>CM038676.1:203361283-203695791 GCA_021605205.1 Aegilops longissima
TGGATGATTCAAGTACAAGTTCCGTGAAGGACGTTCGCCAACTTCTAAACCCATAGAATTTTGTTTTGAAGCACCCACCTGGAGTCTAGGCAAGAGCATGGCAGCCCACATTACCATGGGACGCATTGGAGAAGTCTACAACAGGGAGCTTAAGGACACCATCTATCAAATATGTGGGCACCAAGACGAGCGATGGGAAGTAATCAGCACCAAGAAGGATAGATCCTTTGCAGCTTTCATCCAGGAGCTAAACCAGCACATTCGATGTCAGGACAACCAGATGTGCGCAGACATGATGGAGTTGAAGAAGGCGAAGACCAGGATCATCGAGCTGGAGGAAGAACTCAAGTTTACACGCGGCGGATATGAGGAGGAAATCAAGACACTACTGGAGAAGAACGACGACCTGGTTAAGAAGATCAGAGTATTCATGGGAGGACCAGCACCGGAAGAAGAAGACGATGACCCCACTTGCCCGGACAACTACATCATCATCGACGACACCGACTCCGATCCAAGTGATGATGACTACGAAGACGAAGCTGGAGCAAACATCATGGAGTCTTCCACTGATCAAAATTTCTAGATGACCAGCATATAATAGTAGTATCTCCCCATGTATCTAATAGTAGTTGAGCACTTTTGCGATAGTCCTAGACCGTTTGTATGCCCTTGCTTGATTGATTGAGTGAAATGATTGTGTTTGCCTCATATTCATATGGGTAGTGTTTTCTCATTAGACCTTTTTCTATTCTAATCTCTTCCATCTAAACCCATCAGATGCCTCCGAGACATGACACCGGTTTTGCTTTCCCACCGGAGCTCACCCAATTGATCCAAAGAGCAGTAATGCCTTGATGCAATTGCTAGTTCGTAACAGTGGCAACAACAACAACAATAACCCGCCGCCAAGGGACAATTTAGCCCATTTCTCGAGGTTACATCCGCCGGTGTTTTCCAAAGAGCACCGAGCCAATAGTTGTGATGATTGGCTACGCCAGATTGAAGGAGTTAACCACCGCAGATGCACAGATGTCGAGAAGGTGCGCTTTGCCACACATCAATTGGATGGACCAAGAATGCATGGTGGGAGAATTACACGCTACTTTTCCTATAGCCAATGTCACTTGGGACCAGTTTCAGCAAGCTTTTCGCACGCCCATGTCTCAACCGGAGCCATGCAGATGAAGAAGCGCGAGTTTCGCAACTTACGCCAGGGAACCGTGACTTGTGGCTCAGTACGTGGATGAGTTTAGCAAGTTATCACGCTATGCCCCTGATGATGTGGCCACAGATGCCGCGAAATAGGAGAAGTTTATGGAAGGGCTGAATGATGAGATGAGCATGCAGTTGATGGTGGCAACTTTCAACAACTACCAGGAGTTGGTAGACAAGGCCCTTATGATTGAAGGGAAGCAGCAGTAAATTGAGAGCCGTAAGAGGAAGTATGGACAAGGGAATTATAACTCAGGAGCTCAGCAGAAGCCCCTCTTAACCCTGAACTCAGGAGGACTTGTTCATAATCATGGAGGTCACAACCACACTGGAGGAGGATCGCATAACCACAATGGTGCCAAGAATGGAAATGGGAACGGAGTTAATAACAATCAGAACCGCTCCAACCCAACTACACCCGCCAAAAGGGACCTAAGTCAAGTTACTTGCTTTAAGTGCGGGAAGACAGGGCACTATGCCAATGATTGCCTTGAAGGAAGGAATGGAAACGGAAATGGGAGCGTTGGGAAGAAGCCCAATCCATTCAACAAAGGACAAGTGAACCACGTTAACATGGAGGAAGTTGAAGAGCAGCCGGACGTGGTGATAGGTAAGTTTTTGGTTAAGTCATTTACCGCTCTTGTTCTTTTCGATACTGGTGCATCGCATTCATACATATCAAGGGATTTGTGGATAAGTTTAAGCTACCAACCCAAACCCTTAGGACCCCTCTTTAGTGAGCTCGCCGGAGCAGAGTACATGGCTAGCCGATGGTGCAACCAGATACCCCTAACCATTGGCACACATGTTTTTCGTCTGACCTAATTATCTTGGAGTCGCAAGGATTGGATGTGATATTAGGTATGGACCGGATGTCAAAGTATGGAGGAAGCATTGACTGTGCTAGCAAATCAATTTATCTTACCACCCCTGAAGGAAAAAGGATTATATGTATCTAGGCATGTGCCTAGGAGGAGCTAAGTGAATGCCCTCACGGAGTTGTTCAGTGGAAGTGCACGTAGTAAAGGATTACCCGGATGTTTTCCACGGAGGAGTTATCAGGCATGCCACCGGATAGAGACATCGAGTTCCTGATAGAGCTATTGCCAGGTACAGGGCCAATATCCAAGAGACCCTATCGGATGCCCGCAAATGATCTGGAGGAAATTAAGAAACAGATCAAGGAGTTGTTGGAGAAAAGGTTATATTGAAGGAGTTCATCGCCTTGGGGAGCTCCAAAGATTTTGGTCGAGAAGAAGGATAAATCCCTCGAGGATGGTTGTTGATTACCGAGCCTTGAATGAAGTAACGATAAAGAACAAGTATCCACTACCGATGATCAATGATCTGCTTGATCAGTTGCAAGGAGCTAAGGTGTTTTCAAGATCGATTACGATCGGGATACCATCGCTTGAAGATTCGAGAGAAGGATATACCAAAGACAGCATTCACCACGCGGTATGGATTATATGAGTATACGGTCATGTCGTTTGACCGACTAACGCCCTGCCTATTTCATGAGTATGATGAACAAGGTGTTCATGGAGTATTTGGACAAGTTTGTTGTGGTGTTTATTGATGATATTATGGTATACTCAAGAACGAAGAGGAGCACAAGGAGCACTTATGCTTAGTTCTCGAGAAACTCATGGAACACCAGCTTATACGCCAAATTCAGCAAGTGCGAGTTTTGGTTGAAGGAAGTTGGATTTCTTGGGCATGTTATATCGTGGAGAGGTATAGCAGTGGATCCCAAGAAGGTTCGGGCCAACATCGAATGGTTGGCACCCACTTCAGCTTGGCGAGATCTGCAGCTTCCTTGGACTCGCAGGATATTATCGGAGATTCATTGAGAATTTTTCCAAGATTGCTAAGCCAATGACTGAATTGTCAAGAAGGATACTAAGTTTAAATGGACAGAGGATTGCGAGGCAAGTTTTCGTGGAGTTGAAGAAACGTTTGACTACAGCCCCAAAGCTAACATTGTCGATATACATAAGGAGTTTCAAGTGTATTGTGACGCCTCATGCTTGGGACTTGGATGTGTGCTTATGCAGAGACGGAAAGGTTGTTTCAGATGCCTCACAACAACCGAAGCCCCATGAGTTGAACTATGCCACGCATGATTTGGAGCTAGCAGTGTAGTGCATGCATTGAAGACTTGGAGACATTATCTTATTGGAAACCGCTAGATGTGTACACGGATCATAAGAGTTTGAAGTACATTTTCACATAGAAGGAGTTGAACCTTAGATGAGGAGATGGTTGGAACTTATAAAGGATTATAATATGAAGCTACACTATCATCCAGAAAGGCCAATGTCGTAGGCACGCTTTGAGCCGAAGAGTTACGCTAATATCCTTGAAAGTAAGGGATTGCCAAGGAGTTAGCTGAAGATATCATGGAACTTCGTTGGAGATTGTTCCAAGAGGTTTCATTGCAACAATGGAAGTTCACCTACATTGTTGGACAAGATTCGAGAAGCTCGTAAGGAAGACAAAGAGATTGCTGAGATAAAGGAGAAGATGAGCAAAGGAAAGGCCAAAATTTTCGCGAGGATGAGCACGATACCTTATGGTTTGAGGATCGAGTTTATGTGCCTAAAACCCGTAGATCGTGAAGTTAATACTTCAGAGGCTCATGACTCACCATACCGATACACCCCGGAAACACCAAGATGTATTTGGATTTGAAAGAACGCTTCGTGGACTGGTATGAAGAAGGATATTGCCGAGTATGTAGCTGTATGTGATGTATGTCGAGAGTGAAGGCAGAGCATCGTAGCGAGGGACTGTTACAGCCTATGCCGATACCGAATGGAAGTGGGATAAACTTGGCATGGACTTTATCACCGGATTGCCCAGACCAAAGCAGGATATGACTCAATATGGGTAGTAGTGGATCGCTTGACCAAAGTGGCTCACTTCATCCCAAAGAAAACAACTTATACAAGTGCAAAGTTGGCCAAGATATATATGTCCAGGATCGTATGTTTGCATGGAGTTCCGAGGACCATCGACGATAGAGGAACACAGCTTTACTTCAAAGTTTTGGCATCGCTATACTGCACCTTGGGTACGAGATTGGAGTTCAAGACAACATTTCACCCGCAAATGATGGATGACAGAGAGAGTCAACCAGATTCGGAGGACATGTTGAGAGCCTCGTGCGCTAGATTATGGATCTAGTTGGGATGACAATTTGCCTTACGCAGAGTTCTCATACAACAATAGCTACCAGGCCAGTTTGAAGATGGCACCGTTTGAAGCTCTGTATGGACGCAGATGTAGAACACCCCTAATGTGGGATGAGGTAGGAGACCGTTAGTTCTTTGGACCAGATTTGATCAAAGAGTCGGAGGAGAAGGTTAAACTGATCCGTGACAGATTGAAGATTACTCACCCGCATGTAAGAGTTATGCGTGGACACAAAACGCAAGGAGGTAACCTATGAAATTGGAGAAAGAGCATATCTGCGAGTATCGCCCTTACGAGGAGTGAAACGCTTTGAAGTTAAGAGAAAGTTAGCTCCGAGATTCGTAGGACTGTACCGTGTTTTGGAACGGATGGGAGAAGTTGCCTACAAGCTGGAGTTACCTGAAGGATTGTCAGGAGTTCACGATGTGTTCCACGTCTCACAGTTGAAGAAGTGTCATGCCGAGATGGCCGATATACCATTAAGAGATACAACCCTTCGAGGCTATTCAGCTTGGACAAGAATTTGACTTATGAGGAGAAGCCAAGAAGATTCTTGACTTTGCCACCGAGTCACTCGCAGAAGGTTATCAAGTTTTGCAAAGTTCGGGAGCCACCATCGAGGAGGAAGCCACCGGGTATGAGAGGATGATATTCGCAAGGACCACCCGCACCTATTTTCTAGTTAACCCGAATCTCGAGGACTAGATTCATCTTAAGGGGTAGGTTTGTAACATCCCAAATTTTCAATTTGGAATGTTATACATAGGTCATCCATGCATAGCATATTTTATTGCATCTTCGTTCCGCAATCCTCAAATCCTAAGCAACTCAAGGACCCTGAGAGAGTTGGGATTTTCCGTTTTCACATTTGATTTTTATCAAATAGCTAAAACGAGGATTTTGATTTTAATTATTTTTTTCTCTCCGAAAAATATTTCATAATAAAATAAATGAGGGGAGATAATATAACTTCTTCAAAACAATTGAAATATTGGAGGAAAAAAATGTTAAAATCATTTGTTGGATTTTATTTGATTTTATTTGCGTTAGAAAAATTGCACGTTTTCAAAATTTGCATTTTAGGGCCAAGAAAATGTTCATCTCGCTCTAAATATTTCATTTAGACGGTGAAAATTTGTTTTCGCATTTTTAGATTTTTATTTATTTTTTCTAGGATTTTTCTAAGTCTCGGCAGAATTTTTTAAAAAAAATCTTGTACATACCAAGACCCGACTAGGCCGAGGCCCACCAGCGCCGCCTAACGTCGCCGCCTTCCTTCGCCTCACCGCCGCCAGTCCGAGGCGGACTCCGCAACCGCCTCCGCCGCTTGCCCTCCCCAAGCTGCCGCACCCCCCCTTTAAATACTTCAGCCCGGGCCCCCTAGGAGCCCTAAGCCGAGCCACGCCACAGACTACTCCGCCACCGAGCCGCCTCGCCGCCTTGTGCCGCCGCCACCGCCGCCCGAGCCACCCGCCCGCCACCGAGCCACCCGACCCACCCGCCGGTGTCCCGAGCCGCCGGAGTTCGCGAGGTAGCCGCCGCCCTGGTTTTCTGAGAAAAATCATTTCGGTTTTTTTAAACCTTAGTTTCGTTTTTTTAATAGATCGCTTTTTTCTCTAGTTTGTTTATTTAGCGAGCGTTCACTCGTTCGTTCGTTTTAACGAACGCGTTCATCGTTTAGGTTCAGATAACGAACTTTCGTTCGTTAAGCTGTTCGTCGTTTTTCTTTTTCTCGGATTTATTCCGTGATTTTTCTGATCGCGATTTCTGATCCGATTTTCGATCTAGTATAACTTTTCGCCGCTTATCGGAATCAGCGATTCAAGCGCCTAGAGTTTCGTCTCGAAACCCTCTTTCCGAATAATCAACTCAAACAAGTTTTTGCCTCTGTAAAATTTAACTTAGGTTCATATTAGTAAAACGGATCTTGTTTCTTTCGCCGTTTGAATTTCGTTGCTCCGTTTGGTTTGATTCTTGTTGCGAACCGGAGTTCTTAAGTTGAACTTTCTGGTCAGCCTCTTTTAGTTGAAGTTTTGGTTGTGCATCTTTGATCGTTGCTTATGTATGTTATTGTTTGCTTGTGATAGAATTCCCGGAGTGCGAGGCATGTTACTACGAGTCTCTAGGATTCACGCATCGTCAGCAAGGCAAGTAACACTTTGATAACTCTCTTTTCATACCCAGTTTTTATGCATTAGCTCAAACCTCAAACATTGCATGGTTAGGATGTCATTAACTTGTGGGTTGGGAAGTAGTAGTTGAGGTAGAACCTATTGCCCTGTTACTATCAAACCCTTGGGAGTTACTTCTACGTGTTGCTTATATTGCTATGCTATGCTCGTAGACGTGGTTTGGGTTTGAGTGAATCCATGACAGATGTGAGATTGTTAATTAATGGTTTAATTTAAGGTGGCAACTTTAATACACATCCGGTGGATTGAGGCACCGGGGAACCCAAAGGTTATCTGCTTTTTTGAAATCCCGGGTACCCGTGTGATCTTCCTATGGACCGCCACCCAGGCTCAAAGGGAACTGAGATTATTCATGCTAGAAACTTCCGTGTGCAGCCACAAGCTACTATGGGCTCTGGCATAATTGAGTAAGTTACGTGAAGCTCTTGAAGAGGTAGATCAACAGGTAGTGGGTTTTGTATGTTTGGTATGGTCTACCCGGAGTAGAGAGTTAACGTTTCTGAAAGACTATGTCTCGGTCATCTGTTTCTCAAACACCATGTAGTGCGAGAAATCAACGGAGGCCATCGAGTTTTGTGGGGAAAAGTGCACAAACCTCTGCAGAGTGTACAATCTAATCATGGTTAGCCGTGTCCCCGGTTATGGACAATTTTGAGTATCTAGTTTTTGAGTTATCACATGGATCTCATCACTCTTAAATAATATTGTTGGGTTGTTAACTACTTTAATTGGGATTGAGTTGGGGTTATACCTTCTCAATGTTTCAACCACCATGATAGTTAAATAAAAATATATTCCTTTGTTGTAGGGAAAAATTGGCTTTCGCAAAACTATAACCATAGAGCTTTCCACTAGCCAAATATGCATGTAGTGATAGCATTATTCTGTTCCTGCTCTATTGTGTTATATTGCCAAAGATATTCCATGTGTCGACCTGTTCTCGGGCTGCAACGTATTATGTTGCGACTTTTCAGACGAGGAGTAAGGTTCGTTAGGTCGCTGCCGTCCAGCTCAGCTATGCCGTTGGAGTTGATGGACTCACTTTATCTTCCAAGCCTTCCGTTGTTATCGCATTAGATGGCCTTAAGCCATATTATTGTAATAAGTTCTCTTTTGAGACATTCGATGTAATAAGTGTGTGATTTCTATTCGTTATAAATCCTTCGAGTAATCGTGTGTTAGCATTATCGATCCGTGGATGACATCGAACACGAGACTTGACCATCTGAGGTCGGGTCGCTACAAACTTCTTCTCCTTGAACAAGTCAATCAGTGGCTTGGTGTGCTAGGGATTACATATGGAATGGAGACGATCAGTCTAGCAGACCATAGAATACATTCGCACATGCATAACTGACTTGGGATGTTACCAGAGGAAACAAAACCAATCTTTCTCGAACTCACGGCGGAAACTTGCACCAAATGCACATGAATTCGAGGAAGTCACTTCTTCCATCCAAGCATAAGCTTCATGAACGGAACACGAAGGCATTGCTTAAAAAGTTTTCAACACTAGGTTGATGTTCAACATGAATCATGGGGAGACAAAATGCTGCGATGGGTTCAACAAAGAACTCATCGGAATTTCCATATCACCGACTTCCACCATCATGTGAACACGGTGATAGCATTGGTCAGACCAAAAGATGTAATGGTGTATGCTCGAGGGATCAACCACGAGTAAGACAACATTACAAACATCGTTGGTTCTGATTTGACTTGACGATAGCCCATACTCAAGTCAAAGTTTTGACAAGGCAATAGATCCAACAACTGATCACAAGGACCGGTCGATGGAGATATCATCTTTCTTCAACACACACACACACACACACACACACAAAAGATATACCTTTGGAATGAACTAAGTCAGATAAAGCTTTATCTTCCAACTCCTCAAGTTGTTGTTTAGCTCAACTGACTAGTTCAGGGTATCCAACACAGAATCTTGGAGAATGGGTGATTTGGAGGAAAACCAACATGATCACGAACTCAACATAGCGGTCAGGTGAAAACCTGGTAATACTTCTGAGAAGATAATCGGAACATCACGAACCACCATATGTTACTAAGCTCGAGAACAATCTTGCTTTTGAGGCAAGATGATATGATCAAAAGAGCGAAGGATTGACACTATCCTAACTCATTGATTGAAAAGTGCACCGGAAATAAGGACTAGGTAGCACGATAAACCTTAGGGTGATGATTCAATAATCAACACACTAAGGATAAGATTATTGTCCATTAACTACCAAGCAACACAGTTGCTAGGAGTATTGATTTCACACATCATGATTCACTAGTCGGCATTCCGGTTGCGACAACACGACACCGAGGAATTAATAATGATGGCGAGAAGTATCACTACGTTAAGAATTCATAAGAGAAGGTGCAATTCTCATGACATTCCTGACATAAAGTGGGTAATACTTCAGGGTAGAACAGACTAGAAGCTGGATTGGCATTCTTAATCTGCGGAATACAATTGTTTTGACCCAATCCTAGATATGGATGAGGTACTAGAGTTTGTTTCTCCTAGTCATTCCGGAATAGAACGACTTGATAGACCACAAGAATGATAGGCATCGACGAACGAATGCACGACTACTCCTGACTATCAATTGATAGACGGAGGTCAGAAGACAACTACAA
The DNA here is from genome assembly GCA_021605205.1 of Aegilops longissima. Taxonomy (NCBI): domain Eukaryota; kingdom Viridiplantae; phylum Streptophyta; class Magnoliopsida; order Poales; family Poaceae; genus Aegilops; species Aegilops longissima. The sequence goes on from CM038676.1 coordinate 203,370,541, forward strand.
GGGGGACAACTCAAGGAACATATAACTTTCTGAGTTGTGGATGCATAGATTAGTATGCCGAACAAATTCAACATATTTCTTCCAGATAACCCATGCAAAGAGGTGGGATTGGCGGAGTCACGATATAGAATGGGGAACTCATCGAGAGCACTCTTGTCGTGATCTTTTGGTTCAACGAGGAACTTCTGCCAAGGATGGTTCATGGTATTTGGAAGAATGATATACCACGGACCTCGAAGACTATCACAAGGTCACTAATATCCTAAAGGAACGAGCAACACTATCTACACGAATTAAGTAGAGTGAATCTTGGGTCTAGAACCCAGGAGTAGAATACCTACTACTAAATGGCATCACGGGATGCTTTCGAGAATAATGGCCAGAATCATCACACCGGGGATACAAAGCATTGCTAGATTAACGAGTGGTTCTCTAAGATGACTGGGGTCATAATAATAGCTCCAACATATATGCCGAGGCAACGGAGTACCTCAACACACTAATTTGTGTGATTAATCTGGCCCAAATGAACATCAGAAACGGGAAGAAGGGATTTGCAAATGCATCAGACTATTTAGAAACCTGGGATGACTCGGACAGCATAACGGTTGTAAATGCTCAAAAAGATTTGAGACATCCTGCAAAATGGTGGCATAACCACTTAACATCACAATATCAAAGTTCCGAGACCAACTATGAACACACGGAAGTAGTAGAAACTGAACTGGGGCTTAAATCCAACAATCATATAAGTCTACAGATTAATAACACGTGATCCTGATAGAAGATGAGAAAGCCTAGTTCTTAATCCCCGCAGAAAAGAAGAGGGTGACTCAGATCAGAAGGGCATAGGGTATAAGAAGTAAAAAGAGCCTTACGTTCCATCCCAAAATCAATTCCCTTACATAACTAAAGCATTTATAGACACAACTTTGACCAGTTTGGCTTGGCAATCCTACAGGCAGTCAGGCTCTGATACCAAAGCTGTCAGGACCCCGATTCCAAGTCACATCGATCTAGCCGATAACACCTCATATCACTTTGCGGCCTCACGCATGGTATTCCCACGGGTGTCACCTTACCATGGCCCGGGACCGTTTGCGCCTGTTGGATCACGTATATGATAGTGTCGCTAGCATCCACATGACAGAGAACCCGGCCGACATGACTAGTCGTGAACCCAAAGTAGCACTAACTTACGGGACAGTATACATGAATCAACATCGAGCATGTCGACGCCAGCGTGCGAATCCGGACTGTAGCATGGGCTAATGGACTCCGTGAACCGGTCTATAGTAGGCTAGGCAGACTCAGATGTCACCACGTGACATTTCCCGAAGGGATGACACAGAACAAAGTGAATCACATGTCGGCCATCAAGTGTTCCGAGCAGAGTCTTTGGGCTAGCGGACTCCGTGAACCGGGCAGAAGCGGACTACTATGGCTCGTGGAAGCACAAGACTACATTTACCCATAAGAGAGGCTGCCAAGGATAAACAACTAGGTTGTCGGATCCCATACATACCAAGCATTTCAATCGTACACACAATATGCTCGATATGTGTAAATACAACATGGCATCACAACAAAACTCTACGACTCAAAGTATTTATTCATTAGGCTCTGAGGAGCGAGATATTACAAACATGGGTCTCAAGACCCAACATCTGAGCATACAAGTCAAAGCACATGCGAAGCTTAACATGTCCGAGTATAGACATCTACAAATGAAAAAGGCCGAGAAGCCTGACTATCTACTGATCTGCCGAGGGCACAAGATCGTGGCTGAGGTATCAAGCTAAACATCAAGTCCACATCGAACTACTAGCGAGACCGACGTCTCTTTGCAAAACATAAAATAGGCAAACGTGAGTACAAATGTACCCAACAAGACTTACATCGAATCTAGCTACATATGCATCAAGATCAACAAAGGGGTGGTGGAGTTTGACTCAAAGCAGCCATCTTTGACTCAAGGCTGTCCTAAACTATGACCTAAGTAACTCTTTTGAGGTGGCGCACACGAGTCCACATATTCACCATATCAATACACCACTATGGATCCGCCTCCCGCCTCCCTACGAGAAGGCCATCCATAGCACTCATGCTTATCTTAAGCAGTTTTAGAGTAACCACTTTCACTTGTCTATGAACTGCACAGCAACCCAAGTCCTTTACGCGGACACGGCTATTCAATAGACCACTTATAACCCTGCAGGGTGTACTTCTTCACACACGCCTCGCCACTTACCACCATGTACACGCTGTATCTCGGCAACCTTCAAGCGGAAGCCTGGCGAGGGAGTCGGCCACGACCTGACAAACCACACAAGTCTCTAGTCCAGGTTTATCGCCTATTCGGGTTCCATCCGCGAGGAGATCCGGTCGAGGTTTCGCTCACGGCCCCAAACAATGTGTGCAGGGTTCCCGAGACACCAAACGGGCGCCCGGTACACCATGCCATGGTGTATCTGCCGCATCATAGCCCACCCCTAGGGTCAGCGCTACGCACGGCCACCAACACATATCCTACAAACACCAGAAACTAGTTGCAACTCCTGGACAGAGATCAAGGCGATTAATAAGTCGAGAGGGTCCATTGGTTTTGGGCCCAACGCGTGGTAGTAGTTGTTCATGGATCACAAACACAGAACTCAGTTCCTGAGGACGGTTTCAATGAGACAACCCACCATGTACTCCTACATGGCCTCTCACCGCTACCTTTACCAAATCATGTTCACACACTTAGCTCACACATAGTAGGACATGTTCATCACTGATGACTGATAACCCACAAGTATAGGGGATCAATTGTAGCCTATTTCGATAGGTAAGAGTGTCGAACCCAACGAGGAGCTAAAGGTAGAACAAATATTCCCTAAAGTTCTATCGACCACCGATACAACTCTATGCACACTTGACGTTCGCTTTACCGGAAACAAGTATGAAACTAGAAGTACTTTGTAGGTGTTTTCGGATAGGCTTGCAAGAAAGTAAAGAATGCGTAAATAAAAACTAGGGGCTGTTTAGATAAAGACACAGCTAAAGTAAATATAGCGAGTGTGGAAAAGTGGTGGTAGGTGTGGCGAAATTGTCCCTAAGCAACTGACTACGTTACTAGACCGATAATCACTATTGCAATTCTATTTGAGGGAGAGGCATAAGCTAACATACTTTCTCTACTTGGATCATATGCACTTATGATTGGAACTCTAGCAAGCATCCGCAACTACTAAAGATTCATTAAGGTAAAACCCAACCATAGCATTAAAGTATCAAGTCCCTTTATCCCATAATGCAAACAACCTACTTACTCGGTTTGTGCTACACACTCATGCCACCCACCATAAGCAAATCATAAACATATTGCAAACCCTAAAGTTGGGAATCCACGACGCTATGCGACACGGAGGGCACAATAGGACAGCACCAATAATAAAATATGCAACTCAAACCAATCATAGCAATTCATCAATCACCGATAGGACAACGAAAATCTACTCGAGACATCATAGGATGGCAACACATCATTGGATAATAATATGAAGCATAAAGCACCATGTTCAAGTAGAGGGTACAGCGGGTTGCGGAGAGTGGACCGCTGAATATAGATGGGGAAGGTGATGGAGATGTTGGTGAAGATGAGGGAGGTGTTGGTGTCGGAGTTCGGGAACGGGGTACCTGCACTTGCTCGCCTGCATTCACGGCGTGGCTCAAGGGTGGCCCAAAGACGGCCCGCCTTCATCAAGACAAGCTCAAGACCTCGCGAGGGGCTGAGATTCTGGGCGGATTTACGTGAAGCTTCCTCGTGCACGGCCTCGTCAGGCTGGCTCGCGAGGAGGCGGAGAGATCAAGGCGGGTACCTCACGAGGTGCCCATGACGCAAGCCATGACGACTAAGGGCCCAGGGGGGCGCCAGCCCGCCGCAGGTCCCCGCTTCCTCTTTGGTGCAAAGGGGCAAGCGCAGCGAGAGCATCAAGCAAAGGCACCTGCTTGCAACAAGACCAAGACCGCCGAACGGCCGGAAGGAAGTCATCATGGAGCCCAAGCCGGCCACCACCAGAGCCTTTGTGCGAGGACCAACTTTAGTCGGATAAGTGTACTAGATGTTCCCTTCAAATGGCCAATTGTTGGCGCCCTTCCCGCTCAATATTTGGGAAGAGGCCCAGGCCTCTGCCTATAAATAGGACTAGCCACCCACAGAGCTAGAGGCATCTTGGATCGAGAGAGAGAGAGAGATGCGACTGAACTCCCCCTAGCAGTTCATCGCACCAGCCAAGAATAGACCCTCGCAAGGCTGTTCTTCCTTGTATTGTTCATCATCAGCCGCACAGGCAATCCACCACGCCACAAACTAGAGTAGGGTATTACACCACAATGGTGGCCCGAACTAGTATAAACCTTGTGTCCCTTGTGTTGCTCTTCGTGTAGTTCTAGATCCTTGCGAAGCAACAAGGTGTAGGTAGGTACGAGGTGTGATCTCCGCGCGCACCCCAGAGTTCGAACCTAGAGGGTCTGCCGGAACCCGAAATCCGACATTTTGCGCTGTAGGTGCGCCGAATCCTCCTTCGCTGCTTCGCCCGTCGCATCGTCATCATCATGTCCGCGACCAAAGGCAACCCTGATCCTGGTGGCTCGCCCGCCAGCAGAGCCGCCGCCCGGGCGACCCCATGCCCTGTGCAGCTCACAGTCGCAGGCAGGCGCTGCGGGCCGCGGTGACGCGCTGCAACGCTGCTCACGCCGCTGGCAGCGCGGTCGGCGGCGGGGTTCCAACCACGCCGTGGCCACGGCACCATACACCCGACGAGAGCGGGCGAACTCAAGGGCCGCTTTTCATGGCCCGAGAGCTACCGCAATGCAAAGCATCGAAGGCGGCCACGACGCGGTCAGCCGAGCGGGTGGCGAGCTCTGGCTTCGCTGCATCGGGGCTCACCCTTCGCACCCAACTACCACTCAGCCCATGGCGAGCCATGCGGAGGTTCTCTCGCGCCGCGCAGCTCCGGGCGGACTTCAAGGCTACCCCAACGCCAACCAGGCCAAAGACCGGCCAAGAAGGCGCTGCCTCCGCCGCCAGCGAAGAAGGACTCGCCACGACCCACGGCCCTGTGGTCAGCTCTTCTACCCCGTGTGGGCGCCAAGCAGACTGCATGGCACACGAGCACTACGGCGCAGCCTTCTCGGATGACGGCCCTGTAAGAGTACGTGCCCCACGTGATGGATCAAGGGCACGCGCAGAGGATTTAACATGGCTCGCCTCGCCCAAGCCGGGGGACGAGGCACCGAGCTGAGCTCTTCCAGAGCCCCGGAAAGCCCGTCGGCCGCTACTGGAAGCAACGATTATCGGGTACCACTAATTCTCGTGAGCAAGCGCGACGCTAATCGTCGGGATATACCCGTGGCGTAAACCGCCGGAAGTATAACCCGCCGGATCGACGACTCATTGGTAACCCGCCCGAGCTTGGCGGTTCACGGGCTACCCGCCCGTCTTGGCGGTTCATTAGTAACCAAGGCGGGCGGGTCGGAGGAGCGATAAGACCCGCTTGCCTAACCGGGCGGTTCATGAAGGCTGGTTCATACTATGGTGGGCCGGTTTAAGAGGAAAGGCATGACGAATATTTACCTTACAAGGAATTAAGACTAGGACTTGTATCCGGTTTGTATTAGAGATAGACTAGTCCTAATCCTAATAGGACTCCACATGTAAACCGCCCCTTCAACATATATAAGGAGGGGTAGGGCTCCCAAAGAGGGACAAGCTACAAGCAAGAAGAAACAATCTTAGGGCTAGACACAAAGAGGAGAGCCGGTTTATCGGCGACTCCCTCGTGATGATAATGAGACCTAGCCTCAAACAGCATGTAGGGTTTTTACCGGATGATGTTTCCCGGGGCCCGAAGCTATCTAAATCCCTGTCTTGTGTTGCGTCTCTGGATTCCGCTCAACCACTCTCAAGCTACCACATAGATGCGTTGGCCTCGCGACTAAGTCCTGACACTAAGGACATCTGTTGTGACAATTCCACGACAGTTGGCGCCCACCGTGGGGCCTGCGCACCGGTGGTGATGAGTTCTTGAAGGGATTTCCTCCAGGGATTGAGAAGTTCGCGTTCGTCTGATGGAAGAAGAGCCGGCACGGAACAATCGCGTTGGATAACCCGGCATGACAACCCTGGACACAGCGGACAAGTCAAAGGAAATTAGTGTTACGCTTATGTGTGCATCTGTTGTTCATATGATCCGTCCAAATTCAGAATCAGCCAAGTTCGATGGAAGGTTTTTCACCGAAATCATCATAGATATTTGCCGCGGATTCAGTGGCCGGGTCTGGCTGCTACTGATCTTGACTGTCTGACTCACGTATCCGTGTAGTTGTTGTCCATGTATGTTTCAATTTCCCGAGAAATTCCAAACCGGTGGCTGGAGGCGAACCAAAGGCGATCTGCTATGCTACTTGCATATACTTGAAACAAAAGGAGATCATTGTGGTGGAGAAACCAACTAGTATCGGTCTGCCACAACGGACAACCCCGAGTATTACTCCGCTGCTACTGTTCGCATAAAGGGTCCACCAAGTACTAAAGTATTATCCACGTGAAGACTCAGATTTTGGAAAGGAAGAATCTATACAGCAAGGTCCAAATTCGTTTTTTAATCGCTGCTTTTATCAAACCGGCAACTAGCACTACTCACGTGAAGCCCTTTGCATCAAGCGGGACCGGCTGCTATTTTATTCGACGACCGGCCGCGATACAGGCAAGAGCTCAGTACATCGGTTAAATCTACTGGAGATGGAAATACTATACAAGAAATTTTTTCCGCCAGAGTCCACCACGGGTGACGTTTGAGGGCCAGCTTAACCCGCCGGTCTCCGACACGGACAGAGCGATCCTCCTTACTAGCGGAGTTTCTACAAAGGCAGAGTGGGTCATGGGCCGCCCAAGTTTGAAAAAAAAAGGTTAAGAGAAGGCCGTGACCCGGAAACGGATAGACGTGACCACGGAGTTGTTGTCATTGAAACCAAGCATCAAGTATTCTCCTACCATATGGAAATCAAAAGAAAGGAAAAGGAAAGTTAAGAGAAGGATACATGAGGCAAAGGCCATATCGATCGATAGAGGCTAATCGGTGTCCACGCATGATCATTTGTCGCTCACAAACATCGGTGATATTCATCCAAATTTATCTTATTAACGCTTATTATTTTTTGTCAAAGAACAATTACTTTGCCATGTAACATTTTTATACAGACAAAATTTTTATGCCATTATACCGCGGATATGAAGCGCGTGCCAGCATAATTTTGCACTGGCGTACCTCCGGCCCATGCTGCTCGACGGATACACGTGCAAATCGCCGCCCCCGCTGTTTGGTTTACATCTGTCCGCGTCTACGGCCGGGTCGCCCGTCCGCACTGGCTTACAATGCCACGGTCGACTCGTCTGTTGTCCGAGCGAATCAGGTGGTATCCCCTATATATTTTATCAACACATACTTTGTTTGAGAACAATTACTCTAGTATGTGGTATTTTTTCGCAGGGCCATTATTCATTTCAAAGGTGTTGCAAAGGGGCATGCGCTGATATTTTTGTACTGCCGCGTTCGTGCCGTGCTGCTTGACGGATACATGTGCAAGTCGTTGCCCCTGCTACATCAACACACGCGAATAACTCCCGCCGAGCCGGTTTATAACGCGGAGACAACTTACTCGTCCGCACCGTTTACATTGCCGCGGCGGTTCATCCGCTTTGTCGCCGCGGGCTGACTCGCCATGATCGATTTCAGCTTCACCATGGTGATCATCAACCCCGCAGATGGATATTAACTGGCCTAACATATCAGGTGAAATCCATCCAGTATATTTTTATATTAAATATTGCTTTCTTTAAAAGAGCAATTACTCTGGCTTGCGGTAATTTTTTTTGGGTGCAAGGCAAATGTGCATTGCAAGAGCGATGGTTATATAAAAGATATCAGGCATCGGACCCGTCAATCCATGTGCAAGCCGCGGCCTCGGCAGTCCGGTCTATGTCAACATACGGCCGATTCGCTTTGTCGCGCCGGGCCATAACGCCGGTCCGCTTTCGTCCGCACCGTTTACAACACCGCGATTGACTCACCCGTCTGTCGGGCTTACAATGCCGCTGCCGACTCATCCGTCGGTACAGCCTCGATCATCGCGGTCATCTTTGCTGTCCGCCTCTCGCGGCCCGGTCTACATCAACATACCGGGCCGCACTGCTCGCATGAGCTGTTTATTGATATGAGCAAGTCACGGCTTGGGTAGCCCGGTTTTCTTTCAAATTGAGGCAAATTATCGCCAACCGCCGTCGACCGGATGGCTCAATAAGCGAGCACACAAGTCGCCGCCATTATAGTTCTGTTAACTTCAAGTCGCCATTGAAGGAACCATTGGCCGAAAGGTCGACACGGCTCATACGGACCATTTATAACCCGCCGCATCACCTCAACCTTCTCGTGGATTCACATTGTGCTATCAACACCAATGATATGAAAGTTATACGGTTTACATCATGGTCAAATATGGAGAGTTTCAAGTTAACCCTCGAGTCACCTTGAGACTCGGGGCTATGATGACATGACTCAAAGAATCTTGCCGCTTTAGCAAATTTAAAGAACCCCTTAACGATGGAGGAAAAATAACCCGGACCCAGAGGCTATCATTATTTGAAGGCCATCGAAAAATTTCCGCTTAGAAAGTATATAACAGCTACAAATCCGGCTCAATGAAGAAGTTCCGGTCATCGAAAGGATTCCGTTTAAAATCCGCTAAAGGGAAGTCAGTCTCATCAAGTTTCAAATATCCGGTTTACAATCCGGTTCAAGGGAAATCTATTCTCTCACAAAGCTCTGAAACTCTCAAATCCGGTTTAAAAATGTCCGGTTCAAAAATGAATTAACTTCTCGCAAGCTCGAGTTTAAGGGTTGTCAGAAAATTTCCGGCTGAAAATGAAGATTCCGGTTTAAAATCCGGTTCAAGGAAAGATGTCTCCCACAAAGCTTTGAAGCTCTCAATATCCGGTTTAACATCCGGTTCAAGAAGGATTTACCTCTTGCAAAAAGTTAAAGGGTGCCAAAGAGGACCTGCTGCCATGATGCGCGGTTCAAACATGGGTATCATGCCTTATTGGCTTATCATATTATTGATCACTTGGGGGCTTGGTCGTATCCGAACCATAGCTACACCTCTTGATCGGCTCAATGCCACAGCATCACTTGGGGGCTTTGGTCGTATCCGAACCATAGTCACACCTCTTGATCGGCTCAATCCACAGCATCACTTGGGGGCTTTGGTCGAACCCGAACCATCGCTACACCTCTTGATCGGCATAATGCCAATGCATCACTTGGGGACTTGGTCATGTCTGAACTATAGTCACGCCTCTTGATCGGCCTAGTGCCATAGCATCACTTGGGGGCTTTGGTCGAACCCGAACCATCGCTACACCTCTTGATCGGCGTAATGCCAATGCATCATTTGGGGACCTGGCTGACTTGAACCATAGCTACGCCTTTTTGGGGGCATGGTCTTGTCCGACCATGGTAATGCCACTTGATCGGCTCAAAGCCTCATTTGCAATGGTTTTATCTTTGCCTTTGCTTCGCTTTTCTTTTGATAATTTTTTTTCTGCTTGCGCTTTCAACCAACATTATTAAATCCGGTTCAACTGTCAGTTACAAATTGGCGGAACACGGTCAAATATTAATCCGGAGACTATCTGCCCGGTTTGATTTTATGTTACCATCTTATTATGGAGTAAACCGTGTTCATTAACCTGGCTTGACTTTCAATTACAAGTTGTCAAGACATGATCAAATCATAACTGAGACTATCACCGGGTCCGGTTTGACTACGAGTCGCCAAGATATATATGGTTAAACCGTGTTTATCACAACCCGCACGGTTTTATCATAAACCGCACAATATGAAAGGAGTTATCATTACTCAAGATTGGGGTTATCACCCTTACTACAAAAAGTTGGTAAACCAATGATGTGATTCAATGTCACGGTATGATATATTTCATATTTGATTATTCTTATGCAACCTTGGTTATAAACCTGGGTTATATGTTGGGTATTATGACCCGTCCGGTGGTAAACCGCCAGACACTTTAAACTTGTTGTATGCGTAAACAGGTTGAATAAAGCATGATGATAAATTATCCGTGTTTATTAAACCGCCTGGCTTTAAGACGATAAGTCGCCAAAGATATGATGAGAAATTATCCTTGTTTGTTAAACCGCTTGTCTTTTGACTATAAGTTGCCAAGATATATTTGGATTGCGCCATTGGAATCATGCGCTTATAAATCATTGGGTTATATTATTCAAATAGCCAAACTTGGCTGAATTTTCATTATGATATTGAATGAATAAGGTTTTTCATACCGTATTATATTATCTTGAATAGCCAACATGCTGGATTTTTATGGTTATCAATAACCAGATTATGATTAAGGTTTTCAAAGTCGCTTTAGCGCAATGGCTATCATATTATCAATGGATATGATTTATTCTACAATGAAGGAATAGTCCCAAGTTGTCAGCTGCTTACGACCCGCACTTGGGGCTACATTATTTCAGTTGAAATTACATCAAATACACAAGTCTCATGTCACTTTGCAAGCATGCACCGTGACACTTGGGGGCTAATGCAAAGTCATTTTTTGCTCATCTTATTGAAGACCCGACTCATCATATCATAATGAGCCGCCCTTGGGGGCTACCAATTGCTCTGTCAAACATTCAAGGTATACAAGCCTTAATCCATTATATTAAAGGGTTCATTGCTCGTTGGTAAAACACAAAGCTCTTAACCTTGTGGACGTGGGTTCAAGCCCTACGATGGAAGCTACATTACAAGCCAGCCCTTGGGGGCTACACATCACTGCTCAAATCTATATGATTATATTTACAAAGTCCCCGCCATTATTGCATAATGACCCGCCCTTGGGGCTACACTGGTTGAAGTTTTTGAGCATCAGTAATTATAAGTCCTGTGTTGTCGCAAGCATGACAACCCGCACTTGGGGGCTACATAATATGGAGTGTTCAGTTTTATTCATGATCGATGAACAACATGGATTTCTTCAAAAGTGGCAGTATTCATATTGAAGCAAGTCTTAAACCATTTGTTCTCGCTCAAGGCTTGGGGGCTACGGTAATATGCATACAAGGAGAAATATTTTCAAATTCTCGCTTTTGAGCAAACCAGATTGACCCGGCCACCAATTAATCATTACGACCACGTGGCTGCAACCCGGCATCATCAACAATCATGAACCGACGTCAGAATAAATATGACCCGAATTATCAGTTTTATAACCCGACAATGGTGGTTATCATAAACCGACAAGTTCTACATCTTCAAACCGGTGAATATCGATGAGTATTTCAAGACCAACATTTCTTAAGCCGGCGCTTTGGAAGCCGACTCAAGTGGATTATTCTTTACAATATTTTTCTATGGAAACCAACGTCAACAATTTGAGTATGAAGCTAGTTATTGAGCCGATTTTTAGAAGGAGGAAATGACAAAGACTTAAGGATGATCAGAGCCGTTTACAAGAATTCTTAACCCGGAGCACAACTCACAAATTTGTTCTTGGGTTTATTTACAGATCAGTTTAACATGGATAAATCCAAATTAAACTGGGGCTAATGTCGGGATATACCTCAGGCGTAAACCGGCCGGAAGTATAACCCGGTCGGACTGGACGACTCATTGGTAACCCGCCCGGAGCTTGGCGGTTCACGGGCTACCCGCCCGGTCTTGGCGGTTCATTAGTAACCTGGCGGGCGAGTCAGAGGAGCGACAAGACCCAGTTGCCCAACTAGCGGTTCATGAAGGCCGGTTCATACTATGGTGGGCCGGTTTAAGAGGAAAGGCATGACGAATATTTACCTTACAAGGAATTAAGACTAGGACTTGTATCCGGTTTGTATTAGAGATAGACTAGTCCTAATCCTAATAGGACTCCACATGTAAACCACCCCTTCAACATATATAAGGAGGGGTAGGGCTCCCCAAAGAGGGACAAGCTACAAGCAAGAAGAAACAATCTTAGGGCTAGACACAAAGAGGAGAGCCGGTTTATCGGCGACTCCCTCGTGATGATAATGAGACCTAGCCTCAAACAGCATGTAGGGTTTATACCGGATGATGTTTCCCGGGGCCCGAAGCTGTCTAAATCCCTGTATTGTGTTGCGTCTCTCGATTCCGCTCAACCCCTCTCAAGCTACCACATAGATGTGTTGGCCTCGCGACTAAGTCCTGACACTAAGGACATCTGCCGTGAAAATTCCACGACACTAAGGAGGTACAAGTCGCCACAGCGGATGGCTGCCCCACTCCCGCAGCTTCCTACACCTCAGGAGGAGAGCGCCGGGGGCTGCAGGAGAGGGCCGAGATCCGCATCACCACCGCGGGCGTCAAGCAAGGCGCCCTCAGAGGTAGGCCCTCCGCCAAGGAGGCGCCTCGGGGCCTACCTCGGCAGAGGACCCGTGGTCGCTGGGAACTGGCTGGCGACCGCTTCTACCCCATCGGGCGCGCCCTGGTTTCGGGTCGTCGTCGGTGGCACTAGAGTGTGGTGCAAGGGGGCCCTCGTCTGCGATATGAAGCAAGGCCGGTACTGTGAAGAAGGCCCAAGGTTCTGTGAAGCTCGCCGCCCGTGACACTCGACATAATAATGAGGGGGTGTACACGCCCGAGTCTCAGGGGTGTCGACCTCAGCCCTGGGCTCCCTCCCACGCCCAATGGCAGCACTTAGCTCTGCTGTGGTGAGAAGACGCCCAAGACTAGACTAGGTGCCGACGCGCCTTTTTCTCGCTTTCCTTGCTTTTCCCCTTGGCTGTCGCTTTCCCTGTTGGATTTAAGTTGGATTTGAGCTTGAGATTTGCGTGTGTTCGGGAAGGGTGTTTAGTCTCGCTCGAGCAATCTCTGCTCGTTACCACTTTGCCTCAGCTGCCTCCCTCGTGAGCCCCTCACGAGCCGGGCCAGCCTAGCTTGCGGCAGCCCGAATGCGCCACCACGCCCTCTCAGGAGGTTTTCACATAGTTCAATGGGCTCGCTCAGGAGACACTCGAGACACCACAGCCCTCCGCAGGCTATCTCGGGGCCCACACGGGTCAAAGGTAAACAAACCAGCCAGCCCATTGCAAAGCCAGCCACTTGGCGCAGGCGTACGGGTGATATCGCATCTACTAATACGCTGAATGCAAGCTTTTACATGAGGGGCTCCCCCTCCCAAAATGCTCTTACAACGTTCAGGGCAAAGCCCGAACTCTATCTGCGCAGGGTAAGGAAACAGGAACAACACGCGATCAGTCGGATAAATCCCCCAATGCATCCTCAAGGGCACCCCCTGAATCGTCGCTGGCGTCGCTGGCATCGCCATCGCCCTCCGCATCGCCGTCAGCGGCGCCAGGGCCGTTCACCACGCCGCCTTCATCAGCGGCCACGACCACGCCGTCGTTATCAGAAGCGAAGGCCCTGACGAGGGCATCCACGTTGTCTTCCACCAAAGGCGCCAGTCGCCCCGGACGGCCTCGGGTATGCTGAAGCGATGGCGCATCAAAGTCGGTTGGGATCCATGTTCAAGATGGTCAAGACGCGAGAAAAGGCGTGCCGGCAGGGCGCGCTCCTCTCCTCCACCAACCTGCTTGGCTCGACCGATCGCACCTCCAACAAGGCCACCACGCCGCGAAGAACCAAGGTTGCCAAGATAGTTGATCGCGTGAGGCTTCGCCAACGGCCGCCGCAGATGTTACCCAAGGTCAGTTAGCTCTCTCCGGGCGTGGAGAGCATGGGGCCATGCTCGTGCTCCGTGATCCGCCGGGGCGATCTCGCCCTTGTTCTCGCGGCGCAGGCCTCACCTCGCCCACCCGCTGACGGAGAAGAAGCGCCTTGCGCGGAAGAAGTTAACTCCTCCTGCGCCACGCCGAGGGCGGCCCAGAAGCGCCGGCCCGCCACACTTCGCGTCAGCTTGGCCCCTCGGCGGCGGTCCTGCCCTCAGCCTTGACCTTGATCAACCCCACCTCTCCTCGAACTCGCGCTTAAGGCTCAAGCGGGCCGTCGCCACCAGCGCTCAACCTCTTCTAGGACTCGGCCTCCCAAGAGCGACGCCATACTCCGCTGCGCCACCAAGCGCCCTCGTCTCCAACGCCAAGATCGCGAAGGCCTTCGGCAGCTTCCAAAGATCAATGCCTCCTCACGCCTCGAGCTCGCTCGTCGATCAAGCCCCTTCATCGACGCAAGGGCCGCCTCACGCAGCTCCACCTCGCTGCTCCAGTGGAATGGCACCAGCACGGAGTTCCCGCGCCCGCTCCTCCGCCGCCTCACGCCGGTCAGCCTCTCGGGCCTCCTCGACGACCCGAACGGGCCTCCCGAGAGGCCGCCAAGTGATGCCTCGGCTTTCATTGTCGAGGTCACGCTGGTGGCGCGCAAGGGCAACCGCCACCTTCAGCTTGCCTCTCTTCACCAAAGCGCAGCCCTCGGCCTCAAAGCGCGTGTCTTCGTCGAGCTCTTCACCAAGCTGGCTCACCGCACACCGCCTCCCGAGAAACCCTTGGCGAAGAGCGCGCCCCGCCAGGCCAAGACGATTCTGCGTTGTCATCCACCCCAAGTGGCGCAGGGGCCACGAATCAGCGCCCCCCCTCTGGGCAGGGGGCTGGGGGCTGGCGCCCTCGCGATGGCCAGGCACACCTCGCCGGAAGCCCGGCCTGGAGCCAGCCCATCCCCAAATGAAGAGCGCAGGGGTGACCTCAGCCAATCGCCATCCACTACCAGATGAGAAGCCCAAGGCAGGCTAACTATGCCCCGAGAAGGCTCGCGAAGGAGGGTCGCGAGGTGCGCAGAGCCGCGATGCGCCACAGGATGGCTCACCTCCGGCCGGCCTCACCACAAGGGCTCGCTTGAGCTCGGGAGCGCCAAGACGGTGGAGAGGGCGAAGCCTGGGGGGATGGCTCCTCAGCCATCTCCGTGAGCTCGTCAGGAAGGGCCCTGCAGAGCAAGGATCAGCCAAAGCAATGGGAAAATCAGGAACTAGGAAAAGGGAGGGCTTACTCATCAATGGCGAAATACTTCCTGCGCTTCAACAGGCGGCAAGGGTAGTCGTCACCCAAGGCCTCCCTTCTATTCCGGAGAGCCTCGAAGTCCATGCGAAGCTGCCCAGAGTTCAGCGCAGGGTCGGCTCATGACGAAGAAGAAGCACCAAGGTGACCAGCGGCGAGGGCGACGCCCCGCGCACGCCACGGCGCCTCACCAAGAAGGGTAGCTGGGCCTCAGGGGCCTCGACCATGCTGGAGCCGCGGGTCATGCTCAACGCCTTCCGCAGCAAGACGGGCCTCGGAGCTGCCACTCGTGAGTGCCGCTGGCGGCATCATCCGGCGGGGCCCTCAGCCTCCGGTGGCCCATGCCTCCTCGCTCCACCACTTGAGGAAGGACCGCCGTGGGCGATCGAAGGGCGCCACCACCACTGGTTCTCGCGAGGCCCCATGAGGCCTGCGGGGCGCAGCCCCCATTCGTCAGTTGTGCATCCGCTTCACAAAGTCACCCTGCCGAGCAAAAGTACAGCAAAGCACCCCTTGCCGATGCTGCCGGGAAGGATCCCCAACAGACTAGGAGCACCTTCTCAAAGACTTCAGTGCATTAGGTCCTCCTCCGAGCCTCATGCGTCTTCACGCCACCAAGGCCCACATCCGCGGGAATGGCGCTGGAGATGGGCAATGCGGCATAACAGGAACTCCTTCACCACCTTGGGTGCTGTCACGCCGAGCGCCCTCGGGAACGCGAAGCGACGCCAGACGAAGACAAGCCGGGGGCTCGTGAGCGTCTCCTGGCCCCAGCCTGGATTGGGGACAGCGGGCGATGTTGGCTCCGAAAGAAGGGGGCTGGGCACCACGACATCCACGTACAGCCACCGCTCGCGGAACCCAGACGCAGGCGGAGGAAGGCTGAAATCAATGATGTTTCTAATGCGGCAATGAAGCTCACGCACCCCGAGCATTGGGTGGGGTCGATGAGGCGCAAAGAGAAGAAGTGACGCAGCAAGGCAACTGAAGGAGGGATGCCCATCATTGCCTCACAGGCAAAGGCGAAAATGGCAAGAAGAGTAATGGATTCAGGACCCAAATGCATCATATGGATCTGGTAATGGGAAAGCACAGCGTTGAAGAAATTGGAAAAGGGGGGAACCAGTCCCGCCTATGTATGCTATGGCACCGACCTTGGTGAATATTCTGTCAATGGAGAAGTGAGACGCGGGCCAGGCCGTTGTCCTCCTGCACTAGTTGAAGATAGTGGCCAGAGCAGAGCTGACCTTGTCCAAGCCTTCTCGGTTGAGTATGATCGACCGATCGACAGCAGGAGCCGTCAGCGACAGCGAACGAGGCAGAGGCACAGGTTTCTTCCCTTTCCCCTTCTTCGTCGGAGCCATGGCAACGGGAAGGGGGAGGATTCGAGATCGGACTGGAGGCAGAGACTGGAGCTCGAGAGGAGGAAGAGCAGGGGACGGTCGAGCAGCGAAAAGAGGAATGACTGTGTGCAACCACGAGTCCGCCTAGCTGGGCGCAAAATAAGGAAGCATGGGGGAACAGGGCCGCCCACGTCCAATCAACCGCCACGCGGCGCCTGAGGCCGGAGGCTGTTAGGGCCATGGCGCTTCAGGCTGCCCTTCGCTTCTCTCTCAGCCAAGTCCAGAACGCTTTGGGCCTGGGGCTACTCGGCGTCGGGAACGGGGTACCAGACTTGCTCGCGTCGCGGCTCATGGCGTGGCTCAAGGGGTGGCCCAAGACGGCCCATCTTCATCAAGACAAGCTCAAGACCTCGCGAGGGGCCAAGCCTCGGGTGGACGAAGCTTCCTCAGCACGGCCTCCTCAGCTGGCTCGTGAGGAGGCGGAGAGATCAAGGCGGGTACTCACGAGGTGCCCATGACGCAAGCCATGACGACCAAGGCGCGCGGCGGGCGCCACCAGCGTAGTGTCCCGTTCCTCTTTGGTGCAAAGGGGCAAGCGCAGCGAGAGCATCAAGCAAAGGCACCTGCTTCGTGCAACAAGACCAAGACCGCCGCAGCGCCGGAAGGAAGTCATCGTGGAGCCCAAGCCAAGGCCACCACCAGAGCCTTTGACAAAGCGAGGACCAACTTTAGTCAGATAAGTGTACTAGATGTTCCCTTCAAAATGGCCAATTGTTGGCGCCCTTCCCGCTCAATATTTGGGAAGAGGCCCAGGGCCTCTGCCTATAAATAGGACTAGACACCCACAGAGCTAGAGGCATCTTGAATCGAGAGAGAGAGAGAGAGAAGCGACTGAACTCCCCCAAGCAGTTCATCGCACCAGCCAACAACAGACCCTCGCAACGCTGTTCTTCCTTGTATTGTTCATCATCAGCCCCAGAGGCAATCCACCACGCCACAAACTAGAGTACGGTATTACACCACAATGGTGGCCCGAACTAGTATAAACCTTGTGTCCCTTGTGTTTCTCTTCGTGTAGTTCTAGATCCTTGCGAGGCGACGAGGTGTAGGTAGGTAGGTAGGAGGTGTGAACTCCGCGCACACCCCAGTTTTCAAACCTAGAGGGTCTGCCGGAACCCGAAATCCGACAGTTGGTGAAGATCGCGGTGATGATGATGGCCCCCGGCAGCGCTCCGGCGCCACCGGAAGCAAGGGGGAGAGAGCCCCCCTTCTTCTTCTTCTTCCTTGACCTCCTCCCTAGATGGGAGAAGAGTTTCCTCCGTCCTTGGCTCCTATGGCGAGGGAGGGCGAGAGCCCTCCGAGATTCGATCTATCTCTCTGCTTCTGCGTTACATCTCGCTCTGCTTCATCGTTTAGCTTCGTATATATGGAGATCCAGAATCTCCGATTGGCCTGAAACCTTCGCCCAGATTTTTTTCCGAATATTATCTTTCTTGTGGCAAAAGAAGAGCATCAACCGCCTTACGGTGGGCTCACAAGGGTAGGCGGCGCGCCTCGGGGTGGGGCGCCTCACCTCGTGACCACCTCGGGCACCGCCTCGTGTGGATTTTCTTCTAGAATTTTCCATATTTTCCAAAATAAGCTCCGTCTGCTTTTATCCCGCTTGGATTCCGCTTGATATGGATATTCTGCTAAACATAAAACATGCAATGCATGTGAACTGCACTGGCAATCGGATCAATATGTTAGTCCCAAAATAATATAAAAAGTTGCCAAAAAGTATATGAAAGTGAATAATATTGGCATGGAACAATCAAAAATTATAGATACGACGGAGACATATCCGCATCCCCAAGCTTAATTCCTGGTCGTCCTCGAGTAGGTAAATGATAAAAAAGAATAATTTTTGATGTGGAATGCTAGCTAGCATAATCTTGATCATATGTCTAATCATGGAATGAATATTAAGACACGAGTGATTCAAAGCAATAGTCTATCATTTGACATAAAAACAATAATACTTGAAATGCACTAATAAAGCAATCTTGTCTTTTCAAAACAACAAGGCCAAAGCAAGCTTATCCCTACAAAATCATACAGCTTTGGCCATGCTTCATTTTCACACAAAATGCCCCCATCATGCACAACCCCGATGACAAGCTGAGCAATTGGTTCATACTTTTAACGCGCTTCAGCTTTTTCAACCCTCACGCAATACATGAGCGCAAGCCATGGATATAACACTATAGGTGGAATAGAATATAATGATGGAGGTTATGTGGAGAAGACAAAAAAGGATAAAGTCTCACATCGACGCGGCTAATCAACGGGCTATGGAGATGCCCATCAATTGATGTCAATGCGAGGAGTAGGGATTGCCATGCAACGGATGCACTAAGAGTTATAAGTGTATGAAAGCTCAACAAAAGAAACTAAGTGGGTGTGCATCCAACTTGCTTGCTCATGAAGACCTAGAGCATTTGAGGAAGCCCATCGTTGGAATATACAAGCCAAGTTCTGTAATGAAAATTCCCACTAGTATATGAAAGTAACAACATAGGAGACAATCTATATGAAGAACATGGTGCTACTTTGAAGCACAAGTGTGGAAAAAGAGATAGTAACATTGCCCCTTTTTATTTTCTTTTTTTTTTGCGGGCTTCTTTGGCCCCATTTTTTTATTTAGGCTTCATTGGCCTCTCTTTTTTTTGGGAAATGCTCTAATAATGATGATCATCACACTTTTATTTACTTACAACTCGATATTACAACTCGATACTAGAACAAAGGTATGACTCTATATGAATGCCTCCGGCGGTGTACCGGGATGTCCAATGATCTAGCGTAGCAATGACATCAAGAAACGGACAAGCCATGAAAACATCATGCTAGCTATCTTACGATCATGCAAAGCAATATGACAATGAATGCTCAAGTCATGTATATGATGATGGAAGTTGCATGGCAATATATCTCGGAATGGCTATGGAAATGCCATAATAGGTAGGTATGGTGGCTGTTTTGAGGAAGATATAATGAGGCTTATGTGTGACAGAGCGTATCGTATCACGGGGTTTGATGCACCGCTAAGTTTGCACCAACTCTCGAGGTGAGAAAGGGCAATGCACGGCATCAAGAGGCTAGCAATTATGGAAAGGTAAAAGTGTGTATAATCCATGGACTCACATTAGTCATAAAGAACTCATATACTTATTGCAAAAGTTTATTAGCCCTCGAAGCAAAGTACTACTACGCATGCCCCTGGGGGGATAGATTGGTAGGAAAAGACCATCGCTCGTCCCCGACCGCCACTCATAAGGAAGACAATCAAAGAAACACCCCATGCTTCAAATTTGTCACACAACGGTTACCATACGTGCATGCTACGGGACTTGCAAAACTCAACAGAAGTGTCTCTACAATCCACAGCCACCCACTAGCATAACTCTAATATCCCCATCTTTATATCGCAAAACTATTGCAAGGAATCAAACATATCATATTCAGCGATCTACAAGTTTATGTAGGATTTTATGACTAACCATGTGAATGACCAGTTCCTGTCATCTCTCTAAATAGATATAAGTGAAGCAAGAGAGTTTAATGTAACGCCCTCGATGCGGCTATATCTCCCACGTGTCGGCTTAACGACTTAGAGGCATAACCGCATTGAAAGCAATGTCGCAAGTGAGGTAATCTTCACACAACCCATGTAATACATAAGGAAAGAGATACATAGTTGGCTTACAATGCCACTTCACACAAGACATAAATAAACATCCATCATTCAGATTACACTCAAGGTCCGACTACGAAACCAAAATAAAACAAGATACCCCAAATGCTACACAGATCCCCGATCGTCCCAACTGGCTCCACTCATCGATCATCGGGAAAAGACACATAGTAACGACCACGCCTCGTCGAACTCCCACTCGAGCTCGGTTGCGTCACCTGACCGCATCGCCGGCACTGCAACTGTTTTGGTAGAATCAGTGAGTCACGGGACTCAGCAATCTCACACCCGCGAGATCAAGACTATTTAAGCTTATAGGAAGGACAGAGTTTTGAGGTGGAGCTGCAGCAGCGACTAGCATATATGGTGGCTACATTCGCAAAAGAGAGCGAGAAGAGGAGCAAAGCATGGACGTGAAGCTAGTATCGATCCGAAGTGATCCCGAACTACTTACGCCAAACATAACTCCAACACCGTGTTCACTTCCGGACTCATGAGAAGAGACCATCACGGTTACACACGCGTTGTTGTGTATTTTAATTAAGATCAACTTCAGGTTTTCTACAACCGACATTAACAAATTCCCATCGCCTCATAACATGGGCACGGCTTTGAAAGATAATACCTGCGGGGTGTCCCAACTTAGCCCATTATAAGCTCTCACGGTCAACGAAGGATATTCCTTCTACCGAAGACCGATCAATCTCGAAATCCCGGACTACAAGACATTTCGACAAAGAATAAAACAAGACCAAGAAGCCGCCCGATTGTGCCGACAAATCCCGATAGGAGCTGCACATATCTCGTTCTCGTGGCACATCCGGATGAACACTACGTGACGGCAACCAAGATGCCCCAAGTTGCCTCGTGGTGGCACCGCAAGTGGTTCTAGTTTGGACCAACACTCGAGGAGCATTGGCCCGGGGTTAAATAAAGATGACCCTCGGCTCGCGAAACCCGGGGAAAAAGGCTTAGGTGGCAAATGGTAAAACCAATGTTGGGCCTTGCCGGAGGAGTCTTATTCAAAGCGAACTGTCAAGGGGTCCCATAAATCACCCAACCGTAAGGAACGCTAAATCAAGGAACATAACACCGTATGACGGAAACTAGGGCGGCAAGAGTGGAACAAAACACTGCATAAGGCCGAGCCTTCCACCCTTTACCAAGTATATAGATGCATTAATTATAGCAGATATATTGTGATATCCCCAACAAGTAAACATGTTCCAACAAGGAACAACATCTCCATGTTCCAACAAGGAACAAACTTCATCTTCACTCGCAACTAGCAACGCTATAAGAGGGCCGAGCAAAGCGGTAACATAGCCAATCAACGGTTTGCTAGGAAAGGATGGTTAGGGCTGACATGGCAATATGGGTGGCATGATATAGCAAGTGATAGGCATCGAGCATAGGCATAGCAAAAGAGCGAGCATCTAGCATAGCAAAGATAGAAGTGATTTCGAGGGTATGGTCATCTTGCCCGCAAAGTTCTCGAGTTGTCGAAAGCTTGATCCTCATAAGCGTTCTAAACAGGTTCCTCGCTCACGCACTCGCCTCCGGCTCTACCCAAAGCAAGAACACAAACAAAGGAACCACAATAAATCACGGTGCAATGCACAAGCAACATGATGCAATATATGGCATGATATGCGAGATGTGATATGCAATGCATATGCGTGCTCGGAAGGAAAATGATGAACCAGGCATCAACTTGGCAAACCAAGTATGCCGCTGAAAGATGAGATGATTTCGGTTGAAATCGATGTAAAGATCACGGAATCGGATGCACGGTTTGCAAATGACAAGCAAAACAAGAATGGCACAAATCTGCCATTAACAAAGATAATACCACATAGCAAGCAACAAGAAATTAAGCTACTGCACCCAAACGTACCAAAAAGCATATGGCAGTGATCTACTCAAGATGCTTGACAAAATATGAACACTGAGCTACGGCTAAATCACAACATAACAGGTCCAAACAAGCATGGCAAAAGTGCAAAACATATCACTTCACAGACTTAGTGAAATTATCAACATGGCAAAATCAGCATCGAGAAGCAATGTTCAGAGCAAGCAAACGACATGCTACAGGAACTTATAATAGCAAAACAAGGCATGGCATGAATCTACTCAAAGCATAGAACAAAAGTCCCTTACTGACCATAAGCCAAAAGGATCAGAAAATATAGTAACACCCATGTCAAAATAGCAAGTTCCATAATGATTCAAAGAATGTGGCATGACAAAAATAGATAACAAGTAGGCATGTTTAAAAGCTCAATGCACTCACTACAGAGTATTACATGATAAACTAAGCATACCTAAATCAAGAAGACATGGCATAGAAGATATACATGGAAAGAACAACATCATAGCATACACGGATCAACTACAACAACCTTGGCAAAATTGAATAACATGTAAACAATCTGCCAGGAAACATTTTATAGCAAAAGTAGAGCTCGATTGACTCAAGCTATGGCACTCCATAGTTGCAAACAAAGGCATGGATGGATAGAGCATAACCATATGTTCAAAACATCCTTATCAAGTATCTCAAAATATGCATGGATCTCTCGGTAGCATCAAGTTAACATGGCATAAAAATATCAAGAAAACAGGCTGAAATCAGCAACATCAGAAGCCTAGTTTGCATGCTTGTGCTAGTCACCACAGAGATCACAAAAATACATGGCATACACGCCTGGAAAGATGGCATGGCATATTACAAAACACATGTAGGACTCAAGATCATAGGGTGCACACATCAATCATGGCAAAAATGACAAAAGTGTGTGTTCTGTTAAGAAACAGAAACTAACATCACATAGCCCTCTTCTAACAGCATTTCGGGCATCAAGATGAGCTCAAATGAAAATGATGCAGTGAGATGAAATGATCTACTCTTCGAGGTGAACATTTTGACATATTACACGCACGAAACGGAGCAACGAGTGCAAAGTTATGGCATGAAGAAAATGCAATAAAATATCACCGAAAAAAATGACAGACGAAAATATCGGGGGGAGGAGAAGTCAACCGCGTGGATCCGGGTCCGGGCGGCGCGGATCTGGCCGGAGCTCGTCGGGGCGAGCCGCCGGAGGAGGGGAGGCCGGCCGGAGGAGGAGAGGTGGTGGCCGGGCGACGGAGATCGCCGGAGGAGGCCGGGCGGCGCGGGCGGCGGAGGCGGCCGGCCGGGCGGCACCAGGCGCCGGGACGGGCCGGGCGGTGAGGCCCGTGGCGGCGGCGAGGTTCGTGGCGGCGGCGGCACGGTGGCGGCGGCGCGGCGGCGGGCGGCGGGGGACGGGCAGGGGCCCAGACGGGCTGAAGGCGGGCGGGCGGCGCTGGTGGTCGGGCGCCACATGGCGCGCCCGATTGGCGCAGGCGCGGCGGCGGTTCGTCCGGGCGGACGGACGTGTCCGGCGCGCGGAGGGAGCGGGGCTAGGGTTTCGGGATCCGAATTTGGAGGGGGAGATGCATATTTATAGGTAGAGGGAGCTAGGAGTGTCCAAATGGGGTGTAGTTTTCGCCCACCCGATCGTGATCGAACGACGGAGAGCATGGAAGTGACTTAGATGGGTTATTGGACTATTTTGGAGGGGTGTTGGGCTGCAACTTAAAAGAGGCCTTTGCGAGAGTGCGGTTAACCGTTGGAGTACCAAACGAGCTCCAAATGACCGAAACTTGACCGTGGTCTACGGTGGTATACCAAGGCCACTTGACAAACCTCGGTCCATTCCGAGAAAGTTTAGTACCCGCTCACGGAAAAACGTAAAAGGGGACGCCGGGGGACATAGGAGTGCCGGATTGCAAAACGGACAACGGGGAAAATGCTCGGAATCATGAGACGAACACATATGCAATGAGATGCACATGATGACATGATATGAAATGCATGACATGGACAAAATGCAAAATGAAGAAAAACCCAACCACGGAGGGAATATCATATCACAATGCCGAAAATGGCAAGAGTTGGAGTTACAAATATGGAAAGTTACAGCCGGGGTGTTACATTTAATTCTTTCTACAAAAGATATGCCCGTGCTCTAACAAATATAAGTGAAGCGAAAGAGCATTCTACAAATGGCGGTTGTCTATGTAAAGAGAAACAGGCAATCCAAACTTCAAATGATATAAGTGAAGCACATGAAGCATTCTATAAAGCCATACTCAAAAGATATAAGTGAAGTGCAATGAGCATTCTATAAATCAACCAAGGACTATCTCATACCAGCATGATGCATGAAAGAAAAATAAAAACCTAATTGCAAAAGACGCTCCGAGACTTGCACATAATGCATGGACGAAACGAATCTGGAAACATACCGATACTTGTTGAAGAAAGAGGGGATGCCTCCCCAGCATCCCCAAGATTAGACGCTTGAGTCTCCTTGAATATTTACTTGGGGTGCCTCGGGCATCCCCAAGCTTGAGCTCTTGCCTCTCTTCCTTCTTCTCACATCGAAACATCCTCGATTAGACACTACATCCACACAAAACTTCAACAGAAAACTCGGTAAGATCCGTTAGTATAATAAAGCAAATCACTACTATAAGTACTGTTGCAAACCAACTCATATTTTGTTTTTGCATGGTGTCTACTGTAATATAACTTTTTCATGGCTTAACCCACTGATATAAATTGATAGATTCATCAAAACAAGCAAACTATGCATCAAAAACAGAATCTGTCAAAAACATAACAGTCTGTAGCAATCTGAACATCCACCATACTTCTGACACTTGAAAAATTCTGCAAAAATTAGGAAAAGTAAACAATTTGTACAGCAAGACAGTGCAAAACGAATCAGAACCATTTGACGTTCCACTAAAAAAATAAATTCGCGCACTACAGCCAAAGTTTCTGTCCTGCACCGCACAAACCAACAAGCATTGTAAACATCCTAAAGGCAAACCTTGGCACATTATTTTTATAATACAATGGAATTGTACAAGGGGATAATTATTTTTATTGAAAAGTTTCTGTAATTAGGATTCACAAAGTTCCCATGAGCCTGAACAAGTTTAAGGACGTCCCCCACTTTCACAATGCCCATCTCTCTCACTTCCGCTTTCTTTTTGAAAAAGTTTTGGGTTCCCCTCTTTATTTTTGTTGTTTTTAAAATATATGAAAGCACTCAACAGAAATAAATGACTCTCTAAAACTTCTAGGTTGTCTCCCTGGCAGCGCTTTCTTTAAAACCATTAATCTAGGCATATAGTGCTCAAGTAGTGAATCCACCCGGATCCCAAGGTATATCAAAGCCAATTTTAACTAGAAATGATTTGTAATTTAGTAGTGAGCACAAAGTAGCATATATCATGTAATGACGAAGTCTACCTCTCTTCCTATGCATCGGCATGTCATAAAGAACAATTCATGCACACATAGTAAAGGCCAATGCATAGTATAAACAGTTTCTTGCAATTTTATCGTATGGGAAACATAGAGAGGTGGAGATATAGTTCCTCTCTCATAATAATTGCAAATAGGAGCAGCAAGCACATGTATATTATATCTATCAAAATCATCATGTGCAATGCTATGAGGCAACCCATCAATATAATCCTTAATAAGTGCAAACTTCTCTGATATAGTATAATCGGGAGAATTCAAAAAGATAATAGGACTATCATGCATGGGTGCAATAGCAACAATTTCATGTTTAACATAAGGAACTATAGCAAGTTCATCTCCATAAGCATAATTCATATTGGCATCTTGGCCACAAGCAAAGCAAGCATCATCAAAAAGGGATATTTCAAGAGAATCAACGGGATTATAACAATCATCATAGCAATCATCCTTCGGTAAGCACGAAGGGGAATTAAACAATGTATGAGTTGAAGAGTTACTCTCATTAGAAGGTGGGCACGGGTGATCAATCCGCTCTTCCTCCTTTTGTTCTTCGCTCTCCTCATCACCTTTTTCATCCAATGAGCTCACAGTTTCATTAATTTCTTCTTCCATAGCTTCCTGCAAAATATTATTCTCTTCTTGGACAGCGGAGTAGTTCTCAATATATGGTTTAACATAAGGATTAGAAGCATAATTATCATAGCAATATCTAAGTATAGAAAAAATTTCAGGTCTGTAAATAGCATCATCAAAATTTTCACAAGTTTTAAACAAAGATTCTATTTCATAAGCACCCATAAAAGCAACAAATTCTTCTATTTGTTCCACATCATAGTAATCATATATACATTTAGCATAAGAAGCTAAGGTTTTATTATCATTAAATTCGCATGAAAAGTCAATATGTCGAGACTTCATCCTAGAGCAACAAGTATAATCATATCTCAAGCATAGTTCCCGAGCATACCAACGCAACATAATAAATTGATCCCATAATAGTTTCCCTTTTTGTGTCGAGCGATAATCCCTAAAGTATTCACGTTGATCCAACGTGTCTCCCATTATAAAGTTGAGTGGGGTTTTCTCAGGATTATCAAAGTAGTACATAATATTTCTCACATAATGAGAAGCGGGGGTTTTAGGAGTTACCCCATCCTCATGAGCAGCAAGTACCTCTAATTTTTTTGGTTTTTTGTGTTCCATATCCATAACTAAAGATAGAGAACAACTTATAACAGCAGATAAAAATTACTTAGTGATAAAGCAAACAAGCACACACGAGAATATTCACCTCACGCTATTGCTCCCCGGCAACGGCGCCAGAAAAAGGTCTTGATAACCCACAAGTATAGGAGATCAATTGTAGCCTCTTTCGATAAGTAAGAGTGTCGAACCCAACGAGGAGCTAAAGGTAGAACAAGTTTTCCCTAGAGTTCTATTGACCACCGATACAACTCTACGCACACTTGACGTTCGCTTTACCGGAAACAAGTATGAAACTAGAAGTACTTTGTAGGTGTTTTCGGATAGGCTTGCAAGAAAGTAAAGAACGCGTAAATAAAAACTATGGGCTGTTTAGATAAAGACACGACTAAAGTAAATATAGCGAGTGTGGAAAAGTGG
Organism: Aegilops longissima; assembly: GCA_021605205.1. Taxonomy (NCBI): domain Eukaryota; kingdom Viridiplantae; phylum Streptophyta; class Magnoliopsida; order Poales; family Poaceae; genus Aegilops; species Aegilops longissima. The sequence goes on from CM038676.1 coordinate 203,397,703, forward strand.
TGGTAGGTGTGGTGAAATTGTCCCTAAGCAACTGACTACGTTACTAGACTGATAATCACTATTGCAATTCTATTTGAGGGAGAGGCATAAGCTAACATACTTTCTCTACTTGGATCATATGCACTTATGATTGGAACTCTAGCAAGCATCCGCAACTACTAAAGATTCATTAAGGTAAAACCCAACCATAGCATTAAAGTATCAAGTCCCCTTTATCCCATACGCAAACAACCTACTTACTCGGGTCCGTGCTTCTGTCACTCACGCCACCCACCATAAGCAAATCATAAACATATTGCAAACCCTACAGTGGGAATCCCTCACGCTATGCCGACACGGAGGGCACAATAGGACAGCACCAATAATAAAATATGCAACTCAAACCAATCATAGCAATTCATCAATCACCGATAGGACAACGAAAATCTACTCAGACATCATAGGATGGCAACACATCATTGGATAATAATATGAAGCATAAAGCACCATGTTCAAGTAGAGGGTACAGCGGGTTACGGGAGAGTGGACCGCTGAATATAGATGGGGGAAGGTGATGGAGATGTTGGTGAAGATGACGGAGGTGTTGGTGAAGATCGCGGTGATGATGATGGCCCCGACAGCGCCTCCGGCCCACTGGAAGCAAGGGGAGAGAGCCCCTTCTTCTTCTTCTTCCTTGACCTCCTCCTAGATGGGAGAAGGGTTTCCCCTCTGGTCCTTGGCTCCCATGGCGAGGGAGGGCGAGAGCCCTCCGAGATTGGATCTATCTCTCTGCTTCGCATTACATTCTGCTCGCCTGTTTCACCGTTTGGCGTATATATGGAGATCCGTAACTCCGATTGGCCTGAAACCTTTGCCCGAGACTTTTTTCTGAATATTATCTTTCTTGCGGCAAAAGAAGAGCATCAACCGCCTTTACGGTGGGCTCACGAGGTAGGCGGCGCGCCTGGGGCGCGCCCGCCTCGTGACCACCTCGGCAACGCCTCGCGTGGATTTTTCTTCCGAATTTTCCATATTTTCCAAAAATAAGCTACGTCTGCTTTTATCCCGTTTGGATTCCGTTTGATATGGATATTCTGCGAAACATAAAACATGCAATGTATGTGAACTGCATCGGGCATCGGATCAATATGTTAGTCCCAAAATAATATAAAAGTTGCCAAAAAGTATATGAAAGTGAATAATATTGGCATGGAACGATCAAAAATTATAGATACGACGGAGACGTATCAATGACCCACAAGTATAGGGGATCTATCGTAGTCCTTTTGATAAGTAAGAGTGTCGAACCCAACGAGGAGCAGAAGGAAATGATAAGCGGTTTTCACCAAGGTATTCTCTGCAAGTACTGAAATTTGTGGTAACAGATAGTTTTGTGATAAGGTAAATTGTAACGAGCAACAAGTAACAAGAGTAAATAAAGTGCAGCAAGGTGGCCCAATCCTTTTTGTAGCAAAGGACAAGCCTGGACAAACTCTTATAATAGGAAAAGCGCTCCCGAGGACACATGGGAATATCATCAAGCTAGTTTTCATCACGTTCATATGATTCGTGTTCGGCACTTTGATAATTTGATATGTGGGTGGACCGGTGCTTGGGTGCTGTTCTTACTTGAACAAGCATCCCACTTATGATTAACCTCTATTGCAAGCATCCGCAACTACAACAAAAGTATTAAGGTAAACCTAACCATAGCATGAAACATATGGATCCAAAACAGCCCCTTACGAAGCAAAGCATAAACTAGGGTTTAAGCTTATGTCACTCTAGCAACCCATCATCTACTTATTACTTCCCAATGCCTTCCTCTAGGCCCAAATAATGGTGAAGTGTTATGTAGTCAACGTTCCCATAACACCACTAGAGGTTAGACAACATACATCTCATCAAAATATCGAACGAATACCAAATTCACATGACTACTAATAGCAAGACTTCTCCCGTGTCCTCAGGAACAAACGTACCTACTCACAAAGCATATTCATGTTCATAATCAGAGGGGTAATAATATGCATAAAGGATCTGAACATATGATCTTCCACCAAGTAAACCAACTAGCATCAACTACAAGGAGTAATCAACACTACTAGCAACCTACTAGCACCAATCCCGGACTTGGAGACAAGAATTGGATACAAGAGATGAACTAGGGTTTGGAGATGAGATGGTGCTGGTGAAGATGTTGATGGATATTGCCCTCTCCCGTTGAGAGGAGCGTTGGTGATGATGATGGTGATGATTTCCCCCTCCCGGAGGGAAGTGTCCCCGGCAGAACAGCTCCTCCGGAGCCCTAGATTGGTTCCTCCAAGGTTCCGCCTCGTGGCGGCGGAGTCTCGTCCCAAAAGGTTGCTTAATGTTTTTTTCTCATCAAAAGACTTCATATAGGAGAAGATGGTCATAGGAGAGCCACCAGGGGGGCCACGAGGTAGGGGGGCGCCCCGCACCCTCGTGAGCAGGGTGTGGGCCCCCTGGCCTTCATCTTTGGCGACGATTTTTCTTTATTTATTTTAAGATATTCCGTGGAGTTTCAGGACTTTTGGAGTTGCACAGAATAGGTCTCCAATATTTGCTCCTTTTCCAAATTTCTGAATTCCAGTTTTAGGCATTCTCCTCTTCATGTAAACCTTGTAAAATAAGAGAGAATAGCCATAAGTATTGTGACATAACGTGAAATAACAGCCCATAATGCAATAAATATCGATATAAAATCATGGTGCAAAATGGACGTATCAACTCCCCCAAGCTTAGACCTCGCTTGTCCTCAAGCGAAAAGCCGAAAACAATAAATATGTCCTCATGTTTAGAGGTAGAGGCGTCGATAAAAAAAAAATACGGACATGAAGGCATCATGATTATTCTCAAAACAGCAACATATATAGATTTTGTCATATGATTACTTATGTTCAACTGATGATCTTTTCACAATGCGAAAGTATGAATCAGAAACCTTATTGGGCACCAACAAATTATAACCTCAGTCATTGAAGCAATTGCAATTTATCATAACATCAGAAAGAGTCGATGTCAGAGCTTAAAAGCAAGTCCACGTACTCAACTATCATTTAGTCCTTCATAATTGCTAACACTCATGCAATACTTGTGGTTACGGAGTTTTAATTGGACACAGAGAAAGATAGGGGCTTATAGTTTTGCCCCACAACTTTTTACCTCAAGGGTAATGTCAACAATAATAATTCATGCTCCCTACATCCAATTATATTTTTATATATATATATATATATATATATATATATATATATATATATATATATATATATATATATATATATATATATGTTCTTTCCAACTTGGTGGGCTTGCCAAAGGATAAAATGAGAAAGGAAAGGTGAAGATCACCGTGACTCTTGCATAAGATAGAGGATAATAATAAAATATAGGCCCTTTGCAGAGGGAAGCAGAGGTTGCCATGCGCTTTTTATGGTTGGATGCACAAAATCTGAATGCAAAAGACGTCACTTTATATTGCCCCTTGTATGCGGAACTTTATTATGCAGTCTGTCGCTTTTATTACTTCCACAACAAGTTCGTACAAAGCTTATTTTCTCTGCACTAATAAGTCATGCATATTTAGAGAGCAATTTTTATTGCTTGCACCGATGACAACTTACTTGAAGGATCTTACTCGATCCATAGGTAGATATGGTGGACTCTCATGGCTAAACTGGTTTAAGGGTATTTGGAAGCACAAGTAGTATCTCTACTTGGTGCTGAGAATTTGGCTAGCATGAGGGGGAAAGGCAAGCTCAACATGTTAGAGGATCCATGACAACATACTTTATCTCATATACAAGAAAACATAACTCATTATGTTGTCTTCCTTGTCCAACATCAACTCTTTAGCATGTTGTATTTTAATGAGTGCTCCCAATCATAAAAGATGTCAATGATAATATATCTATATGTGAAACCTCTCTTTCTTTATTACTTCCTATTAATTGCAACGATGACCAAAGCTATATTTGCCAACTCCCAACAACTTTTAATCATCATACTCTTTCTATGTGAAGTCATTACTTTCAATAAGATCAATATGAACTCTTTGTTTCTTTTTATTCTTTTTCTTTTATTCACCCAAGATCATGGTAAAACAATCAAGCCCTTGACTCAACACTAAACTTTATTATATATAGCTCACTGACTCGATTACATAGAGGGATCATAAAGCAAAACTCAAAACTAGATCATGCCATGACCTTTATTCTACTAGATCAAGATACTACTAATAGGATCGAACTAAGAAAAAGGGTAAAGATAGGAGTTGTGATGGTGATACGATACCGGGGCACCTCCCCCAAGCTTGGCAGTTGCCAAGGGGAGTGCCCATACCCATGTGATTATATCTCCTTCTTTGTTGTTGGTGTAATATTCTTGGCGATGATTCCCCTCAAGATACGGTTCTCCTCCTCGAGCTTATTGACTTGCTGCTTGAGGTCCATTATTTCCTTGCGAAGCTTTCCTATAACGGCTAAAGCTCCTTGCACCCAAGGGTGTTGCATAGCTGCGGGAGAACAAGAGACACTCCTCCTCATATTTTTATAAGAAAGAAATCTAACATTGGAAGGGATAACCAAGTTTGGAATAGTTGAGCTCTGTAGTTCCCCCATCGTAAACCCAGCTCGGAGGCGAGAGGTGACTTCTTGATCCTCCATGGCATCTAACCTCATCAAGTCGGCCTCCATCTCTTCCCCCATTGCTGGCCCAAAGTGGTCAGCATCGCTGTGTGCCCTTGGTTCCGGTGCCGGATTAGATACCCGGCTCTCCCCGACTGACACTTGAGAAGACATCTTGCGCTAATCTGCAGCAGCAACAGCTCAAAACAAGAACAGAGGATAACTGTGTGATACGGGAGTCAAAACCTTCGGGAGAATATATAATGAATTTTTACCGACCAAAATACGCATCGTGCAAGAAAACGGAGTCCGGAGGGCACACGAGGTGCTCACGAGGTAGGGGGCGCACCCAAGGGGGTAGGGCGCGCCCTCCACCCTCGTGAAGGCCTCATGTCCTTCCCAGACTGCCACTTATTTTTCTATTTTTCTAAATATTCCAAAACGGAGAAATATTGCCTTAAAAATTGTTTTGGAGTCGGTTTACTTACCGTACCACATACCTATTCCTTTTCGAGTCCAAACGGTCCGAAAGTGTCCCTTATGTATTCCTCCGGGGTTACGGTTTCAATAATATTGATTTCAACATTTATGGGATTACGTGAGATATAATGTTTGATTCTTTGACCGTTTACCACCTTCGGATTTGTGCCTTCGAAGTTGTTGATTTTTATGGCACCGGAATGATAGACCTCCTCGATAACGTAGGGACCTTCCCATTTAGAGAGAAGTTTTCCTGCAAAAAATTTTAAACGAGAGTTGTATAGCAATACATAATCACCTACATTAAACTCACGCTTTTGTATCCTTTTGTCATGCCATCTTTTAACTTTTTCTTTAAATAACTTGGCATTTTCATAAGCTTGGGTTCTCCATTCATCAAGTGAGCTAATATCAAATAACCTCTTCTCACCGGCAAGTTTGAAATCATAGTTGAGCTCTTTAATAGCCCAACATGCCTTATGTTCTAGTTCGAGAGGTAAGTGACAGGCTTTTCCATAAACCATTTTATATGGAGACATACCCATAGGATTCTTATATGCAGTTCTATAGGCCCATAATGCATCATCAAGTTTCTTGGACCAATTCTTTCTAGACCTATTAACAGTCTTTTGCAAAATTAATTTGAGCTCTCTATTACTCAATTCTACTTGACCACTAGACTGTGGGTGATAAGGAGATGCAATTCTATGATTAACGTCATATTTAGCAAGCATTTTACGGAAAGCACCATGAATAAAATGTGAACCACCATCAGTCATTAAATATCTAGGGACTCTAAACCTTGGAAAAATAACTTCCTTAAGCATTTTAATAGAGGTTTTATGATCAGCACTACTAGTTGGAATAGCTTCTACCCACTTAGTAATGTAATCAACAACAACTAAAATATGTGTATATCCATTAGAGGCAGAAAAAGGTCCCATATAATCAAAGCCCCAAACATCAAATGGTTCAATAACAAGTGAATAATTCATAGGCATTTCTTGACGTCTAATAATATTACCAATTCTTTGACATTCATCACAAGACAAAACAAACTTACGGGCATCCTTGAAGAGAGTAGGCCAATAAAAACCGGATTGCAATACCTTATGTGCAGTTCTATATCCAGCGTGGTGCCCTCCATAAGCTTCGGAGTGACACTTGCATAGGATCTGTTCCTGTTCATGCTCAGGCACACAACGTCTAATAACACCATCTACTCCTTCTTTATAAAGATGTGGGTCATCCCAAAAGTAATGCCGCAAATCATAAAAGAACTTTTTCTTTTGTTGGTATGTGAAGCTAGGTGGTATAAATTTAGCAACAATATAATTAGCATAATCAGCATACCAGGGAGTGCTACGAGAAGTGCTTATGACATTTAATTGTTCATCAGGAAAGCTATCATCAATAGGTAGTGGGTCATCAAGAACATTCTCTAACCTAGATAAGTTATCTGCAACGGGGTTCTTAGCTCCTTTTCTATCAACAATATGCAAATCAAATTCTTGCAGCAAGAGAACCCATCTAATAAGTCTAGGTTTAGCATCTTTCTTTTCCATAAGATATTTAATAGCAGCATGATCAGTGTGAATAGTTACTTTAGAATCAACAATATAGGGTCTGAATTTATCACAAGCAAATAAAACTGCTAAAAGTTCCTTTTCGGTAGAAGCATAATTTCTTTGAGCATTGTCTAGAGTCTTACTAGCATAATGGATAACATTTAATTTCTTATCAACTCTTTGCCCCAGAACAGCACCTACAGCATAATCACTAGCATCACACATAATTTCAAAGGGTAAATTCCAATCGGTGGCTGAACAACAGTGCGAGACTAATGCTTTCTTAAGTATTTCAAATGCTTCTACACAATCATCATCAAAGACAAATGGTACATCTTTTTGTAATAAATTAGTCAGAGGCCAAATTTTTTTTGAGAAGTCCTTAATGAACCTCCTATAAAATCCAGCGTGACCAAGGAAACTTCTTATACCTTTGATGTCCTTGGGACATGGCATCTTTTCAATAGCATCAACCTTGGCTTTATCAACTTCAATACCTCTTTCAGAAACTTTGTGCCCCATGACAATACCTTCATTAACCATAAAGTGGCACTTTTCCCAATTCAAGACAAGATTAGTTTCTTCACATCTCTGCAAAACTCGATAAAGATTGCTCAAGCAATCATCAAAAGAGGAACCATAGACGGAAAAGTCGTCCATGAAAACCTCACAAATCTTTTCACAAAAATCAGAGAATATAGCCATCATGCATCTTTGAAAAGTAGTAGGTGCATTACATAAACCAAAAGGCATACGTCTATAAGCAAAAGTACCAAAAGGGCATGTAAAAGTAGTCTTAGATTGATCTTTAGCCGACAAAGGTATTTGAGAAAAACCAGAATAACCATCTAGAAAGCAATAATGTGTATGTTTGCATAATCTTTCTAGCATTTGATCAATAAAAGGTAAGGGGTAATGATCTTTCTTAGTAGCTTTATTTAATTTGCGGAAATCAATTACCATCCTATAACCTGTGATAATTCTTTGCGGAATCAATTCATCTTTATCATTAGGGACAACGGTAATACCTCCCTTCTTAGGGACACAATGGACAGGACTTACCCACTGACTATCAGCAATGGGATAAATTATACCTGCCTCCATAAGCTTGAGTATTTCTTTTCTTACCACTTCTTTCATTTTAGGATTCAAACGTCGTTGAGGATCACGAACTGGTTTGGCATCCGCTTCCAAATTTATTTTATGTTGACATAGAGTGGGACTAATGCCCTTAAGATCATCAAGAGTATACCCAATAGCAGCACGGTGCTTCTTTAGAGTTTTCAATAATCTTTCTTCTTCATGCTCTGAAAGGTTAGCACTAATAATAAAATGATATATTTTCTTCACATCAAGATAAGCATATTTAAGATTATCAGGCAACGGTTTAAGCTCAAACACGGGACCACCCTTGGGTGGAGGAGGATCCCCTAGGATTTCAACAGGCAAATTGTGTTGTAGAATAGGTTCCTATTCAAAGAATACTTCATCTATTTCCCTTCTTTCATTCATGAACATCTCATTTTCATGGTCTAGCAATAGTGTTCTAAAGGATCACTAGGAGGTGCGGCAATAGAAGCAAGACCAATAATTTCATCCTTACTAGGCAATTCTTCCTCATGATGTTGTTTACTAAATTTAGAGAAATTAAACTCATGAACCATATCATCCAAGCCAATAGTAACAACATTCTTTTTGCAGTCTATCTTAGCATTAACAGTATTCAAGAAGGGTCTACCAAATATGATGGGACAAAGCTGTCTTGTGGAGAACCAAGAACAAGAAAATCAGCGGGATATTTAGTTTTTCCACACAAGACTTCAACATCTCTAACAATTCACATTGCAGATATAGTATCTCTATTGGCAAGTTTACTTGTAACATCAATATCTTCTAACTCAGCAGGTGCAATATCATGCATAATTTCTTTATATAAGTCAATGGGTATAACGCTAGCACTAGCACCCATATCACATAAGCCATGATAACAATGATCTCCTATTTTAACAAAAATAACAGGCACGCCTACCACAGGTCTATGTTTATCTTTAGCACACGGTTTAGCAATCCTAGCAGTTTCACCACAGAATTGAATAACATGCCCATCAATATTATCAGACAAGAGATCTTTAACAATAGCAATATTAGGTTCTACTTTGACTTGCTCAGGAGGTGTATAAGTTCTAATATTGCTTTTACGAACAACAGTTGAAGCTTTAGCATGATCCTTTACTCTAACAGGGAAAGGTAGTTTCTCAACATAAGAGGTAGGAACAATAGGATCATTATAAGTGACAGTCTTTTCTTCAACTTTAATAGGTGCAGCTACTTTTACTTCTATGGGAGGATGATATTTAAACCACTTCTCGTTAGGGAGATCAACATAAGTAGCAAAAGATTCACAGAAAGAAGCTACTATCTCAGAGTCAAGTCCATATTTAGTGCTAAACTTACGGAAAATATCGGTATCCATAAAAGATTTAACACAATCAAACTTTGTCGGATTACGGGTTCCGGCAGACCCTTAAGGTTCGAACTCTGGGGTGCACGCGGAGATCCAACCCTCCACCGTCTCGTACCTCGCCGAATCGCAGGGACCTAAACTACTAACAAGAACAACACAAGAGACGCAAGATTTATACTAGTTCGGGCCACCGTTGTGGTGTAATACCCTACTCTAGTTTGTGGTGTGTGGATTGCCTCTGGGGCTGATGAAGAACAGTACAGGGAAGAACAACCTCGCAAGGGTCTGTTCTTGGTGGGTGTGATGAACTTCTAAGTGGTATCCCGTCGCTCTAGCCTGAGGAGCGGGTTTCTCTCTCTCTCTCTGGATTCCGAATGCTGGATCCTCCGTCCCCCATTCTATGGTGGCTAGTTCTACTTATATAGACGAAGGCCCTAGGCCTCTTCCCAAATATTGAGCGGGAAGGGCGCCAACAATTGGCCATTTTGAAGGGGAACAGCGGGTACACTTATCCTGACTAAAGTTGGTCCTCGCTTTGCCAAAGGCTCGTGATGACCTTTGCTTGGGCTCCACGATGATCGCATTCCAGCCGTTGGGGCGGTCTTGGTCTTGTTGCACAAACGGATGCCTTTGCTTGATGCTCTTGCTCGCTTGCCCCCTTTGCACCAAAGAGGAAAGGAGGACGCTGCGCGGGCTGGCGCCCGACTGGCGCCCTTGGTCGTCATGGCTTGCGTCACGGGCACCTCACGAGGTACCCCGCCTTGAGCTCTCTGCCTCCTCATGAGCCAGCCTGATGAGGCCACGCCTGAGGAAGCTCTTGGTCGTCCGCCCCGCGAGGCTTGGCCCCTCGCGAGGGTCTTGAGCTTGTGTTGATGAATATGGGCCGTCCTGGGCCTCCTTTGAGCCACGCCGCAAGCTGCAGGCAGGCAAGTCTCGGGACCCCCGTTCCCAGAACGCCGACAGTAGCCCCCGGGGCCACGACGCGCCCGTACTTGGCCGTGCAGAGAGGCGAAAGGGCAAGTGCGAAGCATTGTGGGCCCTAACAGCCTGCGGCCTTGGGCGCCAAGGTGGTTGATTGGGCGTGGGCGCCTCTGCAACAGCTGGTTGATAATAGGGCGCATCTTCCTTGCCTCCTTTACTTTCTCCAGTTGCTGCTCAGATCCCCTTTCTTGCGCCTCTCCTCCCTGCTTCCAAGACCTTCAGATCCACTCCGCCTTCGTGCCCTAGCCAGCCATGGCTCCTCGTCAAACCCCGGCCGGAGCCTGGTACTCTCCTGCCTTGGACCCGCCGAATGTGTCAGCGGCGAGCCTTGCCACAATCTGCGCTGGTGGACGCCAGGCGTCAATGGGACGGCGGTGTTCAAGGCCGGCTCCTCCGCCCCTGAGGGTCGGGGGACTACCTTCTACCCGTTCTTCGCGGGCGCCATCATTGCTGGTCTGGCGCCTCCTTTCTCTGAGTTCTTCTTCTCTGTCCTTCGCCATTACAACATTCACGCTCTGCACCTTCATCCCAACTCCGTCCTTCTTCTAGCAATCTTCGCCTACTATTGTGAGGCCCATGTCGGGGTGAAGCCCTCGGTGGCCTTGCTGCGCCACTACTTCTTCCTCCGATTCTCCCGTGGTCCCGTCTCCGGCGGCGCTGAGCTTCAATCGCACTGGCGGAGCCATTGCCATTTCAAACACTGGGAAGCGGATTGAGGGCTTCAGGAGCAAGTGGGTCTTGGTGGATGCCGGGCGGATCCACCCCCGGCTGATCCTGCCCACGGAGCCCGCCGAGAGTTCCGACGACTGGTCTCGAGCGAAGCTTCGGGATCTCGCTGGCTGGTGCTAGAGAGGATGGATGCAGATCTGGCTTGACGATGCGGCGCGCGGCGAGGCTGACCGGCAAGTCATTGCCGAGGGAGTTCCTGGAGCACCAATTGGCTCCGCCACGATGCTGCTTCGATGTGGAGGCCTAACCCGAGCCCGTGGCCTGGCCGGCGAGGATCTGGTGACGGTCCTCCAGTCCTTGGTAGGGGGCGATGTGGAGAGGCTGGAGGGCGCCCACGCGCCCCTGTTCCTTCACGAGGATTGGGAGTAGGTTGTGGGGTCCATGCCCGCCTTCAATGGGGACGGGCTCGTGCTGCGAGGCTCTGGAGGACTGGTGGGCGTGTCCTCTCCCGACTCGGCCAAGAGGTGGAGGAAAGGGAGCCAGAGAGGGGTTGACTCGAGGCGAGTCAAGGGCTCCCTCCTGCGCGCGCAGGCCCCGTGTTCTCCGCCTCCCCGAGAGTGACGACGACGAAGATGAGGATGGGCGGGGAGGCAGAAGCCTGCCCTCGATCCCGAAGAAGGACAGGACCGGGCTGGTCCCACGCGGGTCCGCCCCTGCCCCGGGCGATTCATGGACGCCGCCCCTCCGCTCTGGTCCCTTGAAGCGATCCTGCAGCCGGCTCTCGGGCTTCAAGTATGGCCGGAGGCTGCTCGAGTCCACCTGCGACGACCTGTAAGTGCCTGCTTCCTGTCTTGATTATTGCTTTGTCGATGAGATCTGATGTCCATGCTCTTGATCAGCTGGCGCCCTTGCAAAAGAAGCCGAAGGGGCTCCGAGGCCCCGTCCGTGGTGGTGCCTTTGCCCGAAAGGAAGATGACCCGACGCCTGAGCTTCTCTGCCGGGCGTCCTCGCGAGGTTCGGCCGAGCCAGCTGGGCGAAGCCAGCCTTTGTCCCAGCGACTCGAGGTGGCCTTGCTGGGCGCTGCCTCCACCGCTGCCGTGGCGCCATGGTTCCGCCTCGTATGATGGTTACGCCCGCCAACTCCTCCTACTCCGCCAACTACTGTCTCCCGACTCCTCCTGCGGTCTGGACCGCGCTCTTCTGCCGCTGAGCCGACAGCTGCGCAGATCTTCGGGCGCCGACCCTCGCTTGGTGGCAGGCGCTTGAGCTGGCCTCTGCTGGATTCGTGCCGACGGTTTGATTCGGGCGGCGCTGGTCCAAAGCTTCGACGGCTTAGACGAGGAGAAGCGTGCTGTTCGCGAGGCGGCGGTAGCCCGCGATGCTGCCTTCGGGGAGGCAGCCAGATCCGAGGTCGCCGCGCGACGCCTGGAGGGCGAGCTGAAGGGCTCGCAGAACCAGCTCACCGAGGAGGCCCGCCCCGCCAGAGCAGGAGGAAGGCATGAAGGCTCAGGCGCCATCAAGGACCGGAGGCTGCTTGAAGAAGCGCCGTGACCGTCTTGACGTCTTTGGGGCAGGAATCGAGGCGAGGAAGGTCGAGCTGGGCGCCAAGGCGCTGGTTCTTCTGAAGACCGCGTGGCCTTCATGGATATGGAGGTGAAGGCTCGTGTCTCTGCCGAGGGAGCTTTATGACAGCGGCTGGAGAGCCCATCGCCGCACGGAGGACGCCCCGCCAAGCTGCTTCCTTCTGATCCGCTCTTGAAGATGTCTCCTCGGTCTTGGTCCCACGGCCGAGGCCGAGGCGCTGGTCTTGTCTTCTGCGGCACCGACGCGATCCTCACCCACATCTATCTTCGCGATCCCAGCGCCGACATGGACAGCTCTTTGGAGCCGGCGAAGGGCGAGCACGCAGCTGCCACGCCGAGGTCTGTGAAGGGTCGCGGAGGCTCTGTTAGGAAGTTCGGGCCTTCATCACCAAGCCGGGCGAGGCGCTGCCGCCCTCGCTGCTTCACGAGGCGAGCCACTCCGCTGCTCCACCGCCAAGTGACTCCGCTGCGGCTCTGTCTTGCTTTTAATTCCTGACATGTATCATGCCTCGGGAGGCGTTTAAACTTATGCTTGGTATGCGACAACAGTGTGGACTGCAATATTTGCTTTTGAATTCCTTAAAATTTGTGCTTCCTACTTGCTTATGTTCTCTGCGGCAGAGCCCGCCTCACATACCTCAGCCCGTGCTAGCCCCGACCAGTAAACCGGACGGGACCAAGGAGTGAGGGGCTACGTGACAAGTTAGGCTCCCGAGTCTCGATGCTCAGGAGTCCCCTTAGCGCCTTTAACAGCAAGTAGGGAGGTGAGGCGGCGGATCCACCGTTCTCGCCTGCAAAGCCCGGCCCAGCATACCCCAACCGTCGTTAGCCTTTCGGAACTAAGGGGTGAGGGCTACCGACCGATTAGGCTCATGAGTCGCGATGCTCAGGAGTCCCCTCGACGCCAAACGACATGTGTACCTTGGCTCGCTCGGGGAGTGGCGTCAGACGAACCAGGCCCGAGGGGCCTGGCTGGGTGGCGTGCATCTGGCGTGACTCAGGCGCAGCCCTCGTGCCCAGCCCCTCGCGGCGCTCCCCGAGGGAGGCGTTGCGATGAGGCCGACATCGAGCTCTGGGCTCCCGAGGTTGATGCGACCCGAGGCCACCTCGCTTATTTATCACCAGCCTGAGCATAGCGCTTCCGCATGCGTGACGGGCATAGCCGCTCCTCGGCGTGTGTCGTCGGCCAACAAGCGGAGCATGGTGCTTCCATCGGAACGTGGGAGGGCTCCCCTCCGGAGGAGCCCCGGCGTGCTACAGCCCACCACGACACGTGGCTGGCACGGTAGGGCTAGACGAGGTGTATATGGGCACCCGTGAGCCAGCGCGGGACTCACGAGGCCCTACCTCATGGCGGGCTGCGCCTGGCTCTGGGCCTTATCTTCGAGTGCGTTCCTGCAAAATTGGACTGATGCCGGTGCTCTACGTCTTCGGGTCCCGGCTCTCGGGCTGGTCTCCATCGTCGCTGGCAAGCCAGGTCGCGATGCCATGGACAAGACCACAGGGTGAGGGCCGGAGAGCCGGTAGGAGCCCTGAGTCGCAATGCTCAGGCACCCCCCCTTTAACGCGCAAGCTAGGTTAGATGAGGCAACTCTCGCCCTCGGTCCCGCTCTCGGGCTGGTCTCTACCGTCGGCCGGCAAGCCGTGTCGCGATGCCATGGACAAGACCAGAGGGTGAGGGCCGAGAGCCGTAGGAGCCCCGAGTCGTGATGCTCGTGCACCCCCCCTTTAACGCTGCAAGCCGGGCCGACGCAGCAACTCCACGCCTTGGTCCCGCTCTCGGGTTGGTCTCACCGTCACCGCAAGCCGGTCGCGATGCCGTGGACAAGACCCGGAGGGTGAGGGCCGAGAGCCAGAGGAGCCCCGAGTCGTGATGCTCAGCACCCCCCTTTAACGCATAAGAAAGTTGATTGGATGATGAAATCTCTCGTCCTCGGGTCCGGCTCTCGGGCTGGTCTCTACCGTCAGCCGGCAAGCCAGGTCGCGATGCCATGGACAAGACCAGAGGGTGAGGGCGAAGAGCCATAGGATCCCGAGTCACGATGCTCGTGCACCCCCTTTAACGTGCAAGATTTCGCCACCTGTGAGAAGGCACCAAATAACAAGCATGGTGGAGCGAGAGCATAATCCTAAGGAAAACGCATGATGGATACATGTCATTGGGGTAGCCCGAGCGGCACGGGATGATCTTGCCCGAGGGCGCCCCAAACAGATAAGCTAAAGACATGAAATAAAAGGGATACATGCCGTGGGGACGGACCCACGCGGCACGGAATAATGCGCCCTGAAGGCACTCCCACCGGAAATAAAACTTAAAGATGTCACCGTGATGTTGGGGATGAAGGGTTGTTGATGTAGCAGACTCGGTGGGCTGCGGAGACGATCTCACGAGCCCCTGTGCCCAGGGCCTCGGAGGCTCGGAGGCACCGGCGGCCCTCACGGGCCATCTCCATCTCCGCCAGGCTGCGGGCGTGCGACCTCTTGAGCTTCCAGGATGGTCCTCATGAGACGCTGGTGTACAAGAGCCGCGTTTGGCAGCCATAAGGCATGCGTGCGTAGTTGTGGGGCAGACCCTCGTGGCGTCCCACTCGCGAGGGCCGAGGCGCTTGAGATGCGGCTCGGTTGAGCCCTGGTATGTCGATCAGACGCTGCAGCCCACCATCCTCGCCTGGATGGGGGCCACAGTGGTAGGCGGCGGCTGCCCCTCATGACCCTTGACTCCTGAACTCCTGAATGGCCTTGCTGATGAACTCTCGGGGTTCTGTCCTCCGGTCTTGCTCCCGCTATGGGGAAGCGTGCTTGAAACATGCCTCCACGTGGTGCCCAAGCGCCTCCTCGAGACCTTGGCGAGGTCGGTGGCCCTCCAGGAGAGCCCCGAGCCCTGCCTCGAGGAGGGCAGGCGCGCTTTCTATGCAATGGAAGGAGGCCCCTGGCCGGTCTGCGGGCCTGAGGGGCCTGTCTCTTGATGAGCCGGGCCGGTCGATGTCTTCTTCTTCTTGGTGCTGCCTCGGGAGGCGCCCCGCTCTTGTGGTGCAGGTCTTCCAAATGACGCTGCTCAAAAGCTCGCTCTGTGGAGCACACTGCATCTCTCTCTTCACAGGGGCACCGTGATGACCCCGCCGCTTCTGGCATCTTGAGGATGTTGTAGCCATGGTGGGTTCGGCCATGAACTTGGCCAACGCTCAGAACGCCTCGATGCGGCTATATCTCCCACGTGTCGAGGCACGACTTAGAGGCATAACCGCATTGAAAGCAATGTCGCAAGTGAGGTAATCTTCACACAACCCATGTAATACATAAGGAAAGAGATCCATAGTTGGCTTACGATGCCACTTCACACAATACATAAATAAACATTCATCATGCAGTTACACTCAAGGTCCGACTACGGAACCAAAATAAAAGAAGATACCCCAAATGCTACACGGATCCCCGATCGTCCCAACTGGCTCCACTCATCGATCATCGGGAAAAGACACATAATAACGACCACGTTCCTCATCGAACTCCCACTTGAGCTCGGTTGTGTCACCTGCCTTTGGCATCGTCGGCACTGCAACTGTTTTGGTAGAATCTGTGAGTCACGGGACTCAAAGAATCTCACACCCGCGAGATCAAGACTATTTAAGCTTATAGGTAGGACAGAGTTGTGAGGTGGAGCTGCAGCAAGCGACTAGCATATATGGTGGCTACATTCGCAAAAGAGAGCGAGAAGAGGAGCAAAGCACGGTCGTGAAACTAGTAGCGATCAAGAAGTGATCCTAAACTACTTACGTCGACATAACTCCAACACCGTGTTCACTTCCCGGACTCACCGAGAAGAGACCATCACGGTTACACACGCGTTGATGTGTATTTTAATTAAGGTCAACTTCGGGTTTTCTACAACCGACATTAACAAATTCCCATCTGCCTCATAACCGCATGACACGGCTTTTGAAAGATATTACCTGCGGGGTGTCCCAACTTAGCCCATTATAAGCTCTCACGGTCAACGAAGGATATTCCTTCTACCGGAAGACCCGATCAATCTCGAATCCCGGACTACAAGACATTTCGACGGCAATAAAACAAGACCAGCAAAACCACCCGATGTAACAAATCCCGATAGGAGCTGCACATATCTCGTTCTCGGGGCACACGGATAGGTCAGCCTCTGAGTAAAACCAGCCCTCGAGTTTCCCGTGGTGGCCCCAAGCAGTTGCTCGGTTCGGGCCAGCACTCGAAGGAGCACCGGTCCGGGGTTAAAATAAAGATGACCCTCGGGCTCATGAAAACCCGGGGAAAAAGGCTTAGGTGGCAAATGGTAAAACCAAAGTTGGGCCTTCTTGGAGGAGTCTTATTCAAAGCGAACTGTCAAGGGGTCCCATAAATCACCCAACCGTGTAAGGAATGCGAAATCAAGGAACATAACACGGTATGACGGAAACTAGGGTGGCAAGAGTGGAACAAAACACTAGGCATAAGGCCGAGCCTTCCACCCTTTACCAAGTATATAGATGCATTAATTATAGCAGATATATATTGTGATATCCCCAACAAGTAAATATGTTCCAACAAGGAACAACATCTCCATGTTCCAACAAGGAACAAACTTCATCTTCACCTGCAACTAGCAACGCTATAAGAGGGGCTGAGCAAAGCGGTAACATAGCCAATCGACGGTTTGCTAGGAAAGGATGGTTAGGGGCTGACATGGCAATATGGGTGGCATGTTAAGCAAGAGGTAGGCATCGTAGCATAGGCACAGCAAAAGAGCGAGCATCTAGCATAGCAAAGATAGAAGTGATTTCGAGGGTATGGTCATCTTGCCTGCAATGTTCTCAGAGTTGTCGAAAGCTTGATCCTCGTAAGCGTTCTCAACAGGTTCCTCGTTCACGTACTCGTCTCCCGGCTCTACCCAAAGCAAGAACACAAACAAAGGAACCACAATAAATCACGGCGCAATGCACAAGCAACATGATGCAATATATGGCATGATATGCGAGATGTGATATGCAATGCATATGCGCGCTCCGGAAGGAAAATGATGAACCAGGCATCAACTTGGCAAACCAAGTATGTCACTGGAAAGATGAGATGATTTCGGTTGAAATCGGTATAAAGATCACCGGAATCGGATGCACGGTTTGCAAATGACAAGCAAAACAAGAATGGCACAAATCTGTCATTAACAGCAGGATGCCACTTAGCAAGCAACAAGAAATTAAGCTACTGCACCCAAACGTACCAAGAAAGTATACGGCAGTGATCTACTCAAGATGCTTGACAAAAGATGAACACTGAGCTACGGCTAAATCACACCATAACAGGTTCAAACAAGCATGGCAAAAGTGCAAAACATATCAGCTTCACAGACTTAGTGAAATTACTGAACATGGCAAAAACAGCATCAGGTAGCAATGTTCAGAGCAAGAAAACAGCATGATACAGGAACTTATAATAGCAAAACATGGCATGGCATGAAACTACTCAAAGCATAGAACAAAAGTCCCAAACTGACCATAAGCCAAAAAGGATCAGAAAATATAGTAACACCCATGTCAATATAGCAAGTTCCGTTAACAGATTCAGCAACATGACATGTCAAAAACAGATAACAAGTAGGCATGTTTAAGAGCTCAAAGCACTCACTACAGAGCCTTTCATGATAAACTAAGCATACATACATCAAGAAGACATGGCATAGAAGACATACATGGCAAGAACAACATCATAGCATACACGGATCAACCACAACAACCTTGCCAAAATTGAATAACATGTAAACAATCTGCCAGGAAACATTTTATAGCAAAAGTAGAGCTCGATTGACTCAAGCTATGGCACTCCATAATTGCAAACAAAGGCATGGATGGATAGATCATAACCATATGTTCAAAACATCCTTACTGAAGTATCTCAAAATATGCATGGATCTCTCGGTAGCATCAAGTTAACATGGCATCAAAATATCAACAAAACAGGCTGAAAACAACAACATCGAGAAGCCTACTTTGCATGCTTGTGCTAGTCACCACATAGATCACAAAAATACATGGCATACACCCCTGGAAAGATGGCATGGCATATTACAAAACACATGTAGGACTCAAATTCATAGGGTGCACACATCAATCATAGCAAAAATAACAAAAGTACATGTTACATTAAGAAATGAAACTAACATCACATAGCCCTCTTCTAACAGCATTTCGGGCATCAAGATGAGCTCAAATGAAAACGATGCAATGAGATGAAATGATCTACTCTTGAGGCGAACATTTCGACATATTACACGCACGTAAACAGAGCTACGGGTGCAGAGTTATTATCGTTGAAAATGCCACAAAATAATCACCGAGACAAAAATTAGACGAATTTTGAGGGGAAGAAGTCAACCCTCGGGCTCGATCTAGATCGGGCCGGATCAAGCGAGGCGGCTCGCCGAGTAGATGGGCCGGCGGTGGCGGAGGAGGAGGTCGGCGCTGGCCGGGCCGCCTCGAGGAGGAGGACGCCGCTGCGGCAGCGTGATCTGTGAGGCGCGGAAGGACCGGCGAGGCCGTGCCGGGCGGCCGGGCGCCGGGCGGCGGCGCGGCGGCCGGCAACGGCGGCTGCCGAGGCGGCAGATGACGACGCCGCCGGTCGGTCGGTTGTGGCGGCGAGGGGCGCGACCGAAGCGGCGCGGAGGCGGGCGCTGGTCGGCGGGTCCCGCTGGCCCGGGCGGGCCGGGCGGCGTGGCGGCGGCGTGCCACGTGTGCGGATTAGGCGCGGGGCGCGCGGCGCTGACGGGCGGCCGTGTCCGTCGCCGAGGATTTTGTCCGTTAGGCGGGGATGAAGATGGCTAGGGTTTGGACCCGGATTTGGAATGGGGGTGTATATATAGGCATAGAGGGAGCTAGGAGAGTCAAATGAGGTGTAGTTTTCGCACACGATCGTGATCGAACGACGGAGAGCATGGAAGTGACTTAGATGGGTTATTGGACTATTTTGAAGGGTGTTGGGCTGCAACTTAAAGAGGCCTTTCTTGAGAGTCACGGTTAACCGTTGGAGTACCAAACGAGCTCCAAATGACCCGAAACTTGACGGTGGTCTACGGTGGTATACCAAAACCACTTGACAACCTCGGTCCATTCGAAACGTTTAGTACCCGCTCACGGAAAAACATAAAAGGGGCGCCGGGGACATAGGAGTGCCGGATTGCAAAAGCGGACAACGGAAAAATGCTCGGAATCATGAGGCGAACACGTATGCAAATCGATGCACATGATGACATGATATGAAATGCATGACATGGACAAAATGCAAAATGAAGAAAACCCAACCACGGAGGGAATATCATATCACAATGCGAAAATGGCAAGAGTTGGAGTTACAAATATGGAAAGTTACATCCGGTGTTTCTGATGCCGAGGATGGCGTTGTCGGCAAAGCGAATGTAAATGACGTCGAAGTCGATGAGCTCGGTGTGGTAGTTATCACGGGCCCGAAGGTGACAGAAGGCGGACCTGCCCGATCGGGACCGTGGAGCCGTCGATGACTCGAAGAAGGGCTTGGTTGGCTAAAGCTGATTGTAGGGCACTTGAAGATTGTTGAATGTCTCCACGGACGGGGCGTTGAGCCCTGCTCCGCCGTCGATGAGGGTCTTGGTGACCAGCACATTCTTGATGATTGGGGAGCAAAGCATTGGGAGAACTCCGGTGTGGCTGCGCACTTGAGCTGATCCGCTGAGCTGAGCGTGATGGCGCCGCCGACCACCGAGAGGCGTGTGGACTCGAGCTTGGGAGGACTGCATTCACTTCATGCGCGAACTGCTTGAAGATGCAAAGAGAGGCTGGGGCTTGAGCTCCGCCCGGGATCTGACGATCGCCTGAGCTTCATGGAAGCCCCAGCCCCTCGTCGATGGCGGTCTTGATTCTCCTTGGTGGCGGCGGCAGCGGGAGAGCCTGCGTTCCCTTGCGGACGATCCTCACGAGGCTGATCCTCCACCCCCTCGCGAGTGGGTCTTGCCAGCGGTCCTCGCGAGGTTGGTCGCGCCACCCTTGGCGCGGGCCGCGGTCTTCCCAGCGTCCTACATTTCTTCCTCCTCCTCGGCCGTATCCCCGGTCGCTGCGCTCAGGGCGTCTGCCGACCCTTCCTTCGTGCATGGCCCAGAGCTCTTGACATTCATTGGTGTTGTGGGTGTGGAGGTCGTGGTACACGCAGTACCGGCTGCCCTTGGAAGACTCGGGCTGATCTCTGCCCCGCTTGGCGTCTGGTTCGACGCGAGCACGGCAGCCCCTTGCGCTTCGTCCTTGGCCTTGGACTTCTTCTCTTGGGATCCGCGGCGGGCAGCTCGAGGAGGAGGCGCCCTCCTCAGCCTGGCGCACTTGGTCACCAAGTTGAACAGCTCGAGGAGGTGCACAGATCTTCATGCATCGCCAGCTCCTCCTTCATCTTGGCGTCGCGCCGCCGTCGGAGAAAGCGAGATGATGGCCTCCTCCGTTACCACAGGGATCTTGAGGCGCGTTGTTGAAGCGCTGGATGTACTTTTGCGGGTTTCCCAGGCTGCTTGATCCGGCACATGTCGCTCACGGCGGTGGTAGGTCGCGAGTACCTTGGAAGTTGGCGATGAAGCGGGTGCGCATCTCGGCCCAGAAGAGATCGTGCACGGGGCGGGTTCAGAGCAGTGCGGGCTCCGTCCTTGGCGCCATGGGAAACCAGTTCGCCATGACCTTTTCATCTCCGTTGGCAGCCTCGATGCCCAGCTCATAAACTGGAGGAACTCCGTAAAGGTCGGCCGTCTTTGTCGTGGCGTGAGGCAGGTCGGCTTGAACTTGGCGGGCCCACGTGGCGCCGCGCAGCTCGGTGGTGAAAGCGCGGCAGCCCGCCCGTGGCAGCGGGGGCCTCGGACGGCGAGAGCTTGACGTCTTTGGAGCGGGGCGCTTCGGGCAGCTTCTTCGCGGGCGAGAACTTCTTAGCAGCTCTGCTCTTGCAGCGCGGCGCTGGCGGAGCAGGTTCCGCCGAGGCAGCGCTTTGGGGCTGCGCGCCGTCTTGAGAGGCGGCGGCGCCCGGGAGCTTCATCGCCCGCGTGGGGCGGTGCGGTGCTGGCGCGAGGCGGACGGCGCGGTCGCCTCCGCGATGCGGACAAGCTCAGCGGCGGTCGAGCCATTCTTCGTAGATGTCGTCGGCGGGCGGTAGCGCGAGCTCGTTAGCGTGATGAGTGCAGCTCGAGCCTCCATGGCGCTGCGCGCGCGCGACGAAAACCAGCGGGGTGAGCGGCGTGGCGGTGCGGCCGTCCCACCTCATGGGCGGGTCTTGGGGCGGCGCTTGCTGCTCGTTCCCGCCGGGCGGTGGCGGCGTTGACGGCGGTGGCGAGGAGCAGCGAGGGCGTCCGCCGGCGGGAGCCGTCTGGGCGGCGTGGAAGCGAGGTGGCTCGGCGCTTCAGCGCGAGCCCGACGAGCGTCGAACATAATTGCGGTGGTCGGGGAAGAACGAGGCGACGAAAGGCAGATTCCGCGCACCTACAGCGCGCCAAATGTCGGATTCTGAGTTCCGCAGACCCTTAAGGTTCAAACTACGGGGTGCGCGCGAGATCAACCCTCCACCGTCTCATACCTCGCCCGAATCGCGAGGACCTAAACTACTAACAAGAACAACACAAGAGACGAAGATTTATACTAGTTCGGACCACCGTTGTGGTGTAATACCCTACTCTAGTTTGTGGTGTGTGGATTGCCTCTAGGGCTGATGAAGAATAATGCAGGGGAAGAACAGCCTCGCGAGGGTCTGTTCTTGGTGGGTGTGATGAACTTCTAAGTGGTATCCCGTCGCTCTAGCACGAGGAGCGGGTTTCTCTCTCTGTCTCTCTGGATTCGAATCTTCGGATCCTCCGTCCCCCATTCTATGGTGGCTAGTTCTACTTATATAGATGAAACCTTGGGCCTCTTCCCAAATATTGGCGGGAAGGCGCCAACAATTAGCCATTTGAAGGGGAACAGCGGGTACACTTATCCTGACTAAAGTTGGTCCTCGCCGCCAAAGGCTCGTGATGACGCCTTTGCTTGGGCTCCACGATGATCGCATTCCAGCCGTTGGGGCGGTCTTGGTCTTGTTGCACCAAACGGATGCCTTTGCTTGATGCTCTTGCCTCGCTTGCCCCTTTGCACCAAAGAGGAAAGGAGGGCGCTGCTGCTTGGCCGGCCGCCTCGGCGCCCTTGGCGTCATGGCTTGCGTCACGGGCACCTCGCGAGTACCCTCCTTGAGCTCTCCGCCTCCTCATGAGCCAACTGACAAGGCCACGCTGAGAAGCTCTTGGTCGTCCGCCCATGAGGCTCAGCCCCTCACGAGGGTCTTGAGATTGTGTTGATGAAGATGGGCCGATCTGGGCCTCCTTTGAGCCACGCCGCAGGCAGCAGCAGAGCAAGTCAGGGAACCCCGTTCCCGAACAGCGACAAACTTAGGCGTCATACCTGACTCCTTACCTTCGTCGAGGTCCCAATCTTGAGTTGCTTTTAATTCTATCCAATAAATTCCATTTAAATTCAATAGTCTTCATCATAAAAGAGCCAGCACAAGAAGTATCGAGCATGGTGCGATTGTTATCAGAAAGCCGAGCATAAAGATTCTGAAGAATTGTCACTCTTGAGAGCTCATGATTGGGGCATGAATATAACATTGATTTAAGCCTCCCCAAAGCTTGAGCGATGCTTTCTCCTTCGCGAGGCCAAAAATTATATATATAATTGCGATCACGATGAACAAGATGCATAGGGTAATACTTTTGATGAAATTCCAATTTCAATCTTTTATAGTTCCATGATCTCATATCATCACATAGCCTATACCATGTCAATGCGTCTTCCTTCAAAGATAAAGGGAAGACCTTCTTCTTAACAACATCATCGGGTATACCTGCAAGCTTGAATAATCCTCAAACTTCATCCACATAGAGTAGATGTTCATCAGGATGCTTTGTTCCATCTCGTGTAAAAGTATTAGCCAGCAGTTTTTCCATCATACCCGAAGGAACTTCAAAAGGAGTTTCATTCTTAATAGGTTCATTAGGTTGAGTAGCAACTCTTTGCTCTACTGGATGGGGTGAAGATACCCCGAACAAGCCCCGCAGAGAATTACTTTCCATAGTAACAAGTGACAGAAAATTTCAGCAGACTATATAAATTTTTCCTTACCAAATTCCACTTACCAAAGGCGCCACACTCCCCAGCAACGGCGCGAGAAAAGATTCTTGATGACCCACAAGTATAGGGGATCTATCGTAGTCCTTTCGATAAGTAAGAGTGTCGAACCCAACGAGGAGCAGAAGGAAATGATAAGCGGTTTTCAGCAAGGTATTCTCTGCAAGTACTGAAATTTGTGGTAACAGATAGTTTTGTGATAAGGTAAATTGTAACGAGCAACAAGTAACAAGAGTAAATAAAGTGCAGCAAGGTGGCCCAATCATTTTTGTAGCAAAGGACAAGCCTGGACAAACTCTTATAATAGGAAAAGCGCTCCCGAGGACACATGGGAATATCATCAAGCTAGTTTTCATCACGTTCATATGGTTCGCGTTCGGTACTTTGATAATTTGATATGTGGGTGGACCGGTGCTTGGGTGCTGTTCTTACTTGAACAAGCATCCCACTTATGATTAACCTCTATTGCAAGCATCCGCAACTACAACAAAAGTATTAAGGTAAACCTAACCATAGCATGAAACATATGGATCCAAAACAGCCCCTTACGAAGCAACACATAAAGTAGGGTTTAAGCTTCTGTCACTCTAGCAACCCATCATCTACTTATTACTTCCCAATGCCTTCCTCTAGGCCCAAATAATGGTGAAGTGTTATGTAGTCGATGTTCACATAACACCACTAGAGGTTAGACAACATACATCTCATCAAAATATCGAACGAATACCAAATTCACATGACTACTAATAGCAAGACTTCTCCCGTGTCCTCGGGAACAAACATAACTACTCACAAAGCATATTCCTGTAACCAGAGGGGTAATAATATGCATAAAGGATCTGAACATATGATCTTCCACCAAGTAAACCAACTAGCATCAACTACAAGGAGTAATCAACACTACTAGCAACCTACTAGCACCAATCCCGGACTTGGAGACAAGAATTGGATACAAGAGATGAACTAGGGTTTGGAGATGAGATGGTCTTGGTGAAGATGTTGATGGAGATTGCCCTCTCCCGATGAGAGGCGTTGGTGATGATGATGGCGATGATTTCCCCCTCCGGGAAGTGTCCCCGGCAGAACAGCTCCGTCAGAGCCTTAGATTAGTTCCGCCAAGGTTCCGCCTCGTGGCGGAGTCTCGTCGAAAGGTTGCTTAATGTTTTTTTCTCATCGAAAGACTTCATATAGGAGAAGTTGGTCATCAGAGAGCCACCAGGGGGCCCATGAGGTAGGGGGGCGCGCCCCCACCCTTGTGGCGGGTGTGGGCCCCGGCCTTCATCTTTAGCAACGATTTTTCTTTATTTATTTTAAGATATTACGTGGAGTTTCGTGACTTTTGGAGTTGCAATGAGAATAGGTCTCAATATTTTCTCCTTTTCGACCCGAATTCAGTGCCGCCATTCTCCCTCTTCATGTAAACCTTGTAAAATAAGAGAGAATAGCCATAAGTATTGTGACATAACGTGAAATAACAGCCCATAATGCGATAAATATTGATATAAAAGCATGATGCAAAATGGACGTATCAATCACCATTCCAATTCATCCCCGATGAATTAGACCTCGACTCAACTCTAAGCGATGCGGGCATGACAAACAAGCATGAATGAGTAGGCACATCAGGGCTCAAAACAACTCCTACTCATGCTAGTGGGTTTCATCTATTTCTTGTGGCAATGACAGGTCATGCAGAGAAAAGGGGTTCAGCTACCGCAAAGATGTAACAGTTGAATCGATGTTGTCCTAATGCAATAAAAAGAAGCGGGAGCGAGAGAGTGGGATTGTGTCGGAATGAACAAGGGGTTTTGCTTGCACAGCACTTCAAGATGATATAGCTCTTCATCGGTGTCATCGAACTCATCGCCGGAACAATCGATGCAATGCAACAATATGATGCATGAATGTGACATGGCAATATGTTGTGATTTGAGCTAATGCAACTAGCAACGATTTAAATGAAGTTGGTTTGAACCCAAGGTTCAAATTCAAACTCCATATGTGAGAATTCAAATGCCATTTATATGATTTGTCCTAAACAGCAGCCATGAGTTATTCTAACATGCATGAAAATGGCACGTATGGATAGATTGGATTTTTCTGATAATTTTTCATATATAATTTATCTCATTCTGAGTTATGATTGATTTACTATGATTTTTTGATGTTTATAGCATTTTCTGGAATTTCCTGAATTATTTTAAATCCAGAAATTCCTTTACTGTGTCAGCATGATGTCATCACTGTGTCAGCGAGTCAACGGGCCGGCCAGAGTCAAATCTGACCGGCGGAGCCCACTGGTCAGTGAGACAGGGGTTAACCCCGTGTTGACTCACCTTTGACCTGTTGTGGGGCCCGCTGTCAGCGGCTGTAGGGCGGCTAATGTAACGTCCCGGATTCGATGCGCCAGGTATCCGCCAGTTATTCGTCGTTGTTGCCTTGTCATTTGCTTGCGTGTTGCACTTTGCCATGTCATCATCTGCATTTCATATCATGTCATCATGTGCATTTCATTTTGCATACGTGTTCGTTTCATGCATCCGAGCATTTTCCCGGTTGTCTGTTTTGCAATCCGGCACTCCTATGTCTCCCGGCGCCCCCTTTTACCTCTTTTCGTGTGTGGGTGTTAAACGGTCTCGGAATGGACCGAGGTTTGCCAAGCGGCCTCGGTATAGCACCGGTAGACCGCCTGTCAAGTTTCGGATCATTTGGAGGTCGTTTGGTACTCCAACGGTTAACCGGGTAACCGTACAAACCTCCTTCTCTTTGCAGCCCAACACCCCCTCCAAAGTGGCCCAAAACCCAGCAAACTCCCCTCCATGCTCTCGGTCATTCGATCACGATCGCGTGGCCGAAAACCGCACCTCATTTGGACTCTCCTAGCTCCCTCTACCTATAAATATGTGCCTCCCCCGAAATTTTCGCGGATGAACCCTAGCCTCTTCCCCCGCGCGCCGCCGGACATGTCCGTCCCGGACCGGACGCTTCCCCGCCGCCGTCTCCACCGCAAGCCACCACCGGGCCAGATCCGCCCGCCCGGGCCGAACTGGCCAAGGCTGGCCCGCCTCCCGTCGCCGCCATTCCCCAGCACAGCGCCCTTGTATCCGCCTCGGCTCATGGCGCCCGCCGCCGCCTCTCCGCCCGAAACTCCCTCCTCTCCGGTCGCGCCGCCCGCACCTCCTCCTCGCCGCCTGGCCCGTATGGCGCCGAGCCCGAGCTCGAGCTCGCCCGCCCCCCGTGCTTCGCCCGGCCCGCCTGCCTCCTCCTCGCCGGCCGTGACTCCGCCCGTGTCCCGCCCTCCTCATGCGATCCGGCCTCCGGCACCGGATCGGTCGGCCCCACCTCCGCCGGCGCCCTCCCGTCGTCCTCCGGCCGCATCTCCCTCCTTTCCGGCGATCTTCCCCGGCCATCCTCGGTATCCGTGCAAAGGTTGACTTTTCCCCCGAAATCCACTGTCCCCAGATTCTGTAATTTTTCATGCATTTTCATCGCATCATATCCCTGCATCCGTAGCTCCGTTTCGTGCGTGTAATATGTCAAATTGTTCGCTTCGACGAGTACATCGTTTCATCTCTTTGCGTCATTTTCATTTGAGCTCATCTTGATGCCCGAAATGTTGTTGCAAGAATGCTATGTGATGTTAGTTTCTGATTCTTATCAGAACATGCACTTTTGTCAATTTTGCCATGATTGATGTGTGCATCCTATGAACTTGAGTCCTACATGTGTTTTGTAATATGCCATGCCATATTTACAGGGGTGTATGCCATGTATTTTTGTGATCTCTGTGGTGACTAGCACAAGCATGCAAACTAGGCTTCATGATGTTGCTGATTTCAGCCCCTGTTCTGCTGATATTTTTATGCCATGTTAACTTGATGCTACCGAGAGATCCATGCTTATTTTGAGATACTTCAGTAAGGATGTTTTGAACATATGGTTATTATCTATCCATCCATGCCCTTGTTTGCAATTATGGAGTGCCATATCTTGAGTCAATCGAGCTCTACTTTTACTATAAAATGTTTCCTGGCAGGTTGTTTACATGTTATTCAATTTTGCCAAGGTTGTTGTAGTTGATCCGTGTATGCTATGATGTTGTTCTTGCCATGTATAGCTTTTATGCCATGTCTTCTTACTGTTGGTTGCCTTTCCATGCCATGTAGTGCTGTGTGGTGAGTGGTTCAAGCTCACCAACATGCCTACTTATTGTTGTTCCTGCCATGTATAAATCTGTAATATAACTTGCTATGTTTACATGGGTGCCATCATATTTTCTGATCCTTTTTGGCTCATGGTCAGTAAGGGACTTTTGTTATATGCAATTAGTAGATTCATGCCATGCCTTTGTTTGCCATGATAAGTTCCTGTAACATGTTGTTTGATAGCTCTAAACATTGCAACCTGATGTTATTTTCTGCAAAGTCTGAACTGTTATTATATGCAATCTTGCCATGTGTTTTTGAGCATGTTCTCGTGATTTCTGGAGATAGCTCAGTGTTCATGTTTTGTCATGCTTTACCTGTACATCATGCCCATGCCTTTTTTTATTATGTTGAGGTGCTGTAGCATATAGTTTTGATGCTTGCAATATGCCTAGTTGCTGTTTGGACAGATTGTTGCTATAACTTGTTTCATGTGTATGTGTTGAACCGTTGCTCCGTTTTGAGTGTGCTCTATATGAAACTTGCTTGATTTTGCATGTAGTTTCATATTATCATGTGGCATTAATGTTTTGAGGTGTTTTCTTGATGTTTGTATGCATTTTGCATCAATGCCATGCTTATCTTGTATTGCTCGTATCTTCTAGGCCGTAGCTCCGAATCTAATGAACTTTATATGTAACTTGACTAGAATTTCGTGTAGATCATCGTGGTGCATATTAACTTGCTGTTTAACAACTTGAACATAAGGTTTATTCAGATCTGGACCAATTTCGAAATTTGCATATGAGGACTTACCGGAATTGTTCTATGTTGCTTCCGGCCTCATTTAAAAATTGCTTTGATGTGTTGGTCTTGTATGCATCATCTCTTGCCATGAGTAGCTTCATGTAGCTTTGTCATGCATCATGCTTGTATGTGCATCATGCCTTGTTCATGTGTGGTGTGTTTACTATGTTGTGTGCTTCTTCTTGTTAGTTCCTGTTTCGTTGCGATCGTGAGGATTCGTTCGTCTACGCTTGGTTCGGCTTCATCCGTTCGTCTTCTTCAAGGACTCGTTCTTCTCCCTTGCGGGATTTCAGGCAAGATGACCGTCACCTTGGATCTCACTACTATCATTGCTATGCTAGTTGCTTCGTTCTATCGCTATGATGCGCTACCTATTGCCTGATTATCAAGCCATCCCAAATTGCCATGTCAGCCTCTAACCTTTTGCACCCTTCCTAGCAAACCGTTGTTTGGCTATGTTACCGCTTTGCTCAGCCCCTCTTATAGCGTTGTTAGTTGCAGGTGAAGATGAAGTTTGTTCCTTGTTGGAACATGGAGATGTTGTTCCTTGTTGGAACATGTTTACTTGTTGGATATCACAATATATCTTATATTATTAATGCATCTATATACTTGGTAAAGGGTGGAAGGCTCGGCCTTATGCCTGGTGTTTTGTTCCACTCTTGCCGCCCTAGTTTCCGTCATATCGGTATTATGTTCCCGGATTTTGTGTCCCTAACGCGGTCGGGTGATTTATGGGACCCCTTGACAGTTCGCTTTGAATAAGACTCCTCAGGCAAGGCCCAACCTTGGTTTTACCATTTGCCTCACCACCACCTACTTTTCCCTTGGGAGTCGCTCTCTCGAGGTCATCTTTATTAGCCCCGGGCCAATGCTTGTCTAAGTGTTGGCCCGAACCGAGTAGATCTAGGGGCCCCTCGTAGCAACTCGAGGTTTGGTTTTACTCGTAGGATGTCTCATCCGGTGTTGCCCTGAGAATGAGATATGTGCAGCTCCTATCGGGATTGTCGGCGCATCGGGCGTCTTTGCTGGTCTTGTTTTATTCTTGTCGAAATGTCTTGTGGCAGGATTCCGACTGATCGGGTCTTCCGGGGAGAAGGAATATCCTTCGTTGATCGCGAGAGCTTATCATGGGCTAAGTTGGGACACCCTGCGGGGTTTGAACTTTGAAAGCCGTGCCAGCGGTTATGTGGCGAGATGGAATTTGTTAATATCCGGTTGTAGTAAACTTGAAGCAAACTCTTCTAAAATACACCAACCGTGTGCGTAACCGTGAGTGTCTCTTTTGGGGTTAATCGAGAGGAGAACACGGTTTCGGGTTATGTCGGCGTAAGTAGGAGTTCAGGATCACTTCTTGATCATTACTAGTTGACGACCGTTCCTTTGTTTCTCTTCTCGCTCTCATTTGCGTATGTTAGCCACCATATATGCTTAGTCGCTGCTGCAACCTCACCACTTTATCCCTTCCTTTCCTACTTAAGCTTTGCTAGTCTTGATACCCATGGTAATGGGATTGCTGAGTCCTCGTGGCTCACAGATTACTACACCACCTGTTGCAGGTGCAGGTTTGCGATGATCATGACGCGAGAGCGATGTTGCTTGTTTGGAGTTCTTCTGCTTCTTCGATCAAGGGATAGGTTCCAGGTCGGCAGCCTGGGCTAGCAGGGTGGATGTCGTTTGAGCTTCTGTTTATGTTTCATCCGTAGTCGGATGTTGATCTTGTATATGATGTTGATGTATTCTTCTGACATTGTATGTATTGGATGTATCCCCATCTATTATGTAATGTTGATGTAATGATATCCACCTTGCAAAAGCGTTTCAATATGCGGGTCTATCCTTGGTGGGACCTTCGAGTTCCTTTTGGATAGGGTCGCATATTGGGCGTGACAGCTAATTAGTGGGGTTTAGCCACTAATGGCCGTGCCACGTCGGCGGGGTTACGCCGGCGATGACCCGACGCGGTGGCGATCGCCGGCCGGCCGTTTCCGGCCACGGCTGGTCGTGCGGTTAGGTGCGTTGGACAGCCCGTGGTCCGGGGCATCCAGCGGTGGTCGTGGGCTCGCCGAGGACGGCGATGTAGCGGCGACGGCGATGAAGTGTATCTGGCGGCGGAGCTTCGGCGGCGTCTTGCGCTGTGCTAGGACTCACTTCGAGCAGGTGGGCTACTACAGCGTCGAGGGCTCATGGAAACACGCCCGTTACCTGAAAGGCAGCAAAGCGAACCGCGGTGGCGTCGGCGCTGCGGCAATAATGAGCCGAAGCTTGGCTCATGCGGGCGAGAGCTAGAGGCGGGGAGATCATGAGAGTAGGGGAAGTCGATGCAGTGGCTCACAGCAGATCCAACGGTGTCGATGGCGAGATGGGGAAGCCTGGACGGCGTCGAATCAACGGCGGGGTTGCCGGCGGCCGAAGCTCGAAGACGATGATGATGCAGTCGTTGCAGGGCATCCGGAGTGGCTTCCTTCAGTGGATAGGGGAAGATCATCGATGCGGAGCTCGGGGACATGGCGAGAAGGCTCGGGGTGGTTGTGGCTACGGCAACGACGAGCGGCGGCGACGGCAGCGCTCGGCTGCGGGGAGGAGGGCGAGACAGACGAGGGGAGAGAGAGCAGCGAGTGAGGGGAGGGGAGACAGGTCTCTGGGTGTCTCCGTGGCGCCCTTAGAAGAGCCAAGCGTCGTGGTGGAAGCAAGAGCTGGCCTTGTAGCGACCACAGCGCCCTGCTCCTCTTGGCGGGGAGGTAGGCGGCCAGCGTTGAAGGGGTGGGTTGGGCCATCTCTGGTCTTGGGCATTGAGTGGGCCACTAGGTGAGCTGCGCCAGGTAAAGTCCTTTCTCTCTCTCTCTCTCTTTTCTATTTGTTTCAGTTTTCTATATTCTGTAAATGTTTTGGCTTAATTAAAATGCTAAGGCATTTTCAGAAACCCTGAAAATAATTGTGGGCTCTATTTGGAATATTTCCAACAACCCTCACTTAAATTCAGAATTAATTGGACATTCAAAATATTATATAGCATTTAAATTCCCAAATGCAAATAGAGTATGATTTAATTCAGTGACCTTAGGTGTCCTAGAAAAATGTAAACAATTTTGGCAGAGGTTCTAGACCAAGACAAAAGTGATGAACATTTTGAAGGGCATTGCAGGTTCATTGGGAAAATATTTTAGTAACCCTAGTTGGTTTTAAGTGATGCTGGGGGTTTGGTTCATCCCCATTTCAAGTTTAATTGAAACTTAAGCACGATGCAACACGAGACTAGTCCACAACAAAGATGAAGCTAGGGTTGTGACACAAATTATCCCAATGCCTTTGTCATCTTAAATTCTTGGTCTCCAACCTTGCCATATGTTCTTTCATCATATTCCGGAGCTCCACCAAAAATCCGAACATTTTTGGACCTTCCCAACCCTCACTTCCTATTCAAATCATTTGAATTTAAATCAAATGAGTTTGAATTTAAATCTTTCAATCATGGCCTTTTCTATTTTCTCGGAACAAGCACATTTTTTGTGAGTCCGGGAAAATTATCCGCGTGTCCAACTTCTTCCCCTAACCTCCTTTCTTTTCTTTCTTATCTCTATTTTTTTATTTTCTTTAGAGTGAGAGAGAGAGAGCACGCAGCCAACCGGCCTCTAAGCCCAAAGCCAGTGGCGCCCCCACCACCTTTTAACCCTAGCCCGCACCTGCTCTCCTCCTTGCACCGCCACCCTCCTCTCGATCTCCGCCTCTCCTCGCTCGTGCGCCATCCAGTAGAAAAAGAGAGAGGAACGAGACCCTCAAGCCAACCACCCTGCAGCCCGACAGGCTCGTCTACCCTGCAGCCATGGCACCGCTGGCCTCCATGTGCCCTTAACCGCCAAGTGCCGGCGCAACCTCGCCGCATCCTGCGTTCTCCGTCGTCGCCGGACCACTTGCATCCTCTGCTTCCTCTCGGTGACCGAGAGCCACCTGCTTGTAGCGTCTCCTCCACCAGCAGCCTGCAACGCTCGAGGGGAGTCGAGCTCCTCCCGGTCCCCATGGTGGCTGCTTCCCCTGCCCCGAGCTTCCCGGCAGCTAGCGTCCAAGTCCCGCGCCCCCATGACCTCGCTGCATCTCGCGCCGCTGCTCATGGCCTGCAACCAACCTCCTCCTCCACCGTCAAGTCCGTCGTTAACCGTCGTACCGTCGCTGGATTTCATGCCCAAGGCCGCTGCCACCTCACCTTCGGCCATGCCTTTGCCTTCCTGTACTGTTGTTCGCTACACGCCAAGACCACCCCCATGGAGTTTTCCAAGTACCACTACGACCCGTGTGCGACTATGCAGATTCGCCAAGTACCCCACCGGCAAGACCGACGCCTGAACAAGCACACCGGCTCTGTGGTTTTCGGCAAGTCCCTCGACGACCGGCGCTTAGTACCACTACGTTTGCCATGTACATCTACACCAAGACCGAACCAACAAGTACCCCGACAACGTGTGTACCTCTACCGTCGACCCCGTGGGCGTCAAGTTCCTCTATGAAACGTGTACCACTACGCCCAAGTTCCACTACAAGATGTGCCACTATCGTCATCGTGTACCACTACTTACACTACCGTCGCGAGAATGACTACTTCAACTACCGTCGAACCCGATCCGCTCCGAAAAGGCATGCTTCGAAGGTATAACCCCGAGACGACGTCCGTGGACCGAATGCATGTCTTGTATGAGATGCACCCTATGTTTGGACCGTGTCCAAATTGTTCCTTGCACGTTCGCCGTAAGCCATGCCACCAACATGTGGGGCACCCGGTATCCGGGATCACTCCCCGTCACTCTTGCACGTTTCGCGCACCCACACTTGTTCCTTTGCACTAGCATCTCAATCGAGTTGCCGGAACCGGGATGTTGCCCTGGCACCATTTCTGTTTCACCGTCGTGGCACCCTTTTCCTTCTGCCATGGCGACAAATGCCTCGTATCATGCTCATGTCAACATTTCCATAAAATTGCTTAAAACTTGCATATGTCATCCGCATCATGATAATAACATTTAAAACGTTTAAATTGTTGTTTGCTTTAAATTGCTAAATGACATATGGGGATTTTTCGGAATTGTTATTTGTTATATCCGGCCTCATTTAAACTTGCCTAAATATATAGTTTTATTATGCTTCACCTCTTTCCATGCTTAACCACAGTTAATTTTGCTGGGTACATAAACGGGAGAGAACTAAATATTTGATGTGGTGTTTTTTCAATATGCAACTCGTTGCATATTGAGCTCCACTTAATTTGTAGTATTGTTTGTTGCATTTTGCCATGCCATGCCTCATTTAAACCGGACATGCATCATACTTGATTGTGCATCATGGCCATGTTTATGATTATGTGTTTACCATGTTGTTTGTTTCTTTCCGGTTTGCTTCTCTCGTTAGCTTTGGTTTCATTCCGGAGTTGTGAGGGTTCGTTCGACTACGTCCGTTTGTCTTCTTCATGGACTTGAGCTTCTTCCTAGAGGAATTTCAAGCAAGATGACCATACCGTCGGCGTTAAGGAGCAGGGTACCTGACTTGCTGCTCTGCGGCTGCTTGGCGTGGCTCAAGGGTGGCCCAGCGCCCATCTTCATCGGCACAAGCTCAAGACCCTCGCGAGGCCAAGCCTCATGAGGCGGACGACGTGAAGCTTCCTCAGGCACGGCCTCGTCAGGCTGGCTCGCGAGGAGGCGGAGAGATCAAGGCGGGGTACCTCACGAGGTGCCCATGACGCAAGCCATGACGACCAAGGGCGCCAGGAGGGCGCCAGCCCGCGCAGTGTCCTCATTTCCTCTTTGGTGCAAAGGACCAAGCGCAGGCGAGAGCATCAAGCAAAGGCAACCGTTTCGGTGCAACAAGACCAAGACAATCACAACGGCAGGAAGGAGGTCATCATGGAGCCCAAGCCAGGCGTCACCGCTGAGCCTTTGACAAAGCGAGGACCAACTTTAGTCAGGATAAGTGTACTAGATGTTCCCCTTCAAAATGGCCAATTGTTGGCGCCCTTCCCGCTTAATATTTGGGAAGAGGCCCAGGGCCTCTGCCTATAAATAGGACTAGCCTCCCACAGGGTAGAGGGATCCGGAATCCAGAACAGAGCTAGAGGGATCCGGAATCCAGAATAGAGCTAGAGGTCAAGCAATCTAGAGAGAGAGCGACCGAACTCCCCCTAGCAGTTCGTCGCACCGGCCAAGAACAGACCCTCACGAGGATGTTCTTCCTTGTATTGTTCATCATCAGCCCCTGAGGCAATCCACCACACCACACACTGGAGTAGGGTATTACACCACAATGGTGGCCCGAACCAGTATAAACCTTGTGTCCCTTGTGTTGCTCTTTGTGTAGTTTAGATCCTTGCGATGCGACGAGGTGCAGGTAGGTAGGGGTGAGATCTCCGCGTGCACCCGAGTTCGAACCTAGAGGGTCTGCGGAACCCGAATCCGACATTTGGCGCGCCCGGTAAGGTGCACGGAATCCGTCTTCCGCCGC
This sequence comes from Aegilops longissima, assembly GCA_021605205.1. Classification (NCBI taxonomy): domain Eukaryota; kingdom Viridiplantae; phylum Streptophyta; class Magnoliopsida; order Poales; family Poaceae; genus Aegilops; species Aegilops longissima. The sequence goes on from CM038676.1 coordinate 203,432,667, forward strand.
CTGTTCTTCGCCGCCCATCGCATCCATATCGGACGCTTCGCCGGGCCCTGCGCCCGCCGCCGGCGCTCTCGCCACCAGCGTCGCCCAGACGGCCCGTCGGCAGCCACCCCGCCGTTCCCCATCGCCTGCCGTCAACGCCGCCACCGGCCCGGGGAACGAAGCAAGCATCGTCCCAAAGATCCGTCCGTGGCGAGACGGCCGTACCGCTCTCGCCGCTCACCCGGTTGGTATTGCCGTCTCGCGCTCCTGCGCTTATGGAGGCTCGAGCTGCGCTCATCGCGAAAACGAGCTCTGCGCTACCTCCATCGCACGCGTCTCGAGTGGCTCGACTGCGTCGCCGAAGCTCGTCTGCGCCCGAGGCTCCCAGCGCCGTCCTTCTCACACCGCGCCCGCCTTGCGCGGGCGATGAAGCTCTGGGGGCGCCTCAGCCGCCTCCCCCTCAAGAAGGCGCCTCGGCCCCGAGGCGCGTGGCCCCTGGGCGGAACCCGCTCCGTCCGGCACCAGCGCAGCAAGAGCAGAGCTGCCAAGAGGTCCCTCGCTCCCAAGAAGCTGCCTGAGTGCTCCCTGCACCGGCCGGTCACGACCGCGCTCCTGCTCCAGCACGCCAAGACCCCGCGGTGCTCCCAGCGGCAGCGCTTGAGGACCCGCAAGACCAGGCCCTTCGTCACCAAAGGCCTCCCGTGGACACTGCAGGCTGCCGCGCCTTCACCGCTGAGCTACACAGTGTTGCGTGGCCCGGCAAGTTCAAGCCGGACCTGCCTCCTCGCTACGACGGCACGGCCGACCCTGCGGAGTTCCTCCGGCTCTACGAGCTGGGCATCGAAGCCGCCAACGGGGACGAGAAGGTCATGGCGAACTGGTTTCCCATGGCGCTCAAAGACGGTGCCCTTTGGCTCTGAACACAGCTCTGCACGATCTCCTCCTGGCGAGATGCGCACCCGCTTCATCGCCAACTTCCAAGGCACTTTCGCGACCGACCTCCCGCCGTGGCGACATGCGCCGCATCAAGCAGCAGCCAGAGAAACCTGCGAAGTACATCCAGCGCTTCAACAACGCACCCCTCAAGATCCCCAAGGTGACCGAGGAGGCCATCATCTCAGCCTTCTCCGACGGTGTGCGTGACGTCAAGATGAAGGAGGAGCTGGCGATGCATGAAGACCTGTGCACATCCTTGGAGCTGTTCAACTTGGCGACCAAGTGCGCCAGGGCAGAGGAAGGACGCCTTTCCCTCCTCGAGCCGCCGTCACTTGACCGAAGAGAAGAAGCCCAAGGTCAAGGACGTGAAGCGCAAGGGGGCTGCCATGCTCGCGGCAGAACCAGACACCAAGCGAGGCAGGGATCAGCCTGAGTCTTCCAAGGGCAGCCGGTACTGCGTGTACCATGACCTCCACACCCACAACACCAATGAATGTCAAGAACTCCGAGCCATGCGATAAGGGCGAATCGGTCGACGCCCCGACCGCAGTGATCGAGGCTACGGCCGAGGAGGAGGAAGAAATGCAGGACGCTGGGAAGACCGTGGCCCTCGCTAAGGGTGGCGTGACCGACCTCGCGAGACCGGCTGGCGGATCAGCCTCATGAGGAGGTTGGAGGGACCCGCCTCGCGAGGAGGCTGGAGGGATCAGCCTCGCGAGGATCGCCCGCAAGGCAACGCATGCCTCCCTCCTCTGCCACCACAGCCAAGGAGAAATGAGGACCACCATCAGGACGAGGGGGCTGGAGGCTTCCAGGAGCCACGCGTGATCGCTTGCATCCAGGGCGGAGCTCAAGCCCCAGCCTCTCAGCGCATCTTCAAGCAGTTCGCCCGCGAAGTGAATGCAGTCCTCCCTAAGCTCGAAGCCACGCCCTCTCAGGTGGTCAGCATGCGCCATCACGTTCAGCTCAGCGGATCAGCTCAAGTGAGCGGCCATAGCCGGAGTCCTCCCGATGCTTTGCTCCCCAATCATCAGCAACGTGCAAGTCACCAGGACCCTCATCGATGGCGGAGCAGGGCTCAATGTCCTGTCCGTCGAGATGTTCAACAATCTCCAAGTGTCGTACAACCAGCTTCAACCAACCAAGCCTTTCTCCGGAGTCACCGATGGCTCCACAGTTCCGATTGGGCAGGTCCGCCTCCCTGTCACCTTCGAGGCGCGCGACAACTACCGCACCGAGCTCATCGACTTTGACGTCGCCCACATTCGCCTGCCATACAATGCCATCCTCGGGTACCCGGCTCTAGCCAAGTTCATGGCCATGACTTATCACGGCTACAACGTCCTCAAGATGCCGGGAAGCGGCGGAATCATCACGGTGCCTTGTGAGGAGAGGGACGCAGTGTGCTCCCTGGAGCGTGCTTTTCAAGCCGCGTCACTTGAAGACCCAGATCACAGGAGCGGGAGGCTCCCCGAGGCTGCTCCCAAGAAGAAGAAGACATCGTCTGGCCCGGCCCCTCGGGTCCGCGCCTGTTCAGGGGGCACCTCCTTCTGTCGCATAGGAAGGCGCGCCTGGCGCCTCCTCGAGCAAGGCTCGGGGCTCTCTCTGGAGGGCCACCGACCTTGCTAAGATCACGAGGAGGCGCTTGGGCATCACCGGGGGCGTGTTTCAAAGCACGCTTCCCTCGGGAAGGAGCGAGGCAAGGAGGGCCAAACCCTCGGAGTTCGTCGGCCAGATCATTCAGAGCTGCATGAGTCAAGAGTCATGAGTGGCAGCCGCCGCCACCGCCGTAGCTCCCGTCCCAGCGAGGATGGTGGGCTGCGCGTCGCATCGACATACCAGGGCTCAACCGAGCTGCCTCTCGAGCGCCTCGGCCCTCACACGTGGGGCGTTGGAAGGTCCACCCCACAGCTACGTTCGCATGCCTTGCGGTTTCTTTGACGCTGGCTGCCACACGCCACGCCTCATAGGGAGCATCACAGAGGCTCAAGAGACCAGCGTTCGCAGTCTGGCGAGAGATGGAGATGGTCGCGAGCCACCACGCCTCCGGAGCCTCTCGAGGCTCCTGGCCTGGGGCTCGTGAAGATCGGCTTCCGCAACCCACGACGTCCGCTACTTCAACATCCTTCGTCTTCAACGTTATCGGGTGACATCCTTCGAGTTTCATTTTCAGTGGGCGCCCTCGTGGCTGCATCATTCACGAGCAGCGTGGGTCCGTCCTGCGGCGTGTATCCTTTTGCTTCATGTTCCTAGCTTACTTTATTGGGGCGCCCTTGGGCTGCATCATCCCAAGTCGCTCGGGCTGACCAGCGATGTCCGCCTTCCTCGCACCTATCTAAATGAACTTGCTCCTTCATGATTAACGTGTTTGACCTAGTCGCCCTTCGATTGACACCAACCGATGGAGCTGCTCCCTAACGGCACGACGCTTGCGCATGGGTCCATCCCTGCAACGCCGACAAACCTGAATGGCCGAGCTCTGGCCACGGCAGCCCCGCATGGCGCCACCTCACCAAGCCTTCAGTGCCTCCCCTCCAGAGCAACCAATGGCTGACCGTCGCTTGTCATGGCGAACTCTTGTTCTTCTTGTGATGAGCCTGCAGGATCTCTTCAAGGAGCAGCGCCAGGCGAGGCCCTCGCGGCGTCTTCTTCACTCTCGTCCGCGTGAACCGCTTGCACGTTAAAGGGGGGGTACCTGAGCATCACGGCTCATGGGCTCCTACTGGCTCTCCAGCCCTCACCCTCTGGCCTTGTCCACGGCATCGCGACCTGGCATACCAGCGACGGCTGAGCCCCGCTCGAGGGCCGGGACCCGACGACGTAGAGCAGAAAGGGGAGTAAAGGCGAGAGGGAAGAGGCACGCGGGGACCTCGCCAGGCAACTCCTCGTCTGCCAATGCGCGGACCTAACGCCGCACCAGGAAGCGGTTCCGGACTCCCGAGATAAGTCATCCTCCGGAAACACTAGCTATCGCAGCACCGACCTCGCACCTAAGGCAATCTCGTGTTAGCAACGTCTCGCTCCTTTCTCACCAAACGATGGGTGCTTGAGCGCTAAAGGGGACCTCCTGAGCATCGTGACTCAGGGGCTCTTACTGGACCCCGGGCTGCTCACCTCCTGGCCTTGACCACGGCATCGCGGCCTGGCATACCAGCGACGGCTGAAGCCTGCCTTGGGACCGAGACCTGTCGGCGTAGAGCATCAAGCCCTTGTGAGGTTCGAAAGGAGGAACTGAGCTAAGACGGAATGAGCATCTCGCACTACTTCACGGCAAGGATCCTATTAACAAACAGAACCACAGGCACCTTACAAGCCCCCACGGGGCGCGTTTTTCGACTCCTCGCAGGGAACAGAGGGAGAAGATCCAAAGAACGCTAACTACACGCGCCTCCGCAAGAGACGCCATCATCAGCAGTGAGCCGTCGAGCACCGCGTAACCTCATCCAGATCGAGGCGGCGGCGGCCGACGAGCTCGCTGCTCGCCCGAGAGCGACGCAAGCTCGGGGCTCGTGGCTGTCGTCGCTCGTCTCCGAGTCACGAAGAACTCGGCGGAGTCGCTGGATCCTCCGCCGCCTCGCCGCTGAGGAGCTCTGAGGGAAGCGATCGGCGAAACTGGTCTCGCCAGCGCAGGCCCGACCACCTCTCTCGGGCAGCACTCCAGCCGGCGTCTTTCCGCGTCGAAGACCTTGAAGAACATCATGGAAGCGCCGTCGTACTCTAGGTGGATCACGAGGGCGCCCCTTGTTCTGCAGACCCGGGCAATCTCGCCCCACCTCGAGTCATGAAGACCTTGCGGGCGACGATCGCGACCTCCGCTTGGTCGCAAAGTGCTGCAGCCGGCGTCTTGCAACCAGAGCTCCGTGAGATCCCTCTGCGGAATCGCGAAGGCGAAGGAGGGAGGAAGGCGAATCCAAGACTAAGGAGGCATGACAGCGTGGAGCACCAACTCTCGGGAGGAGCCCTCGGCATGGACTCCGGGGGGAACAACGCGCACCGCCGTGACCCGCCGGCGCCGACGGCGGCGTCGTCCATGGCGCTCGGCGACAACTCCTTCAGGGCCCTCAATGCGGGCGTACAAGGGTAGCGGGAGCCCTGGCGGTGGCCGCTCGTACCAGGGCCTCGACACCTCCTGCCGGGCGCCCTCATCTCAACGGCAGAGGGCTAGCCGTTTCTTCGGCGGAAGCGGGTCGGGACCCTCTTGGGGAGCCTTTCCTTTCTCTTCCACAGAGAACCGGCGGATCGGAGCCATTGCCGCAAAGTGGAGCAAGGGATGGAGAAGAAGGAGAAGCAAGAAGAGATGGACCGGAAGGGCACGCGCCGTTCCGTACTTATAATCGGGGAAGGCCAACCGACGACCTCCACGATCACAGGTAATCATGACCCGCTTTGCATGCAGGGACTTGTCAATTCGTGCAGTCGCCGAGGCGTCGTGGGGAAGCGGAGACGCCCACGTCCAATCAACCGCCACGCGACGCCCAAGGCCGCAGGCTGTTAGGGCCCGAGGCGCTCCGCACTTGCCCCTTCGCTTCTCTGCTCAGCCAAGTTCAGGCGCGCCTTGGGCCCGGGGGCAACTGTCGGCGCCAGGAGCAGGGGTACCAGACTTGCTCTGCGGCTGCGGTGTGGCTCAAGGGTGGCCCAAGATGGCCCATCTTCATCGGCACAAGCTCAAGACCCTCGCAAGGGGCCAAGCCTCATGAGGCGGACGCAGTGAAGCTTCCTCGAGCACGGCCTCGTCGAGTGGCTCGCGAGGAGGCGGAGAGATCAAGGCGGGGTACCTCACGAGGTGCCCATGACGCAAGCCATGACGACCAAGGGCGCCAGGAGGGCGCCAGCCCGCGCAGTGTCCTCATTTCCTCTTTGGTGCAAAGGACCAAGCGCAGGCGAGAGCATCAAGCAAAGGCAACCGTTTCGGTGCAACAAGACCAAGACAATCACAACGGCAGGAAGGAGGTCATCATGGAGCCCAAGCCGGCGTCACCGTCAGAGCCTTTGACAGGCGAGGACCAACTTTAGTCAGGATAAGTGTACTAGATGTTCCCCTTCAAAATGGCCAATTGTTGGCGCCCTTCCCGCTTAATATTTGGGAAGAGGCCGGGGCCTCTGCCTATAAATAGGACTAGCCTCCCACGAGGTAGAGGGATCCGGAATCGGAAGCGAGCTAGAGGGATCCGGAATCCGAATGAGCTAGAGGTCAAGCAATCTAGAGAGAGAGAGAGCGACGAACTCCCCTAGCAGTTCGTCGCACCAACAAAACAGACCCTCATGAGGTTGTTCTTCCTTGTATTGTTCATCATCAGCCCCCGAGGCAATCCACCACACCACACACCGGGTAGGGTATTACACCACAATGGTGGCCCGAACCAAGATAAACCTTGTGTCCCTTATGTTTCTCTTTGTGTAGTTTAGATCCTTGCAGGCGACGAGGTGCAGGTAGGTAGGGGGTGAGATCTCCGCGTGCACCCCAGAGTTCGAACCTAGAGGGTCTTCCGGAACCCGAAATCTGACACATACCCTCAAAATCACTTCTATCTTTGCTTGCTAGTTGTTCGCTCTATTGCTATGCCGTGCTACCTACCACTTGCTATATCATGCCTCCCATATTGCCATGTCAAGCCTCTAACCATCCTTTCCTAGCAAACCGTTGTTTGGCTAAGTTACCGCTTTTGCTCAGCCCTTCTTATAGCGTTGCTAGTTGCAGGTGAAGCTGAAGTTTGTTCCATATTGGAACATGGATATGTTGGGATATCACAATATCTCTTATCTTAATTAATGCACCTATATACTTGGTAAAGGGTGGAAGGCTCGGCCTTATGCCTGGTGTTTTGTTCCACTCTTGCCGCCCTAGTTTCTGTCATACTGGTGTTATGTTCCTTGATTTTGCGTTCCTTACGCGGTTGGGTGTTATGGGAACCCCTTGACAGTTCGCTTTGAATAAAACTCCTCCAGCAAGGCCCAACCTTGGTTTTAACATTTGCCACCTAAGCCTTTTTCCCTTGGGAGTCGCGCTCCCGAGGGTCATCTTTATTTTAACCCCCCCGAGCCAGTGCTCCTTTGAGTGTTGGTGCAAACTAGAGCACCGTGTGGGACCGTCCCTTGGCAACTTGGGTTACGTTGGTACCTGTATGCTTCGCTCATCCGGTGTGCCCTGAGAACGAGATATGTGCAGCTCCTATCGGGATTTGTTGGCACAGTTGGGTGGTCTTGCTGGTCTTGTTTTACCATTGTCGAAACGTCTTGTAACCGGGATTCCGAGCCTGATCGGGTCTTCCCGGGAGAAGGAATATCCTTCGTTCACCGTGAGAGCTTGTGATGGGCTAAGTTGGGACACCCCTGCAGGGTATAAACTTTCGAGAGCTGTGCCCGCAGTTATGTGGCAGATGGGAAATTGTTAATGTCCGATTGTAGAGAACTTGACACTTGACTTAATTAAAATACATCAACCGCGTGTGTAGCCGTGATGGTCTCTTTTCGGCGGAGTCCGGGAAGTGAACATGGTTTGGGTTATGTATGAACGTAAGTAGCTTCAGGATCACTTCTAGCTTCTCAACCGTTGCGTTGCTTCTCTTCTCGCTCTTATTTGCGTGTGTTAGCCACCATATTTGCTCAGTGCTTGCTGCAGCTCCACCTCATTACCCCTTTCCTGCACATAAGCTTAAATAGTCTTGATCTCACGGGAGTGAGATTGCTGAGTCCTCGTGACTCACAGATTCTACCAAAACAGTTGCAGGTGCCGACAATACCAGTGCAGGCGACGCAACCGAGCTCAAGTGGGAGTTCGACGAGGAACTTGGTCATTACTATGTTTCATTTCCTGATGATCAGTAGTGGAGCCCAGTTGGGACGATCGGGAATCTAGCATTTGGGGTTATCTTCTTTTCATTTGGATTTGACCGTAGTCGGTCTATGTGTGTATCTTGAATGATGTATGAATTTATTAATGTATTGTGTGAAGTGGCAATTGTAAGCCAACTCTCTTTATCCCATTCTTGTTCATTACATGGGATTGTGTGAAGATGACCCTTCTTGCGACAAAACCTACAATGCGGTTATGCCTCTAAGTCGTGCCTCGACGCGTGAGAGATATAGCCGCATCGTGGGCGTTACATATTCATCATATAATAGTCATAACCTAGGGCGATACAAAACTAGCTCCAGTTCATAAATATAATGTAGGCATGTATTCCGTAAATAATCATACGTGCTTATGGAAAGAACTTGCATGCCATCTTTTGTCCTACCCTTCCGTGGCAGCAGGGTCCATATGGAAACTAAGGGATATTAAGGCCTCCTTTTAATAGAGAACCGGAACAAAGCATTAGCACATAGTGAATACATGAACTCCTCAAACTATGATCATCACCGGAAAGTATCCTGACTGCTGCCACTCTGGGGTTTACGGATCATAACACGTAATAGGTGAATATAACTTGCAAGACCGGATCTAGAACATAGATATAGTGGTGATAACATAAATGGTTCAGATATGAAATCATGGCACCTGGGCCCAAAGCGACAAGCATTAAGCATGGAAAAGTCATATCAACATCAATGTCAGAACATAGTGCATACCAGGGATCAAGCCCTAACAAAACTAACTCGATTACATGATGAATCTCATCCAACTCCTCACTGACCAGCGAGCCTACGAAGGAATTACTCACTCCCGGTGGGGAGCATCATGGAATTGGCGATGAAGGAGGGTTGGTGATGATGAAGATCGAAGATCCCCCTCTCTCGAGCCCAAAACGGACTCCAGATCTGGCCTCCCGATGAAGAACAGGAGGTGGCGGTGGCTCCGTATCGCGAAACGAGATAATTCTTCCTCCCTGATTTTTTTTCCTGAAAAAAGGATTTTATAGCGTTGGAATCAAGGTCTGCGGGGCCACCAGGTGGGCACAACCTACCTGGGCGCGCCTGGGGGGCGCCCTGGTGGGCGTGCTCACCCAGGGCCCCCCCTCCGGTGGTTCTTGGCTACAGTATTTTTTTTATTGTATAAAAATTCTTCAAAAAGTTTCGTTCCAATCCGAGAACTTTTATTTCTGCACAAAAACAACACCATGGTAGTTTTGCTGAAAACATCGTCTGCCCGGGTTAGTTTCATTCAATCATGCAAATTAGAGTCCAAAACAAGAGGAAAAGTGTGAGGAAAAGTGTTGGAAAAAGTAGATACGATGGAGAGGTATCAATCTCCTAGATTAGTTCTTGGGTGTTTCCTAGGATTTTTTTAATTTTGATGCAATGTTCCCCATCACTCCTCTCCTCTCCGAGCGGTGGTGTGCGGCATGGGACAACCTCGTCGTTCAGAGACGCTTCGCTTCGTGGGGCGCGACGACGCTTGTGGCTGTTGCCCCCTGCATGGAGGGCTGCACGGTGTGGTCTGCTGGGTGCGGTCGTGGTGGCGGTGGCGTTGCGGGCCTGACAGTGGTGGTGACCCATCTCAATCTGGATCTGGCGGCTCACCCATGGCAGGCGGTGTGAGGGCTGGCCACGACCCAACGTGTGGCACTGGGAGTGGACCGCAGTGGCACGCGACTAGCTGCTGCCGGTATGGCGGTTGCCGATGGTGAGGTGGTCCCTCGGTGGATTTGGTTGCCACAGCGTGGTGGGGAATCCATGGAGGTGGTCTGGGTCGGTTCACGGTGGTGTGGTGTGTTGGCGTGGTGGCGGCTCAAGGTGGTGTGTGGGTCGTGGCGCAGCAGCGGCCGGGAGGCCTCTGACGTCGGCTCGTTTGCGTGCGGTTCTTGTGGATGCTCCTGGATCTCTCCCATGGTTGTTGGTGGTGGCCGGTCCGGCTCCTCGCGCCATCGAGTGGGTGGCCGATTTGACCCATGTGCAGATCCAGGTAGGGAGCCCTCGTTGGGCGTCAGGCGTGATGTTTAGAGAGGTGGTGGGAGGAATGGGTGGCGCCGATGGAGTCGGGCCACCTGTCACCAGTAGGGGTGCCGGGCATCGACGTAGTCCGCTCCCGCCTTGCCTCTTCCCCGACCTGGTTGTTCCTTGATCGATTTGGTCGTTCCGGTCGCTGCAGCTCTATCGATGGTCGGAGCTTGCCAGTCGGTTCATCACACATCCATGGAGGACCTTCGGGGCATCTTGTTTCCTAGGTGGCGACTTGGGTGGTGGGAGCCTTGGTGCTCGTGGGCTGAGTCCATGGCCGCTTGGGCGACGTGCTAGCTGTCATTTCGACAGTCTACAGCGGTGTTCGGCTAGGGCTCATGTGTCTGACTGCACCGATGTCAAAGGAGGAGCATGCTTAGCAGGGTGAAAACCCTGTCTGGTCTAGGCTAGACTGACGAAGGCGGCACCCGTGGGCATAGTCATCTTCCTGAAGTCTCTTTTATGGTTGCTCCCACCCTTCGTCTTGCTCCGGATGAAAATATGATCCTTGGATCGGGCGGTGACAGCTCAGCAGTGTCATGCCCTTCCTGAAGGCACCGTCTTGGAGCGCACGGGCTCGTCGATTCTGAACTTTACCTCTTCTCGGTTTCTCATCGGAAGAGCGTCGACGGCTCCATAGTGATGTTTTCTATCTTATCTTGTAGTTGATGCCGAGTCTTTCAGTGTGTTGCTGTAGTTATTGTAGCTAGCTACACACCTATGTATCTTGCCAAGCTCCCGATACAAACGACAACACGCTAGCTCTTTATACTTCCTCCGTGCCTTTACGTAAGGGGAAAATTTTATTTTTGCCACTCTATATTTTGCCAATTTTCCTTATGCCACTCTAAAATTTGACATTTCACTTTTGTCACTCTTAGTTTTTGACAATTATCACAATTGCCACTCCCTTGACATAAGCAAAATATTCAGAGTGACAATTGTGATACATTTCAAAAGCTAAGAGTGGCAAAAATAAAATAAAATTATTTTGCTTTTGACACGGAATGGCAATTGTGATAATTGTTAAAAGTTAAGAATGGTCAAAGTAAAATGTCAAAATCTAGAATGTCATAAGAAAAATTGGCACGGTGACCAAGCCACATAATTATAGACATATTAGGAATTTGTTGGTTAGTGACAAGTAAATCAGTTAGTCCAGGAAAGTAATAGATACGTGCAATCGACACAGAGATATTTTCCTTCTTTTGCTACAAGAGATACATAGGATAAAAATATACTCCCTCTGTCCCAAAATAAGTGTCTTAACTTTGTACTAACTTTAGTGTAAAGTTGTATAAGCTTGAAACACTTATTTTAGGACGGAGGGAGTAGTTTCTTTTTCTGGAGGGCTAACAAGGGCATTACGAGGAATTAGAACAAATACACTTTACATTCTAGAATTTATTAAAAAAACAAATACACTTTATAAAGGAACGGATTGAGTACTATATAAAGCGGGGCGAAATAAAAGTCCTTCCAAGTCCCCCTTTCGCTCTAGGAAAAAAAAGGGACGATTCTGCTCGCGCCGCCGGTTCCCCGATGGCGGAGGACTCAGGCGCCATCCTCCGCCACATCTCCTCCCTCAAGGACATGCTTGACAAGGTCCACAATCCACCGAGCTCTCTTGCTGCTTTCATTTTATTTTGCAGCTGTGTAGATACTTCTACGCCCAGTTTATTGATTTGTCGCCGGCAAGTATGAGATGACGAATGGATTGACGGGACACTAGAGTTGGCGGCGCGGGCCGATTAGACGCGTGAGAGAAGAGCCCCAGCGGCCGCTGCCGGCTCGAAGCTCTGGCGGCCGCCATGGCCAACTCATCCCACTTTGTTTTCTTTTCTCTGTCTATTCTCTGGTCATTCTCTGTTACTCGACTTTTTGTGAGAATTTGAGTCTACTCTGTCTTACGTTAGCTCGTTGAAGAAAACATGACAAGTAGTTTGTGTTATTCTAGCATTTGAGGGCGGATGAAAATTCAGTCATTCTACCTGCTATTGTGTCATTTTATTGTCTTTGTGAAGTTTGCGTTTTGGCTGACCTAATGTACTTTTGCTTGATATCAATTGTTTTTTATAACTTATTACTATAAGGTTTGCAGTATCATAATTATCATTATGGTATTGCCAAGGCTCTTATCCGCCCCCCTCTATTGGTATGTTTTGTGCTTACAAGAATATGAATTTATGGGGTTGACTAATATGTTGGTTACATGTATTCATGAAATAGTTGCCAAACAGAACATATGACTTGTTGCTGTTAAGTACCCCCTCTGTAAAGATTCTTTATAGAGGGAGTATATTATATCTCTTCTTCCTATCAGATTGATCGTTTGGGATAGTTGGTTGATAGGAATATCTTGACATGCTATCAAACTTGAGGTTTTGGGTTCAAGTCTCGGTCCTGCCTTTCCCCAATCATTTATCCACACCGCGTCCGGCATGGGGAGGAGGTGTTGATCATTCCATATCCACATCGGATGTGAAGGGGAAGGGGGGTAGGTATATTATGTCTACTCTTCCTATCAGATTGGTCTTTTGGGATAGTTGGTTGATAGGAATATCTTAACAGTTGCCGCTAACTTTCTAGTTATTGGTCTATGTATGAGAGCACATCTCATTACAACAAATAATTTAATAAGTATTATCTTGTAGAAGGAATGCCTGGTCCTGGCTGTTAAGTGAACACGATGTAAAATTATTGGACGTATATGGATTTATAATAAATTATTTGAAGTTTGATATACAAAACGAGAAAGTGGGACTTATGTGCTGCAATTGCGATTGATGTGGTACCTCTGGTATTGTTTCTCTTAAACATAGTAGTACGTGGTACCTGCCTTGCATGTTGAGAACTTCAGATTGATATGCCTCCATTTTTTCTTTTGGAAAAATGCAACGGTCCCTAGACCAGAAAACTCTATGTGCGCTCGAGTGCATTTTCTCCAACAACAACAACAACTAAGCCTTTTGTCCCAAACAAGTTGGGGTAGGCTAGAGCTGAAACCATAAGATCTCAAAACTAACTCATGGTTCTGGCATGTGGATAGCTAACTTCCACGCACCCCTCTCCATGGTCAGTTCTTTGGTCATATCCCAGTTCTTCAGATCTCTGTTTACAAACTCCTCCCACTCCTTCAGATCTCTCTTTACAGACTCCTCCCATGTCAAATTTAGTCTACCTCGACCACTTTTTGACATTATCAGCACACTTTAATTGTCCACTATGCACTGGAGGTTCTAGAGGCCTGCACTATATCTGCCCAAATCATCTTAGACGATGTTGGACAAGCTTCTCTTCACTTGGCGCTACCCCAACTCTCTCATGTATATCATGTATATCATCATTTCAGACCTGATCAATTCTTGTTTGACCACAGATCCATCTCAACATGCACATCTCTGCTACACTTAACTGTTGAACATGTCGCCTTTTAGTCGGCTAACACTCAACGTCATACAACATTGCGGATCGAATTGTTGTCCTATAGAACCTGCCTTTTAGCTTTTGTGGCACTCTCTTGTCATAGAGAACACCAGAAGCTTGGCGCCAATTCATCCATCCGGCTTTTGATTCGATGTCTCACATCTTCATCGACATCATCATCCTTCTGCAGCATTGACCCCAAATATCATTTGAGCTACCACCTGCGCATCAAGGCTAACCTCCTCCTCCTCGTGCCTAGTAGTACTGAAACCGCACCACATGTACTCAATTTTAGTTGTACTAAGCCTAAAACCTTTCGATTCCAAAGTTTGTCTCCATAGTTGTACTTTCAATTAACCCCCGTCCAACTATCATCGACTAACACCACATCATCCGCAAAGAGCATACACCATGGGCTATCTCCTTGTATATCCCTTGTGACCTCATCGATCACCAAAGCAAAAAGATAAGGGCTCAAAGTTGACCCTTGGTGCAGTCCTATTTTAATTGGGAAGTCATCAGTGTCGCCATCACTGGTTCGAACACTTGTCACAACATTATCGTACATGTCCTTGATGAGGGTAATGGTACATGTCCTTGATGAGGGTAATGTACTTTGTGTTTCTCCAAAACCCATCACATGACATTGCGAGGTATCTTATCGTAGGCCTTCTCCAAGTCAATGAACAACATATGAGGTCTTTTTGCTCCCTATACCTCTTCATAAGTTGTTGTACCAAGAAAATGGCTTCCATGGTCGACCTCCCAGGCATGAAACCAAACTGATTTTTGGTCATGCTTGTCATTCTTCTTAAGCGGTGATCAATGACTCTCTCTGATAGCTTCATTGTATGCCTCATCTGCTTAATTCCGTGGTAATTAGTACAACTTTGAACACCCCCCTTGCTCTTGAAGATTGGTACTAATATACTCCGCCTCCCTTCTTCAAGGATCTTGTTTGCCTGAAAAATGAGGTTGAAAAGCTTAGTTAGCCATACTATCGCTATGTCTCCGAGGCCTCTCCACACCTCAATGGGGATACAATCAAGGCCCATCGCCTTGCCTTTTCTTTCATCCTTTTTAAAGCCTCCCCGACCTCAGACTCTTGGATTTGTCGCACAAAACGCTGCTGGTATCATCAAAGGAGCCGTCCAACTCAATGGTAGAGCTCTCATTCTCTCCATTGAAGAACTTGTCGAAGTACTCCCGCCATCTTATGCTTAATTTTCTCGTCCTTCACCAGGAGTTGATCTGCTTCGTCTGCATTTGACTTGGTTGACATCCCTCGCTTTCCTCTCTCGGATCTTGGCCATCTTATAGATGTCCCTTTCGCCTTCCTTTGTGTCTAACCGTTGGTAGAGGTCCTCATACGCCCTACCCCTCGCTTCACTCACAGCTTGCTTTGCGGCATTTGCCACCTTGTACTCCTTTATGTTGTTTGCACTCCTATCCAGGTGTAGGCGTCTGAAACAGTCTTCTTCTTAATAGCCTTCTGGACATCATCGTTCCACTACCAGGTATCTTTACCTTCACTGAAGCAACGCAGGAAAGGCCGGAAAAAGGCAAATCCGGCGGCCCGCGATGAAGTGCCGCAGATCCGCAAATCCGGCGGCCCGCCGACGCAGGGGGGAAGGGAGGGGAGGCCTCGTGCGCGTGGCGGCCTTTCGGCGTGCTCCTGCCGCTGCTTTCGCGGAATCTTGGGCGGGCTGGCGGCGGCGAGAGGAGAGGAGAGGTGGTTGGTGGGGAAAGCGGGATGAAATGTCCCCCCACCAACCGCTTCCGCTTATATGCAGGGCACCGCAGCCGCGAGGGGAAAACCCGCGTTTTCGCGGGTTGGGGTCGGGATTTTGCCACGCCCCCCAAAAAATTTTACGGGCCGGGGCGGGATGCGGGGTCTGATCGTGCTGGTTTTTCTGCCCCGACCCGCATTTTGGCGGTTATTTTACGGGTTGGGGCGGGATGCGGGTCTGCTAGAGTTGCTCTAAAGCTTCATAGGGTCTTTCTATCCAGGTGCAGGTAGTCACATCTTCACAAACATGTCTATTTGACCGAGCCTCTCTCCGAGACGGTGCCCAGATCGTTATGCCTTTCGTGTGGGTCGGAACTTACCTGGAAAGGAATTTCACTACCTTAGGACCGTCATAGTCTTACGCTTCCCTGTCATCAGTTCACCTACTTCCTTGACCTTCCGGCACTGGGCAGGCGTCAACCCCCATACATGGTCTTACGATTTTGCGGAGACCTGTAACATCAGATTTTTATTGGATTAATTTGAATCCAAATTCAGGACTTGAACTCAGATGGCAGTGTACACCATGATTTTTTTTGCATGCACAATGTTGCATTCCTTTTCCATACAACTTTGTGTGATAAAAAACCTTTTTTAATTGAATTAAATTGGTAAAAAACTGGTGTCTTTGGGTTCGTACTTGTAAGATTTATCATTGGTATCACTTCTTCGCGAACTAGTCCATGTGTAAGATCCTTGGTCAAACTTGCACGCTCTATATTTGGAATAGAGGTGGTAATGTTAGGCATCATACTTTCCTTTGCAAGATGCATGAGTGCCAGGTGTATATTATTTTTCAAATATGTTGTGTGTGTATATAACAACATATTGACAAAAATAATATACCCCGCTATATTCTTCCATGCACTTAATTTTAAACATGATTTATAATTATCAATTAGATGTTATTCATACCAATAAATATTTATTTTGAAGAATTATACAATGTATCTGCACATATTTCAAATAGTACAATCAAGTTCAAACCTATATGACCGACCATTTTTTATGTGTAAAACGGATTTTCAGCAATTGCAACATTATTACTTTATTATATTATTACACATACAACAACATTCAGTTTGTTGTGTATGGGCATGGCCGCATGGGCACATACTGTACTCTCTTTCTGACATTCATACTAATGTTAGTACCTCTATTCTATCAAACTTATCCTTTTGCTTGCTCTGCACCCTTGTGTGTCCACGTTAAATCTAACCGTGCCTCCCCTTCTCTCTCTCTCTCTCACACACACACACACACACACACACACACTGGGAGTCATCACCGTGTGAACTGTGTCAGGAGGCTGCCAGCCTGTGCTTGAAATTTCTGGAACTTGGTCCACCACATATGGAGAACAGTAGCTGTCCGATTCGACCAATCAACGGCCCAGAATGCAGGGATTTGCGGCTGTACGGTCACATTGTTGAAGTGTCCAGAGCATTTCTCACCGTCCGATATATTGAATCAATGGCATGCAAGTCATGCAGAATGTGTTGGGGACAGTATAGGGTGTACCTATTATTGTTCACATTGATACACTATATAGGAGTATAGATGTGTATCTCTGGCAATGTGGCTATTTGAATCTGGATGCGAATAATGAATTTTCTATATACTCATTAGATGTTATTAGCATGTGGAATTTCAACGTTATACATCTTATGAGGCTAACTATGCTCTTCTTTTCTCGATCATTCCCTTAATTAGGTCAATGAAGAGATTGAACAGAATATACAAAGGACCAGGGAAACAGAGTCAGAAATAGTGAAGCATTCTGAAACTGAAAAGGACTATCTCGTGAAGGAGTCTGAGCTAATGAAAGGAGTATCGGTTGCTGAGTTTGAACTTGATGGGCTTATGCAAGTGGAAGGTAACTATTGCCTTAATCATGCAATTACTATATGATGATTGACTTTGCTGGTAGAAGTCACTTAGATGTAGTGGTATTTATATGTACCAAGAACAAAATATCCATGTGTTATTGCCAAAGATTCTATAGCAATGCAGGATAGAAGGATGCTGCTATTCACGTGCGGTACTGTAGCACAAGAACCACTGTATTTTGGCACCAGCAATGCTTGATTTTATCAGCTAAAGAAATAACCCTTTCGTCTATTACTTAGATTCAGGAGTTGTGCTCCTTAGTAATTTCCACCCTCATTTAAGTGGTCCTTTGTACACAGACTGCTTCAACCTTTGAGAACGTTGAGTACTAATGTCTTTGAAAATATTTAGATTAGATACTTGAAAATCATGTGCGTAAGTTCTCCTCATAAAACACATACATGATTTTGTCGAATGTTATGAATGTATTGCTATAAAATTTGGTGGTCAAAGTTTTGTTGTAGAAACTGTGTCAATGTCCAAAATGACCAGTTAGGGAACTGCAGGGGGTAGTTACTTTATCTTTTCTTTTAAATTGTTATTTTCTTGGAGGTGGGTTCCTTAGGCTACCCTGTTTCCATGCTCTCCTCCACTGCTAAGTCCATACTGGTCACAATTTTCGTGCTGACAAGGTATCCCGCTATGCTGTGCTGTGAGCTAAAATGCCGTCAACCACACTTTCCTTCCAAGGTCTGTCATGCTGTCGGCCTCCACACGCCATCAAGCTCGCCCCATGGCATTGCCATCGTGTCAGGACCCCGATCCTAGGTCACACCGATCTAGCATGTAACACATCATATCACTTTGCGGCCTCACGCACGGTATTCCCACGGGTGTCGCCTTACCATGGCCCGGACCGTTTAGTCTTTTGGCTCACGATATGATAGTGTCGCTAGCATCCATATGACAAAGAACCGGGCCGACATGGCTAGTCGTGAACCCAAAGCGGCGCTAACCCATGGGGACAGCATACATGAATCACATCGAGCATGTCGGTCATCAACGTATGTATTCGGGCTGTAGCACTGGCTAACAGGACTCGGTATCCCGGCTATAGCAGAGCTAGGCGAGACTCGAATAACACCGCGTGACATTTCCCGAAGGGATGTATAAGGAACGGTGAAACACATGCCGCCGATCAAGTGTCCAAGCAAGAGTCTTTGGGCTAGCGGACTCCGGTGAACCGGCATGAAGCGGACTACTATCGCTCGGAGGCACGAGACTACATTTCCCATATGAGAGGCTGCCAAGGATAAACAACTAGTTTGTCGGATCCCACACATACCAAGCATTTCAAACATACACACATTATGCTCAATATGCGTAGATACAACATGGCATCACAACATAACTCTACGACTCAAAATATTATTCATTAGGCTCCGAGGAGCGAGATATTACAAACATGGGTCTCATGACCCAACACTCGAGCATACAAGTCAAAGCACAAGCGGAAGCTAAACATGTCCGAGTACGCATAACTATAAATGGAAAAGGTGAGAAGCGACTATCTACTGATCTGCCGAGGCACAAGATCGTAGCTGAGGTAACAAGCTAAACGTCAAGTCCACGTGGAACTACTAGCGAGACCGACGCCTCTCGCAAAACATAAAATAAGCAAACGTGAGTACAATTGTACTCAAGAAGACTTACATCGAGAACTAACTACATATGCATCATTATCAAAAGGGGTGGTGGAGTTTGACCGCAGCAAGCCAGCTTTGACTCGGTGGCTATCCCGAACTACATTCGCAAGTAACTCTTTTGAGGTGGCGCTACGAGTCCACATATTCACCATATCAAATACACCACTATGGATCCGCTCCGTCTACCTCGAAAACGCCATCCATAGCACTCACGCTTATCTTGCGTATTTTAGAGTATCCACTTTCAGCTTGTCTATGAACTATGCAAGGGTCCAAGTTTCCATATCCGAGGAATCCGGCTATTCAATAGATAATGATAACCCCGCAGGGTGTACTTCTTCACACACGCTCTCGCCACTTATCGCCTCAGACACGCTCATGTACCTCGGCAACCTTCAAGCGGAAGCCGGGCGAGGAGTCGGCCACGACCGACTAACCACACAAGTCTCTCGTCTGTGTTTATCGCCTATTCGGGTTCCATCCGCAGGAGATCCGCCGGGTGTCGCCACGGCCCCAAACGATGTGAGCAGGTTCCCAAGCCCACCAACCGGGTGCCACTTGGTACACCGTACATCAGGTTTAGTCATCCCAAGCCCACATGCATCGGGTGCCACTTGGTAGACTACTAACACTACCTACAAACACCGAAACTAGTTGCAACTCCCGGACAGAGATCAAGTTGATTAATAAGTCGAGAGGGTCGAGTTACGGAACCCAATGTGTGGTAGTAACTGCTCATGGATCACAAACACGTAACTCAGTTCACGAGGACGGTTTCAATGAGACAACCCACCATGTACTCCTACATGGCCTCTCACCGCTACCTTTACCAAATCGTTTTCACACACTTAGTTCACACACGGTAGGACATGTTCATATCAATTCCAATTCATTCCCGATGAATCGACCGACTCAACTCTAAGCGAGAGCGTGGCATGACAAACAAGCATAAATGAGTAGGCACAACATGGCTCAAACAATTCCTACTCATGCTAGTGGGTTTCATCTAATTCTTGTGGAATGACAGTCATGCAAAGGATCAAGGGGTTCAGCTACCGCAGCAAGTAACACATGAGTCGTTGTTGTCCTAATGCAGAAAAATAGAGCAGGGGAGCGAGAGAGTGGGATTGTATCGGAATGAACAAGGGGTTTTGCTTGCACGCACTTCAAGATAATATAGTTCTTCATCGGTGTCATCGAACTCATCGTCGGTACATCGCTCACCGGAGGAACAATTACCGCAACAAGAGAGAACACAATCAATGCAATGCACATTCACATGAATGACATGTCATATTAAGGTACTGAATTCACCTAATGCAATAATAATCCAAGTTAGTTGAAGTGGAATTCAAACAAGGTTGAACTCCAACTCCAAATGCTATTTCATAAATTATCCTAATCATGATTCATCCTATTCAAGTGAGGTTAACTTGTTCAATCATGCATGAAAGTGCCATAAACAGATCCTTCATATTTTTCTGATCATTTTTCATATATAAATTATTTCAATCCGAGTTACGGTTGATTTTATATGATTTTTAAAAGTTTAGAGTATTTTCTGAATTTCCCTGAATTAAATTAAATCTAGAAAAGGAATATTGCGCCAAGATTGCGTCACTATGACGTCGGCCGTCAATCATGCGGTCCAGTCAAACCACGACTGTGGGTCCCACGAGTCAGAGTAATTAACTTAATTAGATTTTAATTAAAACTAAACCTAGTTATTAAACAGGGCTGGGCCCCACCTGTCATTGACTCAGGAGAGTCAACTGGGGCCCACCCGAGGTCAAAGTCCACGTCGGCTGCCGGCGTTTAACCGCCGGTGAGCCCGACGCGGCGGCGCAAGTGCATTTTGTTATTCCGACGACCAAATGGCCCGCGGAGAGCATCTGGGAGGAGCTGGGGAGGAGCCGAAGCTCTTGGTGGGGTTAGCCGGGGTCGGGGTGGCCGGGATCAACGGCGGCGAGCTCCAAGGCGGCGGCCGGAGTTCGGGTTTGGCCGTGCGCGGGGCTGTGACTTGCTAGCAAGCGAGAGTAGCACCGAGCATCGGGAAACTCGAGAGCTCGCGCACATGCTTGGTTCGGTCCGGGAGGACTGCAGCGGTGGCACGGCGGCAATGGCGACGACGGCGCTCGGGCAAGGTGGAGAAGCTAGCTAGGGAGGGAACGCGGGGTTTCGGGGAAGATGGAGAGTGGCTCACGGGAAACTAGCGAGGCGACGACGAGGTCGGGAAGCGCTGGAGCCAGCGAATCGACGCAAGGTCACCGCGGCGGAGGTTGATGATGAGGCCGGGATGACGTTGCAGGGCTTCCGGAGGGTCGTGGATCGGTGGGGTGGAAGAGGGGTTCGAGGCGGAGCTCGGGGACATGTCGGGGAGGAGAGAGGGTGGCGGTGGCCGCGGCGAACGGCGATCGGCGTCGGCGGCTGCGTTCGGTGGCGTCGTGGGGAGAGAGAGCAGGGGAGGGAGATGGTCCAGGGAGAGAGGAGAGGACGAGGGGGTCGGGGGGGGGGTGTGCGTGGCATCGCAAGGAGGTCGGGGAGGCCCAGGCAGGCTGGAAGGGAGGAGGTGGCGAGCTCGGCGCGTCGCCGTGTCCCTCCTCTGCCTACTGGCAGAGGTAGGCGACGAGCGGCGTGTCGGTTGGTGGGCTGGGCCACCAACTGGGCCAGCGAGGGGAGGGGGAGAAGGCTGGGCTGGTGGGCTGAGAGGTAAGCCAGGTACAGTTCTCTCCTCTCTTTTATTTCTATTTCTATTTTCTGTTTGTTTTAGTTTAGTAAAATACTAAACCATTTAAATAAATCCTGAAAATAATTGTGGCCATTAACTGAATTATTACAGAGGCCCTTAACTATTTTTCAGAATTGTTGGAGCATTTAAAATATTAATAGTATTTAAATGCCCCAATTCAAATACAATATGGTTTACTCAAAAATCCAAAAATGTCTTGGAAAAATATCCATCACCTCTGGATATGGTTTTCACCTTTTTCCATTAATCATGAACATTTTTGCAAACCACTTTGGGTTCTTTGAAAATATTTTTGAATGTGAACCTATTTGAATTGCTTTAGTGCTAGGGCTTGATCATCCCCATTTCAAATTTCATGGAAATTAAACATGATGCATGGATGCAATGCTACTAGCTACAAGCAAGCTCTAGGGCTGTGACACATCGAGCTCCTCGTTCGGTCATGCCACTGAGCTCCTCATGTCATCGACCTGTGCATCCTGTCAAGCTTCACATGCCATCCGCTCATCCTGTCGGCGTGCTGTCAAGATTCGCGCGCCATCATGTCATGGACCTCGATATGCTTCCTCGGTTCTTAAGATTCTTTGAAGGTGGAGAAGATTACCATAATTTCTTTATGGCCTGCCACAGGTTTACTGTCTAGATTCATATCTACAACTGTTGGGCAAAGTCTTTGAGTACTTGGGTGAGAAGTCATTTCACCTAAGAAATCGGAGAGAAGGACCCAATGAGTCTACGGGCGGACTTACCTTCTAGCACTGACTTGCACGCCAACTTAGTGTCAAGTGTTGATGTGTGCGGACTCAGAACTTGGCCTCAGCGATATCTCCTGCACTAAACCTCAATGCAGTTCCCTAGTCTCGACCTGAACACTGCCCGGGGCTCATCTATGGTCGCGCATTCCCATGAGGACGCTGCCCCACGCATTGCCCGGGGCTCTTCTTCTATAGTGTCCTTGCGCTTTTCTCTAACGCCGCCACCCACGATGCCACCCAACTCTTTCCTACAGTTTGCATAGGTCGGGTGTCAATATCGTCTGGAGTCGTCCGTGGCAGCATTTTCTGTGCTCTTCCGCAATCATCGTACCTGTGTGCCTTTCCGAGAAGGTGTTACCCTAGCTTGACCTTAGCTCATGGGGCCTTTTTTCTGGTTCTGGATAATCTTTTCTTAACCAACAGCATTAGAGCTATTTGTTTCATTCATTCTTTTTTGCCAGTTGTTGCATGTAATTATGAAATAACCTTCTACATTTTCGTTTTCTGTTAACTGATTCTGATAGCAATAGTAACTATGGAATTCATGTATGGTCTTGAAAATGACTGGAACAAATGAATGGCAATTATTTTTGGATCTATCAAATAATGGATAGTTATTTCATATTTTTCAACCAGGTAAGATATATCATATTAGTTAATTTGTCTCTTTGTTATCTTGCACAAGCACATATGAAAGTGATAAGGTTAAGCAAATGAAGTAGTTTTTAGAGGAGTCTTTCTATGCTTCCATATATGAAACTGCAGAGATTTTATAGCAGCCGAGAGCTGACTGTTGGGGTGCAAATCAGTCCCTTCTACTAACAATTGTGTCATGTTATACATGGTTCTTAACAACAGATAACAGCACTATTTTAAAGTTTATTATCTGTTCAATATATGTAGCATATGTATATGTTTTCTGTTGCATATCAAGGCCATATGATTCTAATGTTGTGTGTGGACTACCTAATCTGCTTTAACTTTTTAAGCAGCTGCTGGAACAGATTCACTTAAAGCGATGGAGGGCAATTTGGAATTCCGGAAAGCTACTCTGAATGCAATTAGGAAACTATTCTACGATAAAATGTATGGTTTACATTTGATCTATAAATCATATAAAATATTCTTAAGTGCACTTTGTGAGGAAATATGAACTTGTATTTCCATGAGGACATAGGCTGATATATACACATGTACAGTTGTGGTAAATGTGCAAAACCCCTTATACAATGGGGATATTACACGGCTATTAACCCCAACACACTTATATATGAAAAAAATATGATCTGAATATTATAGTCAGTGGCAGAACACCCCTCACCCCCGCCTGCAGTGTTTCCTCAATAATAATAATTATTATAGTCGGTGATATGACTATTTGGACTCGTTTTACCTTTATGTTGGGAACTTTCTGTAAATCTTCAGCATGTCTGCTAGAGTTCAAGTATTTAGTTATGCCCCTAATGTAGTGACATAAGTTAAGATATCATACGGGCTATCTACCCGCCTTGCTCTCCCCGCCGATGTTTATGGGCCATCCGATCTTGCTGGGAGGCACCTGACCATCTGTTTGTGCTGGTGGATGAGACTTTCTTTACTTTGCTCAACATCCTTATTCCTATTTTGCCCTGCATTTCAGCAAAATAGGTAGTGTTCAACCAGTGAAAACTTTCTCCTCTTTGCTATTTGCCATAGAAAGCAGCGACTGCTTCGCTGTCTCCGTCCCCGTCCCCTGTCTTTACCTTTCATGGCTCGCAGCTCAGAAATCTCACTAAACATAGTTATTACAGAAACTCAAATGCAGAAGCTGAAATTTCCATGTCCTCCAGGGTGAAAAATAAAACAATCCGTGTGTGTAAAAAAATTCTGAGAAATGTCCTTTCTACACTAGTAAATTATCATGGAAAGAACATTTTTGCGCCCTGTGCAAAAAAAATAAAGTTTGTTGTAAAAAAATGGCTTCTGGATCACCAAATTTATTGAAAGTTGTAAGCATACAAAGGACTCGTAACATTTGCAGGTATAATTTTTTACGTATTCTATGACAATCTGAACTTTTCGTACTATCTCCTTTCATGGGAGCTAAAATGCGGCTCCTGACTCAGATATGTTTCTTGCACTCTTTTGCTTCAAGCGAGAAGCATGTGGAACAATAAATCAGGGATAAGTGTCGTCTCTGACTATTAATATTCTTTGTAGGGAAAGGTTCATCGCTGAATCTAAAGACTTCCAAGTTAACATGCTTGGAGGTTCAAATGAGGATTTGCTTCTCCTACTAAAGGAAAGAGATTCACTAGAGAATGAGAGTGAGAACTTGAGGATGAAGATCAACGCCATACAAAGTTCATTAAAGGAATACATTGCTGAGATTCTTGAGGAGGTAAATGTGGAAAATTCAGGTTAGTGATAAATGCATTCTATGTTATTTCAGCTGAAGATTAGGTTCTATCAGTTATCATTTTACTGGTTTCAGTTAGGCTCCGTTTGGATGTAGACATTCAATGGCTTGGCATTGAATTTGCTCAAATGCCAAAAATCCCAAGATATTGAACGTCAATGCTAATTTTAATGTTTGGATGCTCATGTATTTAGCACTTGGAATCTATGAGGAGCACCGATTCCACTACCTGTTTGGATGGTCAAATATTGAATCTACAATCATACGCCCCCACAGAGTAACGCACACACACAGCCACACGACAGCACACACACACACACACATCACCAGCTCGAATGCACGGATACTTCAGCCGACCAGCGTATCAGTATCGGATACCGTATCCGATACCGATACTCCTCCAATCGCCCCGATCGTATCCTCGAGTATCCGAGAATAAATGATTTAAAACAATTGCGATACTCGAAGGATACTTTGCCAATACGTTTTGGATACTTTTCCAGCCCAGGTAAGAGCCCACTCAGCCCAGTTAAGAGGCAACCAGCAACCCTAGTGCCCCGATCGATGCCCCCATCCTTTCCCTCACAATGTCTTTCCTCCCTCCCGTGCTCACACCAGGCGGCGGTTGTGTCGCAAGGGGCAGCTCACCTAGGTCCCAAGGCCAGCGGCGGCGGCGGCGGCTAGCCGACGACAAGCTCCTCCTCCTCACCAACGTCCGCTCTCACGCAGCAGCCATCCTCCTCCTCACCAACGTCCTCCTCCTCCTCTTCTTTCTTCTCTGATCTTTGAAGATCTCTTATTCTCATCTCTCCAGATTGCTTTGAGTAGCTACAACGTATCCGTATTGGCACTTTTTTGAAATGACGAATTTACGTATCCGTATTGGCCCGATACTGATACCCGTATCCGTATCGGTGCATTCGAGATCACCAGGCTAGCCCCGCCGCGGTGCGTGCTCGTTGGCCCAGCCGCTGGATGCCCAGGAAATTGGAGCTCCAGCCGGTGGAGATGGCCGGAGGATTGCCGGATAGAAGAGAGAAGAGGAGGAGCACTGAGCTGTGCTGCTGTTGAGCTCCGCCGCTTGGAGCATCTTCTCCCTCGGTGTCCCGTCCTCCCGCGTAACCTGTTCTTTTTCCCGTGTGGGAAAGAGTGAAAGGGCAAGGAAGAGACGATTCTACTGAATACAGAGCACCGGGGCTTCAAATTCGGGGAGGGGTCGCACCAGTGTTACAGAGAAGGCTACGATATCCTGCGACAATTCCTTGCATGAATGTCCTGGCCACCCAAACAACGGCATTCGGGCTAGCCAAATGCCAATTACCAATTCCTGGCCCGAATGTCTACATCCAAACGGTGCCTTAAGTTATTTGGTGATGTTGAAGTTCTCTACATTCTACACAAATTTTGGTTGCTTCTTTTCATTTCGTTCAATTGTGGTCTTCAGTTGCTTATCAATTGATAAAACTTTTTGTTCATCTGCCACTTTTAAGAGCATCTCCAACAGCCGCGCTAAGCGCCGCGCGCAAAAAACCTGTTTATCACAAGGCTTCGGCTGGTTTAGCTGACCCCAGCTAGCTGGCTCCAGCAGACAGCGCTATAATGCAGCACACAGCAGCCGCTCAAAGAAGCAAAAAATACACAGCAGCAGCGCCAAGACAAACCACATATACATTTCAAAGAAAAGGAGCAAAAATGATCAAACAAACAAAATAAATCAACAATAAATAGTTCAATTTCGTTATCATTACAACTCAAACAAATAGTTTATCGTTCAAGACAACAAATAATGCAATAAACACAACAAATAGTTCATGAACAATACAATGTCGAATGCAGAAATCATCATGCTCTTTGTCGTCCATGCCATGCCCACCACTCTTCAATCAGATCATTACGAAGTTCATTGTGCGTTGCGGGGCGCGAATGGCATGATAGGAGGCAATAAAGCGGGCTACCCTTTTAGCCCTCCGTCGCTTTCGCACGGATGTCCCAAGAGCTCATCTTGTGAGTAGTCTAAATCTTGGCGCTCATTCTCGATGATCATGTTGTGCATGATCACACAAGCGTGCATGATGTATCAATGTTTTGATCCCAAAATCTAGCCGGTCCTCTCACAATAGCAAATTGGGCTTGCAAAATCCCAAATGCTCTCTCCACATCTTTTCTAGCCGCCGCATGAGCATTGTGGAAATCAAGATTTTTCTTACCTTCCGGCTTTTTCAACGGCTTCACGAAGGTTTGCCACTTTGGATAGATGCCATCCGCTAGATAATAGCCATAGTTGTACGTACGGCCATTTGCTACAAACTGCACCGGTGGCAACTCACCGTTTGCAATCTTATTCATCAATGGTGACGGTTGACAACATTGATGTCATTCAAAGATCCGAGCATTCCAAAGAATGCATACCAAATCAAGTCTCTGATCGGCCACCGCTTCAAGGATTATAGTGGAACCCTTTTTTGGCCGTGGAATTGCCCATGCCATGCCTTTGGACAATTCTTCCAACTCCAATGCATGCAATCTATTGAGCCAAGCATGCCAGAAAGCCGCGAGCTTTGTTCATCGTCAATAGCCTTGCGGCGTCTTCACATTGGGAGATCTCAAATACTCCTAGCCAAACACTTGCACAATTCCCATCGCAGCGCTTGACACACATGATGGCTTGGCTCTCACCCATAGACAAGTGATCATCAACAAGATCAGCCGGTATATCGTATGCCAACATACGCAAAGCGGCTGTCACCTTCTGAAAGGTGCTATGCCCGAGCTCTCCGGCGGCATTCCTCCTTTGCTGAAAAAAGCGGTCATGGCTCGCTAGTTTCTCTGCAATGCGCCTGAACAACTCGGTGCTCATCCTAAACCGGCGATGAAAATACGACTCGGGGTATGTGGGATTCTCCGCAAAATAATGCCTAATCAATCTGTTGTGGGCATCGATCCTATCCTTCCAAATTTTCTGCCGACCCATAACCGAACCACCGTGCTTCGGTTTTTTTTTATATGCATAGCTAGGATCATTGCAAGATCCTCCTCCTCTTCCATATCAAATTCTTCTTCGGAAGAATCATACGACGAACTCATCTACAATGTTCAATACTATACTATGAAAACTACAATTCAAAACATGCACCAAATTCATGAAGTTTGAGCAATACATACCTTGTAGGCGTTTTGTCGAACACCTTGCGCGGCGCTGGCAGCGAGGCCTTCAGCGCTGTTCCTCGACGAGGCGCCGCGAGCACCGCGGACTAGGAGGATGGGGCGGGCGCGGCGGCGCTGGGATAGGCCGGGAAGCGCTGAGCAGTCGCCGGGGCCGGCGGCGGCGGGCGCCGGCCGGATGGGGTGGAAGTGGGAGAGGAAGTGCGAGAGCGCCTTCGAGTGTGCATGTGTGTAGCTGGCGCCAAATACACCAGCAGAGTGTTTTCGACCATGCCTAACTTCGTTATAAGCCTACATGGCATGGAAGCGACCACAAGGCGTTGCTGCGTGCGCTAAACGGACCAATTTATGCACGCGCGCTATTTTAGCGCGGCTGTTTGGAGATGCTCTTATGATGTAACAGAATCTAGGTGGCTTACATATAGCAAATGCATGCATAAAATAACCAGCTGCCCAACATAAAAAGAGGCAGCATGCTGAAGGTCTAAAATACACATAGTTAAAGGTCCGACCCCAGTCTATTACCATGGAATAAATTTCTTTCACCCTGCAAAAGAAAAGGGTATGACCCTAGAGACAAGACTGCACGCAAGGAGATGCAAGGAAAACAAAACTAAAACAGATAGTAAATATTTTTATTTTCTTCTCTTCGCACAGTATGAGCTGAGGACTAATTTTGCAACTACTGACACTAGAAATGCTCATCTAGGCATAGAGATAAAATGCTAATACAAAAATAATAATGTGCGCATTGTTAAGAGTCCTAGTGGCAAAAGGCAACTGTCAAGAGAGTAATTGTTGCTTTCCATGTTAAGTGTAGAATTGAACTTCCAACATTAAACCACTTTTTTAGTGTATAATAAATCAAGTCGTGGATATTGTGAAATAACTTAAACAAATTTGCATTCCTTCTGAGTGCTGCAGTTCTGGAGTCTGATGTACAGTATAGGATTTCGGAATACATGGAAATTCTCAAGGATATAAACAACCTGAAGATTCTATTTAGTTCGAGCAATTCTTAAGAAGGGTCTTCATTGTTGCAGGTAATTGCATATTTTATTTTGGTACTCCCAGGCACACCTTTGACTTTTGTTTTCTGTCTAGGCTCATGACCCATCAAAGTTGCCACATGTTTCTTGTGTCTTCAGTACGCCATTTTGGTTTGGCTGTCAAGAATCTTCAGCAAGCTCAATGGAAATACCTTGTACATGTTTCTTGTGTCGAGATCTAGCACGAATTTACTGCACTACCAAACATGGCTTGTATATACAGTTCAGTTAACCTCTGCAGTGTAGATTTCAAGCTGAGGGATAGTCGGAAAAGGCAAAGTGCCTAGGAATGCAGATTGGAAAAACAGCAAAGTCTTTTGTGGGCAATTGTTGTTTTCAAATATTTTTCTTTTACTTTAGCGGGCAATGCAAGCTTCCAAACATTCCGTCAAATAGGATTAGAACCACTGGACGTCGAAGGCATAACATGGGACATAGGAGTATTATAAATCGAACTGATGTCTCCAGTCGACGTGATAAGCAGATTTTATCGAGAAGGTTTATAACAGCGCCAAGCAATAAAAACATCAAAATAAGACTAGGAAGGTTCCTTAAAATTCTGGAAGCGTCAAAAACATCTATAGAACGCCAAAATAGGAACATCTAGAACGCGAAAATACCAAAAGCAGGGCAGAAGAAAGCCACAGGCTGGCTCCCAGCGCGTCTTCCCCACACGAATCGAAAACCCTATAAAACCTTCCTCCCGTTCCTTATCCTTCCCCAGGCCTCTCGCCATTTCTCTTCTCTCAATCCCGCAATACCCAGGCGAATCCACCAGCTCCTTCCTTCAACTTCCTGCCCCTTGTAGGGTTTCGCACCCCCACCAACCCCTACCCCCCGGGTTACTGCTCGTGCTCTCAGCCATGGCGACCACGACCTTCCCCACGTCGACCCCCTTCTTCGTCCACCACGGCGCCCGGCGCCCCTCCGTCAACCTCCGAACGGCCGCGGTGGTGTACGGCCGTGGTGGGCGGCGGTGGCGGCCACTGCGCGTCGCCTGCGAGAAGGTGGTGGGGATCGACCTCGGGACCACCAACTCAGCGGTCGCGGCGATGGAGGGCGGCAAGCCCACCATCGTCACCAACGCCGAGGGCGCGCGGACCACGCCGTCGGTCGTGGCCTACACCAAGGCCGGGGACCGGCTGGTGGGACAGATCGCCAAGAGGCAGGCGGTGGTCAACCCGGAGAACACCTTCTTCTCAGTCAAGAGGTTCATCGGCCGAAAGATGAACGAGGTCGCCGAGGAGTCCAAGCAGGTTTCCTACCGCCTTGTCCGGGACGATAACGGCAACGTCAAGCTCGATTGCCCAGCAATTGGCAAGCAGTTCGCCGCGGAGGAGATCTCTGCCCAGGTAAATAAATAATACTTCATATTCATGGACTTGGCTGGAACATTGTATGACAGTGTGAATTCGCTCTTTGACCTGCAGTTCATCCAATAATATGTGGGTTATGTTAAATAAAATTGAAACCATTGGGTTTGTTTGGGAGAAGATTCTTTTGATTGTGATTTTGTGACTGTCAACAACATATTGTATGATAAACTTACAATCAAAGTTCAAATTTAGACCTTACATTTTGTAACCGAAGGAGTATTTGTTACTCTACTTGCATCTAGTTGTATTCTACATTGGGTCTGTCTAGGACACATCTAGATGTGACATAGTTATGTCACATCTAACCTCATGTCCACTATACTTGTGGTCTATTTTTTTTCGTCCCAGTGTTTTTTTTTGTTCCTTGTTGCTGCGTTATTTGTGAAACTTTAGATGTGACATCCTTAAAAAACATCTAGATGTGAATTAGACAAACTGTTCTACATTACTGTAAACAGTCACTATGGAAAACGTGAGTACAGCCGAATTGATACCGCCCAGTGATGTAGATGCTTTATTATTTTGCAAATTGTTCAAGAAGTTCTATTGGAGATGAATAGCAGTGCATATGCTCATTCTTTTAGCTGTGTATATATCAGTCGTCGGTTCACTTTCCAGGTGTTACCTTTCTAGTATCAGATTTGCAAGTGTTTCTGAACATCCTTTATTATCCAGGTCCTGAGAAAGCTGGTTGATGATGCGTCAAAGTTTTTAAATGACAAAGTCACCAAGGCAGTGATCACGGTTCCTGCTTATTTCAATGACTCCCAGAGGACGGCTACAAAAGATGCCGGCCGCATTGCAGGCCTGGATGTTCTCCGTATCATAAACGAGCCTACCGCGGCATCGTTGGCATATGGTTTTGAAAAAAAGAACAATGAAACAATTCTGGTTTTTGACCTGGGAGGAGGCACCTTTGATGTTTCAGGTATGTATCATGAATTTTGAGGTCTTATGTATGCCCATTGCAAGGAAAATTGACGCCCAGTAACTGCTGCAATCTGCATAGTTTCAGTAGTTAATAATCAAAGTAGCTACATATTTACTTATACTGATCATGCAGCACCATGAAAAATATGACTATAGATAAGCTTTCGGTGGTCAACTATTCGATGTATTCTGTGTTACTTCAGTTCACTGAAATGTGTCCAGATACGCAGGTTACATAATTTGTTACATTGCATTGCAAAAATGTAATCTTATGGCAGAATAAATGTTGTTTGATCAACAATAAGTTCTTTAACATTCGTCTGTCTTATGGAAAATATATGTATAGGCTCCCGTAGTAGAAAATCTATGTGTTGAGTATATTGATTCATTAGGAAACATAAGATAGACTAGGATTTGTCCTGCCTTGCCTTGTACTCCAAGATGATCATGTACTCCTATATATATGCCCACGAGGCTCAAGCAATACAACGACATATTCCACCAATCCCTCTTTCTCCCTTCTGACATGGTATCTATCGCAGGTCAATCCTAAACCCTAGCCGCCTCCACTTCCGCACTTGCGCGCCGCCCCCGGGGCGGTCGGCCTCCATGACCGCCGCCGGGGGCCGCGCCGCCCGTACCTAGGGTTCGTCCGCCGGTCGTGTCGACCGGCTGCCCTAGAGAGTCTTTTTCCCGATCCTTTGATCCGGGTTTTTCTCTCTCTTGCCGGTCGCTTTGGTCGGCGTCTCTTTTTTGGTTTTCCGATCTAAGATCGGTTTGCGTCGCTCACCGTCGTTTGTCATCTACATCACGCCTCTACTCCGACAACTGATCAGATCTGGATCAGTTGCTGCAGGATACCCGGCTTTGATGCATGCAACGACGTCACATGGGCTGATGTGGCGGCTCCTGGCGCTGTCCTGCTCGTCCCGCGCGCGGGCATAGTGGATTGCAGCGTGGTGTGGTCGTCCGCTCATGTGCCAGAGGGCTGCCCATCCACACTGCTGCTACATCTCGTGTGCAAGTCTTCTACTTGTGCATCATGTGCATGTGTTCTTGCGTGCGGGTGTGCATGCATCGCACCACGCCGATTCCCTTCTGGCCGTACTCAGCGACTTCATCGACCCGCGAGCAATCGACTTGATCACTCGAAAGCACGCGATCTATTTCGTCTTCGTCGTGCGTTCGGTCTGATCAACCGCACGTGCACGTATTGTCATCGAGTACCGCCGATCGAGCATCGGGCTGCCGCTGCGTCGCCCCGTGGTTCTCTTCGCGGCTGCATCGACTCGTGTGTCGCCGCTACGACGCCCCTTCGGGTCGTAGTTCCGCGATATGTGGTCCCCGCCGCCGCCCCGAGGCCATCCCCGTGGCTGCACCGACTCCGCGATGCGTCGACCGTTACGACTGGGGGGGGGGGGGGAGGAGGGGGTGTCCGTCGGCTTGCCTTCGGATTCTTCTCCTAGTCTCACCGTCTGCGTCGCTACTGTTGTGACTGCGGGGGGGTGTCGAGTATATTGATTCATTAGGAAACATAAGATAGACTAGGATTTGTCCTGCCTTGCCTTGTACTCCAAGATGATCATGTACTCCTATATATATGCCCACGAGGCTCAAGCAATACAACGACATATTCCACCAATCCCTCTTTCTCCCTTCTAACACTATGTATAGGCCCTCATAAAGTACGTACTAAGCAGGCACCAGCAAGGGCTATAATATACTAGTGGAAGCATGTTCTGTTACTTCTGCATGCTGGATTGGATGGAGTGTTGAGCAATGGAAACCTATTTTATCTAATTATTCTATTTTGATCCGTTATTTTAAGACATCTGTCCTCTCTAATCTTTTTGATAAGCAATGCAAGATTGTTCTTAATCAAGTTCTACTCTTTTTGTTATCTGTATGACCATATGGTCCATAACCCCGCTTATTATACCTACCGCTCTGCTTTCAGTTCTCGAAGTTGGTGATGGTGTTTTTGAGGTGCTGTCTACATCTGGTGATACTCACCTTGGTGGTGATGACTTTGACAAGGTATTCTTCATACGCCCATCTGTCTCGTGTGTGATTTCAAACTTATTTAGTCTGCTTCATCTTGTTTGCTGTTTGTTTGGTTAGAACGTACCTCAATTTTGCATATGTACTCTGTGTTTGTAGTCTTGCCTGCATAATAGGAATGCAAAAGGGATGTACACTTAACTGTTTATTGAGTTTCTTACTTGACAAAAAAAAGTTATAATTGCTTGCAATTCTCTGGTTCTAGTCTTCTACAGGCAGGAGGGCAATGTGTGAGCAGCATAATAGGCTCTAAGTATCTTACGCTTTTCATTGGATCCCTGGTTACAGATAACATCTATGCTCGTTACCAGTGAGGTCGTGTGTCTTTCAGTTATTAGAATCTGCATTAGGCAGTATGTATGTGCATTTTGACAGCCAAAGAGATGAAATAACATCCTTATCTCACACTTACTGATAACCTTCGCCCTTGTTCGCATGAGTCTTCAGCACCTTTTTTATGGTTCTGCATGATTTATATGTTCTCACAAATAATTCTGTTACCAGAGAATTGTTGATTGGCTGGCTGGGAGCTTCAAGAATGATGAGGGTATTGACCTGCTAAAAGACAAGCAAGCTCTCCAGCGTCTTACAGAAGCAGCTGAGAAGGCCAAGATGGAATTGTCATCGTTGACCCAAACAAATATCAGGTTGGTTGGCTCAGCCTCCCATTTTGGTGTCAAACATTGTGCTTTTTGCATCTCAGTTTCTAAACCTGTTATTGGTTTTTTCAGTTTACCTTTCATTACAGCTACTGCTGATGGGCCCAAGCATATTGAGACAACACTTACCAGGGGTAAATTTGAGGAGCTATGCTCAGATCTTCTTGACAGGTACAGTATCACGCCTCATGTTAATATTTGGATGAAAGCATACATGTCTGCATGGTTGTCTTCACATGCTTTTAACAACTGCTTTTTTGAATATCTGGCGAGTGTTATGGCTGTATTTAGTTTAGCCAATTGTTGCTAGTATTTTTATTTTTAAGTGTCTTTCAGGCTGAGGACGCCTGTCGACAATTCTCTTAGAGATGCGAAGTTGTCACTTAAAGAAATAGACGAGGTGATTCTTGTGGGTGGTTCCACAAGAATTCCAGCTGTTCAGGATCTTGTGAAGAAAATGACGGGAAAGGATCCCAATGTGACAGTCAATCCCGATGAGGTTGTTGCTCTTGGAGCAGCAGTGCAGGTGAGTTCATGAAAATCATTTCTCCATAGTCACCAAAGTTAGGAACCTGATGTTCCTATCCTATACCTCTTTATTAAAATGTAAGCAGATAATAATCTGTCTTGCAAAATTTGGGCCGAACATATGGCCCCAGACACAGCTCTCAAAGTGAAATTGCCAAAAGAATATGGTAAACTGTTTGTTTGGCCTACTAGATAGTGTTGTTGCTATGTTGTGGCTTTTGGCTATGGCATCAGCACTGGCTGATTATCTCTCATATGTTTCTAGAATGGTAACATGCTAGATTGAACTGTCTGGTGTATCTCACATGCAAAATGTCAACAGGCAGGAGTATTGTCGGGTGATGTGAGCGATATTGTGCTTCTTGATGTTACGCCACTGTCTCTTGGTTTGGAGACACTGGGTGGGGTGATGACCAAGATTATCCCAAGGAACACAACCCTCCCTACCTCCAAGTCAGAGGTCTTTTCAACGGCTGCTGATGGACAGACTAGTGTGGAGATTAATGTTCTCCAAGGAGAAAGAGAGTTTGTTAGGGACAATAAATCCCTTGGTAGCTTCAGGCTTGACGGAATTCCTCCTGCTCCGCGTGGTGTTCCCCAAATTGAAGTCAAGTTTGATATTGATGCCAATGGCATTCTGTCTGTTGCTGCGGTGGATAAGGGCACTGGGAAGAAGCAGGACATTACGATCACTGGAGCCAGCACACTGCCAAAGGATGAGGTACTCAATATAACGGAAACCTTTCAATTTGCGTAGTGTAAAACTTTGCTGATCCTTTGGACAAACATGAATGAAAAACTATTCAGGTAGAGAAGATGGTGGAAGAAGCTGAAAAATTCGCGGCGGAGGACAAGGGGAAGAGGGACGCAATTGACACCAAGAACCAGGCAGAGTCTGTGATCTACCAGACTGAGAAACAACTGAAGGAGCTCGGAGACAAGGTCCCAGGCGATGTCAAGGAGAAGGTGGAGGGGAAGCTCAAGGAACTCCAGGACGCCGTTGCTGGTGGATCGACACAGACGATAAAGGATGCACTAGCTGCGTTGAACCAAGAAGTGATGCAGCTTGGTCAGTCCCTCTACCAGCAGCAGGGGTCGGGCCCTACCCCTGGAGCTGACGGCGCTGCTGACTCTACAGGCCCATCTGAGAAGACAGGCGATGGTGGTGACGTCATAGACGCTGATTTTATCGACAGCAATTGAATAGAACAGTAGGCTAGGGCATGATGCAACAAGTGAATATGAATTTGTTCCACAGGATTGCCTAGTAGTATACGGGGTGACCGCTTTCTTTGGATTGAGACCTTGTTTCCTGTCAGGGTGTTGGCCGAGTTTTTTATGTTGGAGGTTTGGAGAGTTCAGTTATCAGTTTGGATGCATAGATTGGCTTTTGCTTGTTGGGAATCAGACCCCTTGGCCTTGTACGGTTATGTATTGGATTTACTAACTCTCTAGAGAACTGGGTCATTTCCTGTTTGGAGCATCTGCCAAAAACTGGATTGTTATTTTGGGGAGCATTCTATTCCTTTTGTTTATAAATATAAGCCCTTTTAGAGATTTCACTATGGACTACATATATGTATGTAGACATATTTTGAGAATTGATGTGTTGTCAGAGCTAGGTCATGCTATCACATACCGAGCGCAGAAATACTTTGTGTTCAAGGATAACCACTTTGTGGCTAAGGATATCCGTGCGGGATTTTTTTTTGAGAATTGATACAGTTGAATTCCTTGTTACCGTTGTTTCAAGACTATTACTCCCTCCGTTCGGAATTACTTGTCGTAGAAATGGATGTAGCTAGATGTATTTTAGTTCTAGATACATTCATTTTCGAGACAAGTAATTCCGAACGGAGGGAGCTACACCTACCCAAAATATGCCAGTTTTGACTCCGTCAATGAGTGTCACCCACTTCCTTGGAAGCGTCTCGGTGGAACCCCAATCCCCTTTCACGGTTGGCATTGGTGATTTCAGCGAGCTTCGGTCTCTGTGCAATCCAGTCGGGTTGGTGAACTCTGCTACCCTGCGTATGAGCCTTTAGGACGCAATGTATTCGTCATCGGTGACTCTTGGACGACGCCTTTCTCAAGTCCGACTGGTTTTTGCTGTCTACTTGGCGGTTTGGGTGTACGGTACGTCGATCTAATTTGGTCCAATGTTTTGTCGTCCTTCCGGAGTATCCTACTTTGGATGTGACGCGGCATTTTGTGCTCTGCGTTCTATGAAAGCATCTCCAACAGCCGCGCTATATAAGCGCCGCGCCGTAAAAAAGCGGTTTTAAGCGTCGCAGCGACAGCGGCGAGCAGCTCCAATGAAGCGCAAAAAAACAGCGCAGCGCCATTTCAATTCAGCGTGCTGGCGAAACGCAATCCGCGCCGTTATTTGTTCTGCCGGCTTCATACACATGACTCTCGCGCTTCGCCACATCGCTCTATTCTCGCTTTCGCTTCGCTCCTCCTCCACTCTCGCGACCACGCCGCCGCCCGCTTTCGCGCCCGGCAACTGTTCAGCGCTTCCCGGCCTATCCACACATTGCCGCCGCCGCGCCCGCGGCGACCACTCAAGCGCTTCCCAATCTGTCTCCGCTTTTGGCCACCGCGCCTCCTCCGGCGACCGTTCGGCGCTTCCCGGCCTTCCAGCGCGCCAGCGCTTCCCCTCTCCTCCTAGTCGGCGGCCCTCGCGCGCCTCCGACGTCAGGAACGGCGCCGAGGGCATGATTTTCAGAACGATCTGATTGAAGAATGGTGGGCATGGCATGGACGACAGAGAGCATGATTTGATTGCATTATTTGTATTGTATTGTTCATGAACTATTGGTTGTGTTTATTGTATTTGTTGTAGAACGATAAACTATTTGTTTGAGTTGTAATAACTATTTATTGTTGATTTATTTTGTTTGTTTGATGGGTTTTTCCTATTTTTGAAATGTATATGTGGTTTGTGCTTGCTTCTTGTATGCTGCATTTTTTAGCACATTGGAATGGAAGGCTTGCTATGTTGCGATTATATAGCATGCATTGTTGAGCCAGCCCTTATCCCTCATGCTAAAACCAGCCAAGCGCGTGAAATCGATTTTTAGGCGCGGCGGCGTAAGGCCTTGTTGGAGATGCTCTGAGATTGGGCTAGGCGTGTTTAGTTTGTCGTGTGTTGGAGGGATGAGCACCCCTTCCTTCTTCTTCTGCTCCAACTCACACTTAGTGCGGTGCCTTCTTCTTTTTATGTTTGTCCTCTCATGTCTATCAATGAAAAGATACATTGCGTGTTCGGAAGAAAAACAAGGAGTTGCTCACAGATGAAGACGTTTTCCTGTGTTTCACTTGTAATTGATGCATACACGAAGCTTTTGGATGTCCATCGTAGGGAAAGAAACGAAGTAGTACATCTCAAATTTGCTGACGGGCGCGGCAAAGCGCGCCTCCGTCAAGCTAGTGCCTATTATGCCGCCCTACATACGGCTCCATCTCATCTTGTGGATGCGTACGTGGTGTCTTTGGACTCGTCGGCAGCGTCTAAGGTGTCAACCGCGGCAACCTTGGCCGGACCAAACCAACCTAGTCCAGTCACAACCGGAACAAGTGGCTTCTTCGGCACAGCCGCGCGGATCCCGCAGCCACCGTCGCCGTCCCGAGCACCCTTTGCCGCCTTATCGCCTTGCTCCTTCTTGTGCCGCGGCTGGTCTTTGGAATCGCTGAGCACAAGGTCCCTGGGAGGCAGGAAACACTCCGTGGACAGCCCCGCAATGTTGAACTCCACCTCCTCGATGCTCCACGTCTCCTCCATGCACGTGCACGGTCTCTTCCTGCGCGCGTCGGCGTCGGCGTCGTCTACTGCTCCGGCGGCCCTCGTGAACGGGGACACCGAGACGACGGTGCGGCCGGCGTGCGCGATGTTGATGCCGTCGACGGGGCGGTAGTCGCCGATGGTGGACGCCATGGTGGTCTCCCAGTACATGCTCGCGGAAGCTGCGTCGGCCGGCCTGGGGATGCGCAGCAGGTGGCTGTCCTCGAGACGGACGAGCAGCCCCGTCCTCTGGCTGAAGTATCCCCATAGCGCGTGCCGGATCACCTCCACGTCGGCGCCACTGCGGGCGTGCAGAGCGGAGGGTTCCGCGTCGACGCGGAGCACGAAGCAGTCCTCGCCGTCGACTGCTTCCTCGCCGACAGACGCGGCGCTGGAGAAGAGATCCGCCGTGGATTTGGGGTCCAAACCCTGAACGCATCTGCGGATCGGTCGCGGCGGTCCCCGGGAGGCGTGGGCCTGCTGCTGCCACGGCGTCTGGCGCCAGGCAACCTTGCCGTCGCTGCCGGCGCTCATCTTGGTGCCACCGGCCACGACCATCTCCACGCACCAGAGCTCCGGCTTCTTCTGCCACACCACAAATCCCCCGTGCACCTCGCCCATTCCCTTCTTTGTTGCCTTGCTGCTCTTGGATGTAGTGCTGCTCATCCGCACCTTCCCCATGGCGAACATGCTAGTCGCCGCGCTCAGCGCCGCCTCGCCGCCGGCCGCCGCCACGTACTGCTCCACTATATACCTCGCCTTGGATAGCTCCTGAAAACACAAGGACCGTTCATTAGCCGTGAAAATCACAAATATCGATATCCCGCATTCCCGCTGGCTGAATGCTGATCCAGTGGATCGATCGGTGGTAAAATGAAATCCAAGCACGTACGGTACGGGACTTACCAGGGGCTCCTCCTCCTTGCTGTCACGTCCGCCAATGGGCCTCCTGGGCTGCACGGGCTGAGGCACCAGCGGCGCGCCCATCACGCCGAGCATGGCCTGCACGCCGTCACGGCGATGCATATGCTGGTGATCGATGTGCATGTGCGACCGCATCCACGCCTTGAGGTTGACCGTGCGGCGCCGGCGGGCCGGCACCTCCTGGTGGAGCTCGGGGACCGGCACCTCCAGCACGGTGTCGAGGCCGTCCTCCCGGTCTAGGTTGGGGCCCACCTTCCTCATGGTCAATGCTCCTCGCCTCGATACCTAGCGCTCGACGTTGAACCGTACGTTTCGGCCGAGAAGAAGGTGGTGGTGAGGTGAGTGCGCTCAGTTTCAGTCCCGTCCAATATATGAATGGATCGTGGATATGTGGCTGCATGTTCTGCGTTACCTTCGCTTCACCCCACCCCACCCCCACCATGTTCTTCATGCTATTATACTCGTAACAAATATACGGCGAATCCCATTGTTTATACTTATATTATACGGGATCGAATATTTGTCTTGTTCTGGCGATGAACGGCGCGGTGAATGATTTTGATTCGCGTCGTCTCTCTCTACCTACCTGGGGCAGATTGTAGGGCACTTTGAGGGACATCTGATGATTTGACAGGTCCATGGGTTGGATGGATGCCCTCCAAGGCGTCAATGGATCCGCGAATTGGCATACGTGTACACCGACATCATTAGATCCCCCAAATTAGTTGTGCGGCAACCATTTCTAGAATTGATACTAATTGTGATCTTCGCTAGCTAGCTTCCCGGAAAAGAAATGATAAAGAGATATTGCGCAATCTCCGGAGGACAAAATGTGTGCTGTAATGTAATCTGCTCCGGTGATCCTCTCCGATTCTAATTTTTCTGTGGCCAATTCAATCATCTGTCGCCATTCGTGCAAAAGTTGTGTGCCCGTGTCCTGAGAGCAAAGTAAAAAAGAAAAGCCTAATGGGGATATGTTGAAAGTTGGTCCCAACAAGCGGTCTTCCTCCCTAATATTGTTGCTGGCATTAGGCATCTCTAACCGACCCTCTACTACCTCCTTTCCGGTTTATAAGGCTCAATTCAAAAATCTCACAAATCAAGGTAGATGGTGAGTGGTGAAACAATTTTTGTAATTTGCAAAACTACTCAATTAATGCACTTGCTTTCTTCAAAAAATTGTGTTTACCAATACATTAATTACAATGCATGCATGCATAACTGATAAATTTTCTCTTAATACTCACATGCAATGATTTATTGCACCTTCAAATCTGAACATGTGATGGGGAACAACCAAATTGAGACTTGACTTATAAATGGGAAAACTAAAAAAATTTGAGATAAGCCCTATAAACCGAAAAGGCGGGAGTATAATTTAGTGGAGTATATTTGCTCTTCTAAAAAAATATTGTTTCTAATCAATCCCCTAAACTTAACGGAGTAAAAATATTTTTTTGCTAATTTTTTTGGAAATCCAGTTTAGCTCTCAAGAGCACATGCTCCTTCGTGCCGGATTTTTTTTTTCCAAATGTCAAACACCACACTTTTTTTTGCAGGGAAACTCCACTCTTTTCTAATGGAAAAAACATTAAATATTGAACCCGGATAAGTGCCACATGTGCGGCACGAAGCAATTCCGCCATGACTTTTTTGATGGCAAGTTTAGTTATTCGAGAATGGCAACTGTAGTTGTGAAGCATGGCAATTTTCTGTTTGGACAACAACTTTCAGCTTTTTTTTTGTTTTTCTTCGGATGACAATTTTAGTTGTAAAAAGAGTCAATTACACTGGTGGTGCTACAACTTGGTGTAAACAGTCACTTTGGTGCTAGAAGTTGCGGTGTACATCAAAGTGGTGCAAAAAATTGGTATTAACATGCAAATACAATGCTTATCTCGTTTGTATACGGAGTCGGTGCTGACTAAGTGTGTGGGGCCCGCTGTCACCCACTGGACCAGAGAAAAGAGGCATGTGGCCTTATTTTTTGTAAAACACCCTTGAGATATATATTTTCACAAAAAAGCCCATGTTGACGAGAGAGGTGGCATTTTTTTACCTCTATGACCAGTGGGTCCTGCCTATTAGAAGAGACTGAAAATTAAACTAAACTAGAAGTGAAAGCGCTTCGTATGAAACCCAAGACCAGCACCTTAATACCAATCCAAATGACCAACTAGCAATTACGTTCGCATGTTCAACATGGATAACAACCGTATAAATATTAACCTGACCGCATCCGGAGCTTATATGGGCCACAGATAGTACGACCCATTCTACACCTGTTCCTTTTTAAAAATTATTTGTAAAACGGAATTAAGAAAAGTTATGTTCAAATATTTGTGTGGTACAAATAACATTTAAATATACATCCGTGTATGATATAAAAAGTAGACATTTAGTAAAAATTAAAATGTTTAATGAATACATAAATATTATACAACTGTGGCTCATATTTAAATTATACAAAATGAATATTCATACGAACAGTTAAATTAAAAATTAAGAATATTTTAATTATAAATTATGCAAACATTTCTATAATTCATAAATATTATTTAAATATAAGAGTATTTTATATTAATATGTGGACAATATGTCAAAATAATTTATTCCGTTTTATGTACAATATTTATAAAAACAAATATTCATTAGTAATTTTTATTACTGAGATTATAGTTATTATAATTTATATACTTTTTATAGAAAAAACTAAAAAACTAACAGGTGCAAAACGAGCCGAAAGATCTGCAACCCGTTTGACCTCCTCCTGAACGGATGTGACATACATAGAAGTAGTTAAACAAATTTGGTAAATAGGTCATGCTGGGTGGATGTTTTTAAGCATGTGTACAATACGGGTGTAGCAGTGTCCCTCGCATGAGTTAAGCTCTCGTACATATTCTCCTCGAGCCTTTTTCTTTTGTTTCACATTTTGTTTATTTATTTTTTGCTTTTCTGTTTTTATTTTTTTTATTTTTTCATTTGTAATTTTATGAAATTTTTGTAATTTGATTTCTCCTCCTTTTTATTTTTATTTTTTCCATTTTCCAGTTTGTGATATTTTGAGTATGCGAGCACTTATTAAAATAACTGAATTTTAAATTTGTGACAATTTTTTGAATTTTGATTTTCCTAAATTCATTGGTATTTTTATAATATTTGAACACTTTAACAGTGTCCCATCTAAGTTGTGGTATGTCCGATCTATTTGCTATATTTTTGATTCAAATTTGATCTTGCTTAGTTTTTGTTGCACGTGTCTCTTGTCGTCGCAATGTCCCATTGTCGACCATTTTTGTTTGCCCTCTTTTTTTTCTTGGTCATTTTATGGTTTTTCTTGTCATTTGCTATTGGTCTGCTTTCTAGAGCGAAATAGGTAGGGTGCTCTCCTTGCTGTTCTTTTAATCACCTTTATTCTGCGGCTGCTTTTCCTCTCTCTATTTTCTCTTTGTTTTGCATTAGTTTGACACCTTTCTTGTGCGGTCGTTTTTTGTTGGTTTTGCCTCAGTTGCAAGTCCACCCTCAACTTCCAATTGAACCAATCATTTTTTCTCTTTAGTTGCAAGTCCACTATTTTAATAAGTTGCAAAATAAGTTGCCTCAGTTGCAAGTCCACCCTCTTTTTTGTCCAGTTGCAAAATCCACCTTCGACTTGTAACTGGGCTTGATGTTTCCTTTGCATCATCACCGATCCCGATTTTTTTTGGCATCAGTTGCAAGTCCTACCTCAACTTGCAACTAGGTTAGTTTTTTTCCGCCTCAGTTGCAAGTCCATCATCGACTCGCAACGAGGGGCTGAAATTTTTGGTCCCAGTTGCAAGTCAACCACCAACTCGCAACTAGGCCCGCCCTTTTTGTTATCTAAGTTGCAGGACAACTATCAACTCGCAATTGGGCTCTTGATTTTTTTTTGCTGCAGTTGCAAGTCCACCAACAAGTCGTAATTGGACAAGAGACTGTTTTTTCGTCCCAGTTGCAAGTCCATCATCCACATGCAACTCGGCTCTTAATCATTTCTTTTCCGCAGTTGCAAGTTCATCTTTGACTCGCAACTAGACTCGACGTTTTTTTATCTTCAGCTGCAAGTCGACCTCGACTTGCATCTGGGTTTGATGTTTCTTTTGTGTCGCAACTGGGCCTGACTTTTTTTATGCCTCAAATGCAAGTTCATTGTTGACACGCAATTGGACCAACCCGTTTTTGCCCCAGTTACAAGTCCATTAACTTGCAACTGGGTCCAACCTTTGTTTCTTCAGTTGCAAGTCCACATTCGACACGTAACTGGCTCGATGTTTCCTTTGTATCACAACTGAGCCCGTATATTTTATTTTTTCATCAGTTGCAAGTGCAACCTCAACTTGCCACTGGGTCAGTTTTTTCATCTCAGTTGCAAGTCCACTGTCAACTCGCAACTAGGGTTGACTTTTTTGTCCCAGTTGCAAGTCAACCATCAACTCGTAACTGGGTCTGCCCCTTTGTTTATCCAAGTTGCAAGTGAACTATCAACTCACAATTGGGCTCTTGATTATTTTATTGCCGTTGTTGCAAGTCAACTGACAACTCGTAATTGGGCCAGACCCTTTTTTTTCATCCCAGTTGCAAGTCCATCATTGACATGCAACTTGGCCCTTGATCATTTCTTTTCCCCAGTTGCAAGTCCATCATTGACTCGCAACTAGGCTTGTTTTTTCCAATAGTGTTCCTTCCAGCCCATGCAATGCAAGATATGGTTGTATGTTGTTCGATCGATCGAGATCTATCCGTGCACGAATGCACACTGCATGCATGCAGATGAAACAACAACTCGTGCCACTAGAAGAGCGCCTACATAACCTGACTGTCGTATGCATATCACGAGTCCGACGAATCATGCACCATCACTCGATGATAAACAACAAAGAAAGAAAACGCTAGCTAGCTAGCTCATCATATGTGATGCATGTACAAGCAAACTCG
Organism: Aegilops longissima; assembly: GCA_021605205.1. NCBI lineage: Eukaryota > Viridiplantae > Streptophyta > Magnoliopsida > Poales > Poaceae > Aegilops > Aegilops longissima. Next base: position 203,476,544 of record CM038676.1, read on the forward strand.
GAAGATGAGAGGATTGGTGACATGCACGGTTGACTGTACGCATAAGGAAAAAAACAAATATGAGGTGAGATGGGTTACTTATAGGGGAGCTCTAGGGATCAGACTACTCATATTTAGTTTCCCATCAGACTAGTAGTCCACCGTTGGATTGATGCATCCTGGAACGTGCGATTGGAGAGGTGGGTGTAAGTAGTTACTACATTTTGCATGCAGCGCACTAATTGCAATTTGTTTCCCGTCAACTACTCCCAGAAATCACGTTAGATCTACATTATTTTGGCAATAACCGCCTCCTTAGTTGCTTGATCATATGTACTTTGAAATCTGCACTAAAGTACGAGAAACCGGTGTTGTAACGCCCCGGATTCGATGCACCAGGTGTTTGCCAGTTATTCGCCGTCGTTGCTATGTCATGTGCTTGCGTGTTGCACTTTGCCATGTCATCATCTGCATTTCATATCATGTCGTCATGTGCATCGCATTTGCATACGTGTTCGTCTCATGCATCCGAGCATTTTCCCCGTTGTCCGTTTTGCAATCCGGCACTCCTATGTTCCCCGGCGTCCCCCTTTTGTCTCTCATTGTGAGTGGGTGTTAAACTTTCTCGGAATGGCCCGAGGTTTGCCAAGCGGCCTTGGTATACCACCGGTAGACCGCCTGTCAAGTTTCGTGTCATTCGGAGGTCGTTTGATACTCCAACGGTTAACCGGGTAACCGCAAAAGCCCCTTTTGTCTTGCAGCCCAACACCTCCTCCAAAGTGGCCCAAAACCCAGCAAAATCCCCTCCATGCTCTCGGTCGTTCGATCACGATCGCGTGGCCGAAAACCGCTCCTCATTTGGACTCTCCTAGCTCCCTATACCTATATAAACACCCCTCCCCCGAAATTCGCGGGTCAATTCCACCCTAACCCTAGCCTTTCCTCTTCGTCCCGCAACCGGACGCGTCCGCCCGCGCCGGACACGTCCGCGCCGCCGCTCCGCACCAGTCCCCGCCTGCCATGTGGCACGCCCCACCCACCGCTTGAAGCCCGTCGGGCCCGACCATGCCCGCCGGCCGATCTGGCCCGAGACGCCCACCAGCCCGCCACATGCCCTGGCGCTCCTCCTCGCGCCCGAGCTCCTCCTCTCCGGTCGCCTGCCCGCCACCGGGACTCCTCTCCGATCGCTTGCCCGCCGCTGGCGTCCCAGCAGCCCGCCCGCCCGCCCGCCCGCCGCCCGCGGCTCTCCGAGCTCACGGCCGTGGCTCCGGCGAGATCCGCCACGGAGGGCGGATCTGCCGTCCCCTCCTCCGCGAGCTCTCCCTCCTCTCCGGCGTCTTCTCCGGCCACCGCGCAGCCCGTCTCCGGCGAGCTTCGAAGTCCGTGCCCCGATCTAGAACAAGGTTGACTTTTTCCCCTTCCCCGATTTTGCCCAAGTCCCGAAATATGTAGCATTATCATGCCATTTTCATCGCATCATAACTTGCTGAATACTGCTGCTTTACGTGCGTGTAATATGTCAAATTGTTCGTCTCAACGAGTACTTAATTTCATTCCATTGCATCAGGTTCATTGGAGTCCATCTTGATTCCTGAATCATCGTTGCAAGAGTGCTATATGATGTTAATCTGCTGAAACTGTTATAACTTGATGATTTGTCATTTTTTCCATGTTTGATGTGTGCATCCTATGAGGTCGATGTCTACATGTGTTTTGAACTATGATATGCCATCTTTACAGTGGTGCCATTCCATGTATTTTTGTGAGTCTTGTGGTGAGTGAATCAAGCTTGTTAAGTAGGGTACTTGCATTCTTCGTTTTGCTTATGCGAATCATTATTTCGTGATGCTATGTAAACTTCTTTGCTACAAGTCATTCTATGCATAATCTGGAGATGTTCACTAAGGATGTTTTGTTATACATGTCTTGCTCTATCAATCCATGCCCTTTTTGAAATTATAGTCTGCTATAACTTGTTGTAATCTTGCTCTCAAATTGCTAAATAATGTTGCTGTCAGCCTGTTAACATTAAGTTCAATGTTGCCATGATTGTTGTTAGTGATCCATGCACCCTATGAACTTGCTATTGCCATTCTTAGCTTCATAAACATGTCTTCTTACTGTTGGTTGCCTTTCCATGCCATGTATTGCTCTGTGGTGAGTGGTTCAAGCTCACCAACATGCCTACTTATTGTTGTTCCTGCCATGTATGAATCTGTCATATAACTTGCCATGTTTACATGGGTGCCATCATATTTTCTCTTCCTTTTGGCTCATGGTCGATAAGGGATTTTGTTCTATGTATTTAGTAGATTCATTCCATGCCTTTGTTTGCCATGATAAGTTCCTGTAGCATGTTGTTTGATAGCTCTAAACATTGCAACTTTGATGTTATTTCTGATAAGTCTGAAACTGTTATTATTTACAATATTGCCATGTCTTTTGAGCATGTTCTAGTGATTTCGGAGATAGCTCAGTGCTAATGTTTTGTTATGCATTACCTGTGCATCATGCCCATGCCTTTTGTTTTTATTTTGAGATGCTGTAGCATATTATTTTGATGCTTGCAAGATGCCTAGTTCTTTGTTTTGGATGACTTGTTGTCATATCTTGTATAGTGTGTGTGTGTGTTGAACCATTGCTCCGTTTTGAGTGTGCTCTATATGAAACTTGCTTGATTTTGCATATAGTTTCATATTATCATGTTGCATATTTGTTCGAGGTGTTTGTTTGATGTTTGTATGCATTTTGGATAAATGCCATGTTTAAATGTTTTGCTCATATCTTCTAGGCCGTAGCTCCGAACTAAATGAACTTTATATGTAACTTGACTAGAATCTCGTGTAGATCATATTGGTGCATTTTAACTTGCTGTTTAACAACTTCAACTTAAGGTTTATTCAGATCTGGACCAATTTCGAAATTTGCATATGAGGACTTACCGGAATTGTTCTATGTTGTTTCCGGCCTCATTTAAACTTGCTTTGATGTGTTGCTCTTGTATGCATCATCTCTTGCCATGAGTAGCTTCATGTAACCTTGTCATGCATCATGCTTGTTGTGCATCATGCTTGTTGTGCATCATGCCTTGTTCATGTGTGGTGTGTTTACCATGTTGTGTGCTTTTTCTTGTTAGTTCCTATTTCGTTGCGATCGTGAGGATTCGTTCGTCTACGCTTGGTTCGTCTTCGTGGCTTCATCTTCTTCATGGACTCGTTCTTCTTCCTTGCGGGATTTCAGGCAAGATGACCGTCACCTTGGATCTCATTACTATCATTGCTATGCTAGTTGCTTCGTTCTATCGCTATGCTGCGTTACCTACCACTTGCTTCAAGCCTCCCAAATCGCCATGAACCTCTAACCTTTGTCACCCTTCCTAGCAAACCGTTGTTTGGCTATGTTACCGCTTTGCTCAGCCCCTCTTATAGCGTTGCTAGTTGCAGGTGAAGATGAAGATTGCTCCATGGTGGACAGGATTTTGTTGGGATATCACAATATCTCTTATATTATTAATGCATCTATATACTCGGTAAAGGGTGGAAGGCTCGCCCTTATGCCTGGTGTTTTGTTCCACTCTTGCCGCCCTAGTTTCCGTTATATCGGTATTATGTTCCCGGATTTTGCGTCCCTAACGCGGTTGGGTGATTTAAGGGACCCCCTTGACAGTTCGCTTTGAATAAGACTCCTCCAGCAAGGCCCAACCTTGGTTTTACCATTTGCCTCACCACCACCTACTTTTCCCTTGGGAGTAATTAACCCAAGGGTCATCTTTATTCAGCCCCCCAGGCCAATGCTTGTCTAAGTGTTGGTCCAAACCAGAGCCACTTGCGGTGCCGCCCCTAGGCAACTTGGGGTATCGTCGGTTGTCGTACGTAGTGTTCATCCGGTGTTGCCCTGAGAACGAGATATGTGCAGCTCCTATCGGGATTGTCGGCGCATCAGGCGGTTTCTGGTCTTGTTTTATTCTTGTCGAAATGTCTTATAGCCGGATTCGAGACTGATCGGGTCTTCCGGGAGAAGGAATATCCTTCGTTGACCGCGAGAGCTTATCATGGGCTAAGTTGGGACACCCCTGCAGGGTATAAAATTTCGAGAGCCGTGCCCGCGGTTATGTGGCAGATGGGAATTTGTTAATATCCGGTTGTAGTAAACTTGAAGTAAACTCTTCTAAAATACACCAACCGTGTGCGTAACCATGAGTGTCTCTTTTCGGGGTTGATCGAGAGGAGAACACGGTTTCTGGGTTATGTCTGACGTAAGTAGGAGTTCAGGATCATTTCTTGATCATTACTAGTTGACGACCGCTTGCTTTGCTTCTCTCCTCGCTCTTATTTGCGTAAGTTAGCCACCATATCATGCTTAGTCGCTGCTGCTGTTGGGGAACGTAGTAATTTCAAAAAAATTCCTACGAACACGCAAGACCATGGTGATGGCATAGCAACGAGAGGGGAGAGTGTCCGTCCACGCCCTCGTGAGACCGAAGAGGAAGCGTTATAACAACGCGGTTGATGTAGTCGTCGTCTTCACGATCCGACCGATCCAAGCACCGAGCGTCACGGCACCTCCGAGTTACGCACGTTCAGCTCGATGGCGATCCCGGACTCGATCCAGCAAAGTGTCGAGGATGAGTTCCGTCGGCCGACGGCGTGGTGACGATGTTGATGCTCCACCGACGCAGGGCTTCGCCTAAGCTCATGACGATATGACTTCTCCGCGCAGGGCTTCGCCTAAGCTCATGACGATATGACCGAAGTGGAATATGGTGGAAGGGGCACCGCACGGCTAAGGAAAGATCCGTAGATCAACTTGTGTGTTCAGGGTGCCCCTTGCCCCTCAGATATAAAGGAGCAAGGGGGGTGCGGCTGGCCCTAGAGGCGGCGCTGGAGGAGTCCTACTCCCACCGAGTAGGACTCCCCCTCTCCTAGTTGGACTAGGACTTGGGGAAGGGGAAGAGGGAAGGGTGCGGCCCTCCCCTAGTCCAATTCAGACTAGGCCATGGGGCGCGCGGCCTGCCCTAGGCAGCCCTCTCTCTTTCCCGCAGGCCCAATAAGGCCCAATACTTCTCCCGGCGAATTCCGTAACTCTCCGGTACTCAAAAATACCGAATCACTCGGAACCTTTCCGAACTCCGAATATAGTCGTCCAATATATCGATCTTTACGTCTCGACCATTTCGAGACTCCTCGTCATGTCCCCGATCTCATCCGGGACTCGAACTCCTTCGGTACATCAAAACTCATAAACTCATAATATAACTGCGCCGTAACCTTAAGCGTGCGGACCCTACGGGTTCGAGAACTATGTAGACATGACCTAGAACTATTCTTGGTCAATAACCAATAGCGGAACCTGGATGCCCATATTGGCTCCTACATATTCTCGAAGATCTTTATCGGTCAAACCGCATAACAACATACATTGTTCCTTTGTCATCGGTATGTTACTTACCCGAGATTCGATCGTCGGTATCCAATACCTAGTTCAATCTAGCTACGGTAAGTCTCTTTACTCGTTCCGTAATACATCATCTCACAACTAACTCATTAGTTGCAATGCTTGCAAGGCTTATGTGATGTGTATTACCGAGAAGGCCCAGAGATACCTCTCCGACAATCGGAGTGACAAAACCTAATCTCAAATCGCCAACCCAACATGTACCTTTCGAGACACCTGTAGTACTCCTTTATAATCACCCGATTCGTTGTGACGTTTGGTAGCACCAAAGTGTTCCTCCGTAAACGGAGTTGCATAATCTCATAGTTACAGGAACATGTATAAGTCATGAAGAAAGCAATAGCAACATACTAAGCGATCAAGTGCTAGGCTAACGGAATGGGTGAAGTCAATCAGATCATTCTCCTAATGATGTGATCCGTTAATCAAATGACAACTCATGTCTATGGTTAGGAAACATAACCATCTTGATTAACGAGCTAGTCAAGTAGAGGCATACTAGTGACACTCTGTTTGTCTATGTATTCACACATGTATTATGTTTCCGGTTAATACAATTCTAGCATGAATAATAAACATTTATCATGATATAAGGAAATAAATAATAACTTTATTATTGCCTCTAGGGCATATTTCCTTGAGCTCCCACTTGCACTAGAGTCAATAATCTAGTTCACATCGCCATGTGATTTAACATTAATAGTTCACAACTATATGTGTTTAACACCCATAGTTCACATCGACATGTGACCAACACCCAAAGGGTTTACTAGAGTCGATAATCTAGTTCACATCGCTATGTGATTAACACCCAAAGAGTACTAAGGTGTGATCATGTTTTGCTTGTGAGATAATTTTAGTCAACGGTCTCATCACATTCAGAGCCGTAAGTATTTTGCAAATTTCTATGTCTACAATGCTCGCACGGAGCTACTCTAGCTAATTGCTCCCACTTTCAATATGTATCCAGATTGAGACTCGAGTCATCTAGATTAGTGTTAAAACTTGTATCGGCGTAACCCTTTACGACGAACCTTTTTTCCTTCCATAATCGAGAAACATATCCTTATTCTACTAAGGATAATTTTGACCGATGTCCATTGATCTACTCCTAGATCACTATTGCACTCCTTGCCAAGCTTTAGTGGTAGGGTATGCAATAGATCCGTACACACATGACATACTTTATAGAACCTATGGCTGATGCATAGGGAATGACTTTCATTCTCTTTCTATCTTCTGCCGTGGTCGGGTTTTGAGTCTTACTCAATCTCACACCTTGTAACACAGGCAATAATCTTGCCAAGGTATGTATTCATTGAAAAACTTATCAAGCGTCTTTGATCTATCTCTATAGATCTTGATGCTCAGTATGTAAGCAGCTTCACCGAGGTCCTTCTTTGAAAAACTCCTTTCAAATACTCCTTTATGCTTTGCGAATAATTCTACATTATTTCCGATCAACAATATGTCATTCACATATACTTATCGAAATGCTGTAGTGCTGCCACTCACTTTCTTGTAAATACAAAGGCTTCTCCGAAAGTCTCAGATAAAACCATATGCTTTGATCACACTATCAAAGCGTTTATTCCAACTCGAGATGCTTGCACCAATCCATAGATGGATCGCTGGAGCTTGCGCATTTTGTTAGCTCCTTTAGGATCGACAAAACCTTCTTGTTGCATCATATACAACTCTTCTTTAATAAATCCATTAAAGAATGTAGTTTTACATCCATTTGCCGATTTCATAAAATGTGGCAATTGCTAACATGATTCGGACAGACTTAAGCATCGCTACAGTTGAGAAAATCTCATTGTAGTCAACACCTTGAACTTGTCGAAAACCTTTTTGTGACAAGTCGGGCTTTGTAGATAGTAACACTACTATCGTGTCCGTCTTCCTCTTTAAGATCCATTTATTTAACATGGCTTGCTGATCATCGAGCAAGTCAATCAAAGTCCATACTTTGTTCTCATACATGGATCCTATCTCAGATTTCATGGTCTCAAGCCATTTCGCGAATCTGGGCTCATCATCGCTTCCTCATAGCTCGTAGGTTCATCATGGTCTAGTAACATGACTTCCGAACATGATTACCGTACCACTCAGTGCGGATCTTACTCGGAAGACCTACGAGGTTTGGTAGCAACTTGATCTGAAGTTTCATGATCATCATCATTAACTTCCTTACTAATTGGTGTAGGAATCATCGAACTGATTTACGTGATGAACTATTTTCCAATAAGGAGAAGGTACAATTACCTCATCAAGTTTCTACTTTCCTCCCACTCACTTCTTTCGAGAGAAACTCCTTCTCTAGAAAGGATCCATTTTAGCAACGAATGTTTTGCCTTTAGATCGTGATAGAAGGTGTACCCAATAGTTTCTTTTGGGTATTCTATGAAGACGCACTTCTCCGATTTGGGTTCGAGCTTATCGGTGAAAACTTTTTCACATAAGCATCACAACTCAAACTTTAAGAAACGACGACTTAGGTTTCTTTAAACCATAGTTCATACGTGTCATCTCAGCGGATTTAGATGGTGCCCTATTAAACGTGAATGCAGCTGTCTCTAATGCATAACCCAAAACGATAGTGGTAAATCGGTAAGATACATCATAGATTGCACCATATCCAATAAAGAGCGGTTATGACGTTCGGACACACCATTACGTTATGGTGTTCCATGTGGCGTGAGCTGTGAAACTATTCCACATTGTTTTAACTGAAGGTCCAAACTCGCAACTCAAATATTTTTCCTCTGCGATCATATCGTAGAAACTTTTATTTTCTTGTTACGATGATTCTTCACTTCACTCTGAAATTCTTTGAACTTTTCAAATGTTTCGGACTTGTGTTTCATCAAGTAGATATACCCATATCTGCTCAAATCATCTTTGTGAAGGTCGAAAAATAACGATACTTGCCACGAGCATCAACACTCATTGGATCGCATACATCGGTATGTATTATTCCCAATAAGTCAGTAGCTTGTTCCATTGTTCGAAGAACGGAGTTTTAGTCATCTTGCCCAAAAGGCACGGTTCGCAAGCATCAAATGATTCATAATCAAGTGATTCCAAAATCCATCGACATGGAGTTTCTTCATGCGCTTTACACCAATATGACCTAAACGGCGATGCCACAAATAAGTTGCACTATCATTATTAACTTTGCATCTTTTGGTTTCAATATTATGAATATGTGTATCACACGATCGAGATCCAACAAACCATTTTCATTGGGTGTATGACCATAGAAGGTTTTATTCATGTAAGCAGAACAATAATTATTCTCTAACTTACATGAATAACCGTATTGCAATAAACATGATCAAATCATATCCATGCTCAATACAAGCGCCAAATAACATTTATTTAGGTTCAACACTAATCCCGATAGTATAGGAAGTGTGCGATGATGATCATATCAATCTTGGAACTACTTCCAACACTCATCGTTACTTCCCTTCAACTAGTTTACATTTATTCTCAGAACTCCTGTTTGAGTTACTAATCTTAGCAACCGAACAAGTATTAAATACTCGGGGCTACTATAAACACTAGTAAAGCACACATCAATAACCTGTATATCAAATATACCCTTGTTCACTTTGCCATCCTTCTTATCCACCAAATATTTGGGGTATTACCGTTTCGATGACCATTTCCTATGCGATTGTAAGTACTCGGTCTCGGGCTTAGGTCTAGACTTGGGCTTCTTCACTCGAGCAGCAACTTGCTTGCCATTCCTTTTGAAGTTCCCCTTCTTTGCCATTTTCCTTGAGACTAGTGGTCTTGTCAACCATCAACACTTGATGTTTTCTTGATTTCTACCTTCGCGATTTTAGCATCGCCAAGAGCTCGAGAATCTTTTTCGTCATCCCTTGCATACTATAGTTCATCACGAAGTTCTACTAACTTAGTGATGGTGACTAGAGAATTCATCAATCACTATCTTATCCGGAAGATTAACTCCCACTTGATTCAAGCGATTGAAGTACTCGGACAATCTGAGCACATGCTCACTAGTTGAGCGATTCTCCTCCATCTTTTAGCTATAGAACTTGTTGGAGACTTCATATCTCTCAACTCGGTATTTGCTTGAAATATTAACTTCAATTCTGGAACATCTCATATGGTCCATGACGTTCAAAACGTCTTTGAAGTCCCGATTCTAAGCCGTTAAGCATGGTGCACTAAACTATCAAGTAGTCATCATATTGAGCTAGCCAAACGTTCATAACGTCAGTATCGCTCATATTGAGCTAGCCAAACGTTCATAACATCTGCATCTGCTCCTGCAATAGGTCTGTCACCTAGCGGTGCATTAAGGACATAATTCTTCTGCGCGGCAATGAGGATAAACCTCAGATCACGGATCCAATCCGCATCATTGCTACCAACATCTTTCAATACAATTTTCTCTAGGAACACATATAGAAACATAGGGAAGCAACAACGCGAGCTATTGATCTACAACATAATTTGCAAAATACTACGGGACTAAGTTCAGGATAAATTAAAGTTCAATTAATCATATTACTTAAGAACTCCCACTTAGATAGACATCTCTCTAGTCATCTAAGTGATTACGTGATCCAAATCAACTAAACCATGTCCGATCATCACGTGAGATGGAGTAGTTTCAATGGTGAACATCACTATGTTGATCATATCTACTATATGATTCACGTTCGACCTTCGGTCTCCGTGTTCCGAGGCCATATCTGTTATATGCTAGGCTCGTCAAGTTTAACTTTGAGTATTCGCGTGTGCAACTGTTTTGCACCGTTGTAGATGGACGTAGAACTTATCACACCCGATCATCACGTGGTGTCCGGGTACTACGAACTTTGGCAGCGGTGCATACTCGAGGAGAACACTTCTTGATAATTTTAGTGAGAGATCATCTTATAATGCTACCGTCAATCAAAGCAAGATAAGATGCATAAAGGATAAACATCACATGCAATCAATATAAGTGATATGATATGGTCATCATCATCTTGTGCTTGTGATCTCCATCTCCGGAGCACCGTCATGATCACCATCGTCACCGGCGCGACACCTTGATCTCCATCGTAGCATCGTTGTCGTCTCGCCAACTATTGCTTCTCGACTATCGCTCTTCGCTTAGTGATAAAGTAAAGCAATTACATGGCGTTGCATTTCATACAATAAGCGACAACCATATGGCTCCTGCCATTGCCGATAACTTCGGTTACAAAACATGATCATCTCATACAATAAAATATAGCATCACGTCTTGACCATATCACATCACAACATGCCCCGCAAAAACAAGTTAGGCGTCCTCTACTTTGTTGTTGCAAGTTTTACGTGGCTGCTACGGGCTGAGCAAGAACCGTTCTTACCTCGCATCAAAACCACAGCGATAGTTTGTCAAGTTGGTGCTGTTTTAACCTTCGCAAGGACCGGGCGTAGCCACACTCGGTTCAACTAAAGTGAGAGAGCAGACACCCGCGGTCACCTTTAAGCAACGAGTGCTCGGAGCGGTGAAACCAGTCTCGCGTAAGCGTCTGCGTAATGTCGGTCCGGGCCGCTTCATCTCACAATACCGCTGAACCAAAGTATGACATGCTGGTAAGCGGTATGACTTATATCGCCCACAACTCACTTGTGTTCTACTCGTGCATATGACATCAACGCATAAAACCAGGCTCGGATGCCATCATTGGGGAACGTAGTAATTTCAAAAATTTCCTACGAACACGCAAGACCATGGTGATGGCATAGCAACGAGGGGAGAGTGTCGTCCACGTACCCTCGTGAACCGAAAGCGAAGCGTTATAACAACGCGGTTGATGTAGTCGTGCGTCTTCACGATCCGACCGATCCAAGCACCGAGCGTCACGGCACCTCCGAGTTTTGCACACGCTCAGCTCGATGGCGATCCCGGACTCGATCCAGCAAAGTGTCGGGGATGAGTTCCGTCAAGACGACGGCGTGGTAGCGATGTTGATGCTCCACCGGCGACGGGGCTTCGCCTAAGCTCCGCGACGATATGACTTCTCCGGCGCAGGGCTTCGCTTAAGCTCATGACGATATGACCGAAGTGGAATATGGTGGAAGGGACACCGCACACGGCTAAGGAAAGATCCGTAGATCAACTTGTGTGTTCTGGGTGCCCCTTGCCCCAGTATATAAAGGAGCAAGGGGGTGCGGCCGGCCCTAGAGGCGGCGCTGGAGGAGTCCTACTCCCACCGAGTAGGACTCCCCCTCTCCTAGTTGGACTAGGACTTGGGGAAGGGGAAGAGGGAAGGTGCGGCCCTCCCTAGTCCAATTCGGACTAGGCCATGGGCGCGCGCCTGCCCTAGGCAGCCCTCTCTCTTTCCCTGCAGGCCCAATAAGGCCCAATACTTCTCCCGGCGAATTCCGTAACTCTCGGTACTCGAAAAATACCTGAATCACTCGGAACCTTTCCGAACTCCGAATATAGTCGTCCAATATATCGATCTTTACGTCTCGACCATTTGAGACTCCTCGTCATGTCCCCGATCTCATCCGGGACTCCGAACTCCTTCGGTACATCAAAACTCATAAACTCATAATATAACATCGCCGTCAAACCTTAAGCGTGCGGACCCTACGGGTTCGAGAACTATGTAGACATGACCTAGAACTATTCTTGGTCAATAACCAATAGCGGAACCTGGATGCCCATATTGGTCTCCTACATATTCTCGAAGATCTTTATCGGTCAAACCGCATAACAACATATGTTGTTCCTTTGTCATCGGTATGTTACTTACCCGAGATTCGATCGTCGGTATCCAATACCTAGTTCAATCTCGTTACGGTAAGTCTCTTTACTCGTTCCGTAATACATCATCTCACAACTAACTCATTAGTTGCAATGCTTGCAAGGCTTATGTGATGTGTATTACCGAGAAGGCCCAGAGATACCTCTCCGACAATCGGAGTGACAAAACCTAATCTCAAATCGCCAACCCAACATGTACCTTTGGAGACACCTGTAGTACTCCTTTATAATCACCCGATTCGTTGTGGCGTTTAGTAGCACCAAAGTGTTCCTCCGTAAACGGAGTTGCATAATCTCATAGTTACAGGAACATGTATAAGTCATGAAGAAAGCAATAGCAACATACTAAACGATCAAGTGCTAGGCTAACGGAATGGGTCAAGTCAATCAGATCATTCTCCTAATGATGTGATCCCGTTAATCAAATGACAACTCTATGGTTAGGAAACATAACCATCTTCGATTAACGAGCTAGTCAAGTAGAGGCATACTAGTGACACTCTGTTTGTCTATGTATTCACACATGTATTATGTTTCCGGTTAATACAATTCTAGCATGAATAATAAACATTTATCATGATATAAGGAAATAAATAATAACTTTATTATTGCCTCTAGGGCATATTTCCTTCAGCTGCAACCTCACCACTTTACCCCTTTCCTTTTTCCATTAAGCTTTGCTAGTCTTGATACCCATGGTAATGGGATTGCTGAGTCCTCGTGGCTCATAGATTACTACACCACCAGTTGCAGGTACAGGTTATGCGATGATCTTGACGCGAGAGTGATGTTTGCTTGTTTTGGAGTTCTTCTTACGCTTCTTCTTCGATCGGGGATATGTTCCGGTCGGCACTGGGGCTAGCGTGGTGGATATTGTTGGAGTTTCTGTTTTGTTTCATCCGTAGTCGGATGTTGATCTTGTATATGATGTATTGTTGTATTCTTGTGACATTGTATGTCTTGGATGTATCCCCAGCTATTATGTAATGTTGATGTAATGATATCCACCTTGCAAAAGCGTCTTCAAGATGCGCTTCTATCCTTGGTGGGACCTTCGAGTTCATTTAGGATAGAGTCGCATCTTGGGCGTGACAAGTTGGTATCAGAGCCTCGACCGACCCTAGGAGCCCCCTTGATTGATCGTGTAGTTTGGCCGATGTCGAGTCTAGAAGAAAATCTATTTCGGAGTCTAGTTATATCGGAGAGTAGTAATTCTTTTTACTCCTCAGCCCCTTCGTCGCTCTGGTGAGGAATCTTGACGTATGTGTTTTGAACTACTCCTCCTCCCCTTCAAATTTTTCTTTAGGATCACGTGGTTAGTTTTTCGTTCGTTGGGTCTCAGCTCTTTTTGTCCGGTGCATTTCTCGTCAAGTTGACGCCTCTTCATCGTTGTCAAGTTCAATCCTCAGTTGTTTTCTTTTCCCACCCACCCACCCTTTTTCTTGTCGGAACCGGAGTTCGTAATCGAGTATCCATTCTACTCGTGCGAAGTCTTTGCTTTCTTTCCTCAATGATTTCAACCGGTGTTTTCTCTTCAAGATATTCGTCGGTTTCCCCGTTCCAAGTTGCCTTTGTTTCCCACCCTCCCACCCTCTTCTTTCCGGAGCCTGAGTCTTTTTTTTAGCATCAATTTCATTCATGCGAAGCCTCTTTAGTCTTTCCCCAATTATTTCAACTGGTGAATTCTCGTCTCATTCGTCATTCTCCATCTCTATTTCTTCTCCGGTGGACGCAATTCAAGTTTTTCGGGTTAATCATATTCTTTTCCTTCGAAGGGAGATTCGACTGTGTTCCAATTAATTCGAGGTTGTCACCTCATTCAAATATTTCAATCGTTCCGATGCATCATCTATCTCTTCAACAATCCATTTTCAACGGTGTTTTCTTTTTAGTGGGCCCTAACCCACAGGTCTTTTCCCAGGATCTTACCTGACTCTTCTAATTATCCGGAGCCATTCCCAATTCTTTCAATTCTTCCGGAGGCTTTGTGTTGTTCATCTTTTCTCTCGCGTTCTTGTTTCACCTCATCCCTTTTCCACTCCATCTCAGTCCTAAGATCTCGGGACGAGATCTCTTGTTAGTGGAGGAGTGTTGTAACGCCCCGGATTCGATGCGCCAGGTGTTTGCCAGTTATTCGCCGTCGTTGCCATGTCATGTGCTTGCGTGTTGCACTTTGCCATGTCATCATCTGCATTTCATATCATGTCGTCATGTGCATCGCATTTGCATACGTGTTCGTCTCATGCATCCGAGCATTTTCCCCGTTGTCCGTTTTGCAATCCGGCACTCCTATGTTCCCCGGCGTCCCCCTTTTGTCTCTCATTGTGAGTGGGTGTTAAACTTTCTCGGAATGGCCCGAGGTTTGCCAAGCGGCCTTGGTATACCACCGGTAGACCGCCTGTCAAGTTTCGTGTCATTCGGAGGTCGTTTGATACTCCAACGGTTAACCGGTAACCGCAAAGCCCCTTTTGTCTTGCAGCCCAACACCCCCTCCAAAGTGGCCCAAAACCCAGCAAACTCCCCTCCATGCTCTCGGTCATTCGATCACGATCGCGTGGCCGAAAACCGCTCCTCATTTGGACTCTCCTAGCTCCCTATACCTATATAAACACCCCTCCCCCGAAATTCGCGGATCAATTCCACCCTAACCCTAGCCTTTCCTCTTCGTCCATAGCCATCGACGCGTCCGCCAAGGCCCGGACACGTCCGCGCCGCCGCTCCGCACCAGTCCCCGCCTGCCATGTGGCACGCCCCACCCACCGCCTGGTCTGCCCGTTGGGGCCCGACCGCGGCCCGCCCCGGCCGATCTGGGCCTGAGCGCCCGCCAGCCGCCGCCCCAGCGCTCTCCTCCGCGCCCGAAGCTCCCTCCTCTCCGGTCGCTTGCCCGCCGCCCGCGGACTCCTCTCCGTCGCCTGCCCGCCGCTGGGCGTCCCGCAGCCAGCCGCCCGGCTGCCGCCCGCGGCTTCTCCGGCTCCGGCCGGCCTTGGCTCCGGCCAGATCCGGCCACGGGAGGGCCGGATCCTGCCGTCCCCTCCTCCGGCGAGCTCTCCCTCCTCTCCGGCATCTTCTCCGGCCACCGCGCAGCCCGTCTCCGGCGAGCTTCGAAGTCCGTGCCCCGATCTAGAACGAGGTTGACTTTTTCCCCTTCCCCGATTTTGCCCAAGTCCCGAAATATGTAGCATTATCATGCCATTTTCATCGCATCATAACTTGCTGAATACTGCTCTGTTTCGTGCGTGTAATATGTCAAATTGTTCGTATCAACGAGTACTTAATTTCATTCCATTGCGTCAGGTTCATTGGAGTCCATCTTGATTCCTGAATCATCGTTGCAAGAGTGCTATATGATGTTAATCTGCTGAAACTGTTATAACTTGATGATTTGTCATTTTTTCCATGTTTGATGTGTGCATCCTATGAGGTTGATGTCTACATGTGTTTTGAACTATGATATGCCATCTTTACAGTGGTGCCATTCCATGTATTTTTGTGAGTCTTGTGGTGAGTGAATCAAGCTTGTTAAGTAGGGTACTTGCTGTTACTGTTTTGCTTGTCTGAATCTGTTATTTCGTGATGCTATGTAAACCTGCTGCTACAAGTCATTCTATGCATAATCTGGAGATGTTCACTAAGGATGTTTTGTTATACATGTCTTGCTCTATCAATCCATGCCCTTTTTTGAAATTATAGTCTGCTATAACTTGTTGTAATCTTGCTCTCAAATTGCTAAATAATGTTGCTGTCAGCCTGTTAACATTAAGTTTAATGTTGCCATGATTGTTGTTAGTGATCCATGCACCCTATGAACTTGCTATTGCCATTCTTAGCTTCATAAACATGTCTTCTTACTGTTGGTTGCCTTTCCATGCCATGTATTGCTCTGTGGTGAGTGGTTCAAGCTCACCAACATGCCTACTTATTGTTGTTCCTGCCATGTATGAATCTGTCATATAACTTGCCATGTTTACATGGGTGCCATCATATTTTCTCTTCCTTTTTGGCTCATGGTCAGTAAGGGATTTTTGTTCTATGTATTTAGTAGATTCATTCCATGCCTTTTTTGCCATGATAAGTTCCTGTAGCATGTTGTTTGATAGCTCTAAACATTGCAACCTGATGTTATT
The DNA here is from genome assembly GCA_021605205.1 of Aegilops longissima. Classification (NCBI taxonomy): domain Eukaryota; kingdom Viridiplantae; phylum Streptophyta; class Magnoliopsida; order Poales; family Poaceae; genus Aegilops; species Aegilops longissima. The sequence goes on from CM038676.1 coordinate 203,492,894, forward strand.
TCCTGATAAGTCTGAAACTGTTATTATTTGCAATATTGCCATGTCTTTTTGAGCATGTTCTAGTGATTTCTGGAGATAGCTCAGTGCTAATGTTTTGTTATGCATTACATGTGCATCATGCCCATGCCTTTTGTTTTTATTTTGAGATGCTGTAGCATATTATTTTGATGCTTGCAAGATGCCTAGTTGCTGTTTTGGACAGCTTGTTGTCATATCTTGTATAGTGTGTGTGTGTTGAACCGTTGCTCCGTTTTGAGTGTGCTCTATATGAAACTTGCTTGATTTTGCATATAGTTTCATATTATCATGTTGCATATTTGTTTGAGGTGTTTGTTTGATGTTTGTATGCATTTTGGATAAATGCCATGTTTAAATTGTTTTGCTCATATCTTCTAGGCCGTAGCTCCGAACTAAATGAACTTTATATGTAACTTGACTAGAATCTCGTGTAGATCATATTGGTGCATTTTAACTTGCTGTTTAACAACTTCAACTTAAGGTTTATTCAGATCTGGACCAATTTCGAAATTTGCATATGAGGACTTACCGGAATTGTTCTATGTTGTTTCCGGCCTTATTTAAACTTGCTTTGATGTGTTGCTCTTGTATGCATCATCTCTTGCCATGAGTAGCTTCATGTAGCCTTGTCATGCATCATGCTTGTTGTGCATCATGCTTATTGTGCATCATGCCTTGTTCATGTGTGGTGTGTTTACCATGTTGTGTGCTTTTTCTTGTTAGTTCCTGTTTCGTTGCGATCGTGAGGATTCGTTCGTCTACGCTTGGTTCGTCTTCGTGGCTTCATCTTCTTCATGGACTCGTTCTTCTTCCTTGCGGGATTTCAGGCAAGATGACCGTCACCTTGGATCTCATTACTATCATTGCTATGCTAGTTGCTTCGTTCTATCGCTATGCTGCGTTACCTACCACTTGCTTCAAGCCTCCCAAATCGCCATGAACCTCTAACCTTTGTCACCCTTCCTAGCAAACCGTTGTTTGGCTATGTTACCGCTTTGCTCAGCCCCTCTTATAGCGTTGCTAGTTGCAGGTAAAGATGAAGATTGCTCCATGGTGGACAGGATTTTGTTGGGATATCACAATATCTCTTATATTATTAATGCATCTATATACTCGGTAAAGGGTGAAAGGCTCGCCCTTATGCCTGGTGTTTTGTTCCACTCTTGCCGCCCTAGTTTCCGTTATATCGGTATTATGTTCCCGGATTTTGCGTCCCTAACGCGGTTGGGTGATTTAAGGGACCCTCTTGACAGTTCGCTTTGAATAAGACTCCTCCAGCAAGGCCCAACCTTGGTTTTACCATTTGCCTCACCACCACCTACTTTTCCCTTGGGAGTAATTAACCCAAGGGTCATCTTTATTCAGCCCCCGGGCCAATGCTTGTCTAAGTGTTGGTCCAAACCAGAGCCACTTGCGGTGCCGCCCCTAGGCAACTTGGGGTATCGTCGGTTGTCGTACGTAGTGTTCATCCGGTGTTGCCCTGAGAACGAGATATGTGCAGCTCCTATCGGGATTGTCGGCGCATCGGGCGGTTTTGCTGGTCTTGTTTTATTACTGTCGAAATGTCTTGTAGCCGGGATTCCGAGACTGATCGGGTCTTCCCGGGGAGAAGGAATATCCTTCGTTGACCGCGAGAGCTTATCATGGGCTAAGTTGGGACACCCCGCAGGTATAAAATTTCGAGAGCCGTGCCAGCGGTTATGTGGCGATGGGAATTTGTTAATATCCGGTTGTAGTAAACTTGAAGTAAACTCTTCTAAAATACACCAACCGTATGCGTAACCATGAGTGTCTCTTTTCGGGTTGATCGAGAGGAGAACACGGTTTCGGGTTATGTCGGCGTAAGTAGGAGTTCGGGATCATTTCTTGATCATTACTAGTTGACGACCGCTTGCTTTGCTTCTCTCCTCGCTCTTATTTGCGTAAGTTAGCCACCATATCATGCTTAGTCGCTGCTGCAACCTCACCACTTTACCCCTTCCTTTTCCCATTAAGCTTTGCTAGTCTTGATACCCATGGTAATGGGTTCTTTGAGTCCTCGTGGCTCACTGATTACTACACCACCGATTGCAGGTACAGGTTATGCGATGATCTTGACGCGAGAGCGATGTTTGCTTGTTTTGGAGTTCTTCTTCCGCTTCTTCTTCGATCGGGGATATGTTCGGTCGGCACTGGGCTAGCGAGGTGGATATTGTTGGAGTTTCTGTTTTGTTTCATCCGTAGTCGGATGTTGATCTTGTATATGATGTATTGTTGTATTCTTGTGACATTGTATATCTTGGATGTATCCCCAGCTATTATGTAATGTTGATGTAATGATATCCACCTTGCAAAAGCGTCTTCAAGATGCGCTTCTATCCTTGGTGGGACCTTCGAGTTCCTTTAGGATAGAGTCGCATCTTAGGCGTGACAGGTGCATCTGATGCATGTTGTTCGCTAGTATTTCTTGACATGGAAGCACATACTACAATATATGGAAACACGTTATAGCACTTGAGAAATTCATTTTGCATCTATTTCATAGCAAATTTGCTTCCGTATCAACATGAGATTGTTTCTCTGGTGAAATGTTTGTCTAGATCAACCATTTATTTTGTTTATACATCAGATATTGTTTACTTCGAATGACCATAGAACTGTCTCCAGTGTAACAATAAAATGCTTCCAACACACACACACACACACACACACACACACACACACACACACACACACACACACACACACACACACACACACACACACACACACACACACACACACACACACACACACACACACACACACACACACACACACACACACACACACACACACACACACACACACACACACACACACACACACACACACACACACACACACACACACACACACACACACACACACACACACACACACACACACACACACACACACACACACTTGCGTTTTGTCTGCTGTATGTAGTATCTGTCGAAACCGAGAGTATGTACGTGTAGTATGTAGTATATAATAATGATTAGGTAGTATATGTATAAATTTTTAGGTAGTATGTACCATTTTTTGAGTATGCTCTTTTTTACGTACAAATATAACAAAAACTATGGGCTCATGTGCAATTTTTTCATGTAACTTGTTTTGAAATATCTTAGATATAGTATATGAACATATTTAAAATAATAAAATAGTATATATAGTACCACATGCTAGTATATGAGACATGTAGGGTAACTACCACCGGGTGGTAGGATGGATAAATTGTTTGGGGCACCTAGGTGCCCAGGCACCTAGGCAGCATGCAACTAATGCCCCATGCAATTGATCTCTTTCCAAATATTGGTGCATGACATACCTGCCATAAAAATGCACGCCATTACAATCCATACAATTTATTTCCATATATGATATGACGTCCTGGTTTCCTTTTAAATGTTTATTTATAATATATGCAATACAATACCTTGTGTACACTTTCTTGCTTTTGCCTTGTATTCTTTGTTGGAATACAATACGCATAAACATATGCTGCACCCATCCTTTTTTGCTATTAAAAAATAAAAAAACAATTTCATGCATTTAGTAAGAATTTGTCCTATGTATCGTATACCTAACACAAATAATTTATATACATATAATAATACATCTATGACATAAACCTAGAAATGATATACCCATGTGCGATAAAACAAAATGATATATACCTAAGAAATATATGTCCCAAACATAACATACCCAAGATGATAATTGATATATGATAATAGCCAATATATTTTTAAGTGCGTACTCAAGCCCTTGCAAAAAAAATATACACAAAGAAATGCATACCCTGACACGAATTTTTTTGTGTACATATCCACACATGTACATAACCCGACATGAAATTTATATGTACATACACTGACTTGAAATTTTATGTATATATACTCATAACTGTACATACCCTGACTTAAAAATTATGTGTACATATTCACAATATACATACCTGACGTGAACTTTATGTGAACATACTCATAAATATACTTACCCTGATGTGAAATTTATATGTGCATACACATAAATGTACATAACCCAACATAAAATTTATGCGTACATACCTCGACGTGATTTTTCTCTCTATATATCCATAAAATGTACATACCCAACGTTAAATTTATGTATACATGCACCGATATACATTTATGTGTACATACTCTGATATGAAATATATGTGTATATACCCGAATGTAAAATTTCAAAGATTTAATTTATTTATGACTATCCATTAATTTAAACATAAATGGTTGTCATGCATGCATGCGCGGTTACCATACTTATTAATTTCTGCCATATATAATCACATTAATGATTTATCATATCAAGACAAACGCCATGCATCAACTCATCATCTAACAGCTACGAGGTAAGGTGCCCAGGCACCTAGGTGTCCCAAACTGCTGTCCTATATATAGGGCAGCAGAGGGTGCTATCGGAACCCTTGGTTGGCATCAAGATCCGAACTTATGTATGGATAAGGTTCTAAATTGTTGCATTATTGGAGATCATATTTACAGAAGAGGAAAGCATGTGGGAGGGTCTTTCTGGGCTGTTGACCGAAATGGCAAGCTAGGTTCTGAAAATGGCAGACTTATAACTGGAATTGGGGCAGCAGCAATGGTCAGCTACCATGCTCTATTTTGGGAAGAGCTATTGTCTAGGTTTTGTTGCTTTGCTGGCTCTCCTCCATACATTTCGTGTTTTAAGTAGTTTTTGTCTCAAAGGTTCGGCACCTTTTTGCTTCTCCTGCAAGCTACTGCATTGGTTCCCGTTGTCCCTGTTGTCAGCATGTTCTTTGTTCTGGTGTTGAAAAACATGAGTCATTGGGGAACTTGCAAACTATGCTAGCCACTGCCCGCTATGCATCCGAAAGGGAGGAGCTCCTCTGACGTACGGCACTTGCCGTTGGGCCGCTGTCAGGTGGGCCAAGTTCCAGCCGGGTCGACGTGCCAGTGATGGAACGGCACCCTGCCGCACGTCAGGGGATCCTCGTCCATCTAATTCACGGAAAACAAAATTGTTCGTGGTCAAGATGGCCATTTATTTGGTTGCAGTGCCAACCCGTAGCCATTACTTCACCCCTTAAGTTAGACTGCTTGAAACGCGAATACATACCGCTGCACCCTTTCCTCCGAATTGAACAAGCTGCATTCTGTACGATGGCAGGGCTGGGTGATGGAAAAGGTACCATTGGAGGATCATCCAACATTATTTCTGAGGTTGAAGATCATTTTGGAGAGGGCATCATGCTGCCCTGTGATGTTCTTGTTGGAATTGATCTCAGGTTGTAATAGACCGAGATAAAAAGAAGGGGAGTCCAATCCCACGTTGGTGCTTTGATCGGGGGCACCCAAACCCAACGTTTTGGTTTCGGTCCCCGGTCCATTGGTTCCCATATAAAAGGAAGAGGTCGCATACCTGTTCAGATAAGAAAAGAAAAACACAAACAGGTTAAACTCCTGAGTGCTAAAAACCGATCCTAAAAAGAGGGAGTTGATGGGCTGGGAGGCCGACTACCACCGCCGGCAACTGCAAGGTCAGTGCCGGTGGCCATCTCCTACAACGGCGCTCCTGATGCACGTCCACACCATCTACGTGCTGCTTTTCTCCCGGCCATATCTTCATTGCCGGAGACCCCAAGGTGTAGCCATGGGCTACACAAGGGGCTGCATCGAGCAGCCACGGGATTTCGCCAATCAATGTAAGTTTGTACGCTTCCGCATAATACTGATGTTCTAGTCCGAGATTAAGTCCTAAAATTGATTAGCCTAAAGCCAATTATTCTAACAATGGTATCATGAGCTGGTTAATCCCGGTTAGAACTCTAATCATATTTTTAGTGATGTTTCTTTTCTGTTAACGATCATGTTTAAGTCCAGATGTTCTCCATTCAAGATAATCACCAACTTAAGGTTTAATCAATCTTTATTAGGTCAGTGAGACTTGTTTATGGCTAATTATTTTCAGTCAAGGTATTACTGATGCGGGTTAGTGCTAATTACCCGTTTCAGCAATCAGAAGGAGGGGAATTGCAAATGCTAAAAAATCCCCAATTTTTGAAACCCTAGAACTTGGAATTCCCCAAATCAGCGCCCAAAAATGTTGTAATTGACAAAAAGAAGAGTATTTGACGCACACCTCATGACGCCGCGCCTATGCTCCTTCGGGATCCCTGCGCCGGCGACGCCACCGTCTCTCGGGACGACGTGCGGAAAGACTCAGCCGTCGCTAAGGTGCTAATGGACGCGCGCGTGCAGTGGGTTCCGCACCCCGTACGTCGCCGTCGCTGTCGCCGCCAAAAGTTTGCGCCGACAGCCGCCGGCGAGATGCATCACGCGTAGCTAGGACTACCGTCCTCCCGGTCTCGCCAGGAGCTCGACATGGCGAGCGCCGTTCGGCGGAGGAGCGCGCGGCCTTGAGCGAGGCACGCTGCTCCGATGAACGGGACTGCCGCACCGCCATGGCCGGCGTGCCTCGGGTCGCCGCCGCGGTTGTCGCCTCTCCTGCACGAGCCGTGAAAATCGGGGGAGAGGAAAGGAAATGCTTCTAGGGTTTGACCAGGTGTTGTTTTGCTCCGCCCCGGGAGGATCGGGGCCGTCGGCTTGATCCAACGGCTGAGGCCGACGCGCAGCTCCGAACGGGCCTTCGGGCACTTAAAAGGCCGCTTCTGCAGCTGGGTTGCGGCCCAGCGTGTCTTATCCTGGTAGGAAACGTTTTTTTTATGTTATTGCCTTTGAGCTGGGCCGAATGAATCAAGGGTAGCCGTGGGCTGTATTGGGCCAACAAATTTATGTTCTGCGCCTATTTTCTTTTTATTCAGTGCAATTATATAATTAAGATTATTCTAAGAAAGTCTTTTGCACTGTTATACATAGAAAATTGTCAGAAAATTTAAATTCTAAATTGTGTTTTAGTTTTCTTAGTACAATGGAACCAACGAGAAGTTTTGCTTACAAAATTATAGCACAATTAATGTTTATGTAATTTTCATGGCAAGCCTTTAATGATGATGATGATTTATTAATATAAATCCATGGATGATTATAGGTCAAATTATGTTCTTTAGGCACTTTGTGCAGTTTTAGTGCATTCATTAAGTTTCAAATAATGTTTTTGCACTGATGAGTTTTAAAGTGCCTATAATTATATTTAAATCTTCTGAATAAAATGGAACCAACGGGAAATTTTATTTTGGAAAATTTAATATGACGTGAATGTTGAAGTCATTTAAAGGCACCTTTTATGGTCATCAATTTTCAAGTATTATTTCAATGAAGAAATCTTAATGTTAAAATATTGAGCATTTTTTCAGTCACTCATTTAAGTTTCTAAACATTAATATTTTATTTGGAAACTTTATTTGAGTGTGGTGTTTGTGGTGATGCCATCTTAATGGCATTTCTAAATGATGTGATCATTTCGAATGGGCTGAGGCCACCTCAAGGAGAATGTGAAGGTCATATGGTTCAATTTTCCGCATCATAATAATATTGCGGCGATACGCCTATTGGGTAGAACTGAAGTTTTTATTTGGTGCATTTCATGTCATTTCATTATGATATGCATTATTGAAATATGCATAAAGACTAAAAAATAATGTTCATGGGGTTATGATCAATCCTCTAAAGAAAGGAATTTTGTTTAGGGGATTCGTTTTCCAAAGTACATGTTGCTGCCAAATATTGTTATTTTGTGAATCCTTATGAAAATCTGTGTCCAAAGTTATTACCTGGAAAATGTTATGATATCCTGCCGATAATATTAATGTCTTTTTGGATTGACTGTAACTTTGAAGTCTACTCTCTCGCAATAACATTTATATTTATATGTTAATTCCAATGTCGCCTTCATTGTATGTCGTTCAGAATTTTAATGATAATTTTGACACTTTTTTAATGTTATTTTTAGTGTTCATTAAGTATCAAAAATTTAAGTTCAAGATGACTACAACAGGTTATGAATCCTTGTGTCCTATGACATAATGGATTACACTTTAATGTTGCTTTATGTTAATGATGGTTAGTAATTTAGTTAATATTCTTGCTGGTCTTTATGTGATTTTATGTTTCTCTAATCAAATTGGAACCAACAAGAAGTTTTGATTAGATATTTAGTGAGCCAAATTCATAATGGCGATTGATGATATTCTGACCAACGTTGATTATTTTATGTGTCATTTATGAATGAATAAGTTTTTCCCATTATTTGCCCTTTGATAGTACAGATTAGAATAAATTACTCATTTTTTATTCATCTCATTGCATGGTTAATTCATGCTTGATGTTTTGTTCTGATGTTCATAACGATGTCTTCTATTTTCATAGCAATGAACATTAATAATTGTGCCAACTTCCATTTTGGCATAGACAACCCTTATGTAAATAACTTTTCTGTGGAGAGTGGAGATCATTTTCTCATGTAAGGAATCTCGCAATGTTTCTCTGCCACTAAGGTTTACAGATTTAATCATGATGTTAAGGCGGACATTGGGAGAGGTCTCAAAATGCATGTGCTATCATGCACATTACTAATGCAATGGGGTTTAAAGTGAAAACTATTGAATTTATTCCACTAGGATTTGGAGATACTTAATTCTTCATCTAATTGATGATGTTTGTTCTTGCTCCCAGTTACTGGAGAAACTTATTTCTAGTTTCTCGAACAGATGACATGATTTTATGTGTTATCAAGTCAACTCCAATTATATTACATTAGTTTCGCCCTAGGGTGAGACAAGTTATGTTTTTCGTCTGAATGGATCATTTGTAAAGATTATGTGTTATGTTACAATTAAAGATGTAAGAGAAGTGTAAATAATGAGACCTCATCGAAATTGTGGTTTTAGACCACATTTCGAGGGGGAGAATGGAAGTCTCGTTTAATATGAGATATCTGTCGGAGTAATTGGACACGGATACCCCGAAGACGGCAAGACAATAATTCAAGACATCGGGGCTAGCAAAGCCCCTCAGTCCGACTGCCCGGCCGCTCCTGCCGGCTCCCCGTCCGACTGCGCCAACTAGTCGGCTAACGATTGCGCCAACTAGCCGGCTGCCGACTGCAGCCCGACCCGACATCGACGAGACACCGACGAGACAGATGTACCCGGGCACTATTCACGTGTCATCTCAGCCATCATGTATAGTGTCACTTGTCCCCTGGCACTATTTATGAAGTGACCCAGGGGACAAGGATGACACCCACCATGCCTTGCTCCCATACCACCACATAGCTTACAAGCTAAGCTAGCCTCACACTATAAAAGGAGGCACACATCCATCCATCCAGGGGATGGACTCTCACGCGCGCACACACACACAAGCAAATAGCTAGCAAGCTAGCTATCTATCCATCCATCCACATGAGCACACATGCTCACGGCCATGAGCATGGCCAGCCACTAGCATGCCACATATGAGACATATACGAAGCCAGATGCCTATGGCACTGAGCTCAGATACAGCTCCAGGAGCACTCTGTACCAGATATTCCAGATACACTCAGACATGCAGCAGTAGGAGTATTATCTCTCCGGAGAGCTCCGAAGCTGGGTAAACCACCGCGTGCTACTCGCATACCCGCTCCCGGGCCTATCAGCAGCAATCTTACCCTCACACTAAGCCCTTGTGGCATCTGTCGACTCGCAAGCCCCCCGTGAGAATACCACGACAATATCAGGTTCACTTCTCCTACTTAGATCAAAATATGTATGTTAATTCTCCAATTAAAGATAGAACCAACGAAAAGTCTTGGTTGGAGAATGTATGAAAATCATATACTAATGTCAATTATCTAATTAAGATGCAACAAGTCTTATTTAGAAGAATGGATAAAAATTACTCATTTTATTACGTTAATGTGTACTTAATCCCTTATGAGCATTATGAAGCACACATGAATGCTAAAGTGAAGCTTGCTAGTCTAATGACCATCATGATGTAACATGTTGATTATATATATGACCAACGTCATTTATAATCATATGTCACACTTCACTCAAATGGCAAGCTTGTCAGTATCATTTGGCTCGTGGTTATATTTTTTACTATCGTCATTTATAATCATTTGTCACAATTCATTAGGTTCTTTTCCATCTTCAGCCCAACGGTGTTGTGGTTTAGAACTTAAATGATTATTATCAAGATATTGGATATGTTTTCCATTTTTCAAATAAAGTGATCATCAAGGAACTGGAGCGTATGAACATGAATCTTAAGGATAACTCCAGTAGATCTTTGTTCATAAGCATCAGGTAAGTTGAGAAGAAATGCATATTGCAATACTCAATGTTGAGGCTTAACAATTTCCGTGTGATTCATAATGTGTGTGAATGATCATCTTAGAGGCTTGTGTGATAATGAGCTCTAATGATGTATGGAACTCAATAGAGTTTCCTCAGTGAGTTGTTTTGACGCTCGTGTTATTATTATAACATACTCTTGTGTTGACTTAGTTAAGAATGTATGTATGACTTAACCGTAAGGTTTCGTCAAATAGGTGAAGTTAACACAAAATTCAATTATGAAATAAGAAGAGCGTCGGGACACTCATACCATAAAACCAGGGGGAGTAAGTATACTACCTTGAGAAGATGGAATATTTTTGGCGGGCCAAGAATTTTCTACCTTCTATTTATGACATAAAGAATCTTGGTCATGCCCTATACATTGTTTGTGTCGAGTTTCGCCAAGATGTAGGTCCAAAATGGGGTACAAGTTTTATTATGACGACATACATCGATAGAGTACGAAAGAAAATATTATGTGGTAGTACTCTTATCGCACCTGCTACTAAAGTCAATGGCAATAAAGATGGACATTTTAGTGTCCAAGGAACCATTATGAACTGATCAGATAATGTCGGTTCCTTATGCTTCACTTGTCAGAAGCAATATGTGTATTCAAGTATGAACATGCCCCTGTTTTGTGATCGGGATAATTGGTAAATATACAAGTAAGTCTAGAAATGGACCACTGGAAAAGCCGAGAAATGTCTTGTAGATATGCAAAAGAATAAAGTTTACATGCTCACTAATAAGAAGTCTAATAACTTCGATATCCTGGGATATTCAAACATTTTTTCTGCGAGATGTGTGGATCTTAAAGTTTCCACACTATGTTACATCCTCACTCTCGCACATGGAGCTATATCGTGGAAAAGCTCTATAATGACACTAATGGCATTAGAAATAATGCACTTACTTATGTGGCATGCGAAGATGCTATTGAGCAGGTTGTATGTCAAGAAGTTTTATTCCCGAGTTAAGAGTGGTAGACAGCATCTCTAAGCCACTTACTGCAATTATGAGCACGTAGTTCTCTATACGAGTAACAACAAGTCAATTGTTATTGCTAAAACCATTGACATAATGTCTCCGTTGTGAAAGATAGAGTCCAGGATCAAACCTATGGTGTTTGATTTATAAAGTTTTGTGGTACCGCTTACTAAAGGCTTACCACCCATTTTATGATGATATCTTGCCGACATGGGTTCATAAAGCCTTTTGATCCTGGAAATTAGGACCATCATATAAACCAACTCCCATAAAGTATTATGTTTCCATCTCGAGATAGAATGATGTACTATGGGTACTAAGGTTCAGTGATATCTCATTAGTCATTGTAACACATTACTTTGGTATGTTATTTCTATTAAGAGTGGGCTTGTGATGTTTGTTAACCTTACGATCAAGGGGGAGAATGTTGGAATTAATCTCAGGTTGTAATAGACCGAGATAAAAAGAAGGGGAGTCCAATCCCACGTTGGTGCTTTGATTGAGGGCACCCAAACCCAACGTTTTGGTTTCGGTCCCCGGTCCATCAGTTCCCATATAAAAGGAAGAGGTCGCGTACCTGTTCAGATAAGAAAATAAAAACACAAACGGGTTAAACTCCTGAGTGCTAACAACCGATTCTAAAAAGAGGGAGCTGATGGGCTGGAAGGCCGACTATCACCGCCGGCCATCGCAAGGTCAGTGCCGGTGGCCATCTCCTACAGCGGCGCTCCTGATGCACGTCCACACCATCTACGTGCTGCTTTTCTCCCGGCCATATCTTCATTGTTGGAGATCCCAAGGTGCAGCCATGGGCTACATAAGGGGCTGCATCGAGCAGCCACGGGATTTCGCCAATCAATGTAAGTTTGTATGCTTCCGCATAATGATGTTCTAGTCCGAGATTAAGTCCTAAAATTGATTAGCCTAAAGCCAATTGAACATATAAACGTCGGTAGACTACCCGCATAATTGAGCCATCTGCGTTGCGGCTTCGATCTGGCTCGCACGATTTGCCTTGTTGGCAATTTTTACTGCGCTGTCAATAATCCAGCGGCTCATTTTTTTACACGTTGCTCTTCCTTGCTCAGCTGAATGACGGGTGGACCTTTGTTACTTGCGGGCTAGATTCGCAGTGTGCGTCCCGTGTGCCTCTGGTAAAAAAAAATGGCGCATGCCCGATGTGCGGAGAGCGCGGTGAAAACCCTAGCCTCCAATCCCCTTCCTCCCTCGAGCCCCGCTCATTCGCCTCTCCCTTCTTCCGCCGCCGCTTCTCCTTCCCTTCGCTTCTCTCCTCGTCTGCTAGCCCGTGGTTGCCAATACCTATCCTCAAGGCGCGCCACCAACCATCTCTCCGCCCCTTTCTCTCGTCCTTGCAAAATAGCGCCTCCCAACTCCCATGTTATCGATCTGATGTTGCTGTGCATGAGGAGGACAGACATGGGGAAGGCGCAGCAAGGCAGCACTCGCGTCGCAGTGGCGCTGTGCGTGAGGAGGACGGACATTGGGAAATGGGGAAGGCGCAGCAAGGTAGCACTCGCGTCGCAGTGGAGTGGAGCCGGCCGTCACTACCGACCGCTGCTCCCCGGTTGCCGTCCCTCATCCCCCATCTGGGTTGCACTTCTTTGGCCCTGCCATCTTCTTCCTCTCAGTTTTTTCCTCTTGATTTTTTTCTTTTGAACAAGATGTTTGCCAGGTGAAGAAGAGAGGAAGGATCCTTCGAAAGAGTCGCAACCCGACAGCTTAGGCGACAATGAGCAGGTATATTTCATCTAGACTCGGCCTCTTCTTGTTCATGTCGGGACTTGTTGCAGAGGTACCTCTCTAGAAGAAGAATGAGATAAGATTTGATTTTTTCTAACTGAGATGGGATTATAGTTTTTTTGCTTGACTATTTGGTTGTGTTTACTTAGGATAAGTCATTGATGGTTGATCTTGTTAACTACAGATGCTACCCCCTGTTCTGAGCAAGACTGAATATTGGTGGACTAAAATTAGTGTTTGATTCATTCTTCTTTGTAGGATGCTCCCAGTGTTATCCAATTTGATCAGATAGATTATCCAGATGCAGCTTATGTGCCGTCTACAACACATAAAAAGGAAGGTCTTGCATCTTAGGTACACATTGTTTCTGCTTTCATCTAACCTTGGCCAATGATGCTTTAGTTACAGGCTGCCATTTTTCTATCGCATAATCAGAACTTGATTTCCATCCAAGCCTGTGTTGTTACCTCATGAAGATGATAGATGTCCCTCGCATAAATTCTGTCCTGACTCCTGAGTCCTGACATGAGTGAGACGCAAGATCGCCAATGGCATTGGCATTTTTGTTGTACAGTCATGATTCATGAGATCTCAAGGCATCTGGCTGGTGTCAATCAATCAGTACATTGTTTTTGTGCGAGTTCATATGGACAGCGTGTGTGGTGCAAAGTTACAGATGCTGGGCTAACTTAATTTACTGTTGATTGAGTGTGGACACTACCAAGAAATCCTACTTCTGCTGGTCAGTTTCTCGAACCTACGTATGTCGCTGAGCAGGCTCTTGCTGATCTTCCCAGCCAATGGAGGCCGTGCTCGTTCTGAAGCTCTATTGACTGGCAGGCAGGAACATCAGGTTTTGTCCTCGAAAGACTATTTACACATATCTATGTGTAATCATAGATAGTTGGTTGTAACAGACTAACAGTTCTCTCAGGCTCATTGGATAGATATTGGTTCTTTTTTAGGCAATGGATATTTGTTCTGTTAGCTGCAACCTCTTAGATATATGTTCTCTCAGCTGCAGCTTGTCTTTTCTCTCTTTTAAACCAATGCTGCAGCCAAATTCCATGTTCTGATGTGCATGTGTGCCTTCATTTACATTATTATTGGAGGACAAATTGTTTTGTTTTGTGAATCTGCACTTCTCTATGCATATGAATGTTCAAATTTCGTTTTGAAGATTTTATATAACAAGCCTTGCCCCATCTCATAACAGAATATTAGTGGGATGTATTATCCAGTATGCTATCTCGGTATTGATGTCACTTATTGTGAATTGACGAGTACAGACTCGCACTGCTAGGCACATGCATATTGAAAATTTGTTTGTAAGGAATTTGTCCCTGAAAATTGTGGTGAAACAAAGATTTAATTCAGAGGTATTTTATGTGCTAGGCCATCGACACACCTATTTTGAGGGCAAGGCCAGGAGAAATATTGCTGGTAAAAACAGGCCTCCCAGGCCATCCTCACCAAAATTTACTCCGTCATCTGATTTGGTTAAACAGTCCTGTATGGACGCCTAGCTGCCTCAACTGGTGGGCCGCCGCCGCCCAATGATCATCGACACATATGAGCTCACTTTAACCGGATGTAAGGCCCTGCTTCTTCCACAGTTTTCGTCTCTTCTTTTGTCAGTGGCGCAACAAGTCATCCAACATGGTGAAAGTAATGCTCTATCTATTCTTTTACTGTCTTGCCTTAAAGGATTGATAACCCTTCCTGTTCTTATCAATTATTTTGAAAGCTTTGTATACCATGTGCTTCAAGTTCTGATTTAATTATGTTAAAGCAAGAAAAACATTACTCTGTCATGACTGAGTCCATCCTGCACTAAAGGGATGCAAAAAAAGCCCTTTACTTTGTGTTGCTAAAAATTCAGGAGCATGTGAATTTTCCATGCCAACTTGATTAGAAATTAACATCTCTGATGCTATTTAGTACTGTCAGCCATTAGTATGTTTGCCCTAATTAATAATTCTTTCACTGTGCTATTTAGGTTATGCTCGAGCAAAAATTGACTCCCTGTTTGAGAGGGTCACTGATTGATCAAGGGCATAAGCTGTCTATGCCTTTGTTTATCTATAAAATTTACGGTTAACATGTGCAGTCAGCATCATTGAGAACCTATCTATAGCACTATTAAGCACGCTCAGAGCCAATGAATATTGAACCAGCCAATCAGGTACTTCTGCTATCCATGGACTACAAATAAAAGTCAGGTCTGGTGCTTTTTCTATCCCTGGACCATAAAAGCCAATGTCAGAGTCAATAAATATTTAGTTAGAATGTTAGAACAGTTTGTTAGTGCGACCCTACTCTTGAGAATACTCGAGAAGGCACGATGGGGGAGGCGGGGACACGCCATGGTTAAGGCACGTGGTTGGCAGGAGGTGTCGGGAAGGTGTTGTAGATGTACAATTGCGGGCACATAGATGTTATCATGGCATTGCCATGTTTTGGTCCACCGACACTACAAACCAAGGGGTTCCTTGCTATTACCACCTCGATAGCAGCATCATCCTGTGTGTCCCAATAGACAAATGATTGCCATATTTTGTTTTGAGGTATGGTATATGTTTTATTTTGCCAGACCAGCAACTCTATGTGAGTGCATGCTTATTTTTTTGCAGTACAAATTTTATAGCTGAGCTCACTATGCAAACCAAGAGAGTTGTGCTAGATAAAATGTGAATGCTATGGGTTTTGCAGGAAGCAAGTCACAGGAATAGTTGGAAGCTCTGTGATTTTGTTTACTATCAAATTCTTCCTCGCTTTTGATTTGTATGTCCAGATGGATGTTTTCTTAGTGTTTAGGCTCACATGTTCCTACATGGATTTTCTCATGTGGAGTTGAAACTACATTTGGTTTTGGCCGGTCAATAATCACATGTTTAACTCTGAAGTCATATTGCATATATGGAGTGCTCTTACATGAAAAATTGTCTCTCCTGCATTTCATTTTTACTTTTGACTTGCCAAAAGCACAAGGCTGGAGGTTATAGAGCAGCACAATAATCTTGTATTTTCTTTTCACGTTTCTTCATCTTTTACGACTCATCTTTTTCTCCTTGCATGCTAATTATTTGAGAGGCAGTAGACAGTAGTGTTGGCCTACGAATCATCACATCAATCCCCTCATAAATGATCATGCATCGCTGGGGCGAACAGCACAACAAGCCCTTTTTGCTGGGGCGAACAGCACAACAAGCCCTTTTTGCTGGGGCCAACAGCACAATAATCATGTATCGGTGTTGGTTGCTTTGGAATACAAAGCGGGGGGAAACCCTTTTTCGGTAATGATCATGCATAATTTCATTTTAGATTACTTTTCAACTTAGTATAACATTCTATTTAAACCTTTTTGTTTCCTGAAACTTCAGAATAGTAGTTGACATTTCACCATGAATATGCGTATTGCAGGATTTTTTATAGATATTCTCTGTAAATAAAACCTTTTTGCTTTCTTTAAGGGTTCATCTAGAACTCTGTTACAACATTGAACTAACTCTCGGATTCTTGATCCTTCCTTGTATAACCTTATCTCAGACGTACGTAAATCAAAATAAAGCTATGCACAGAGAAAAAGGTGTAGACTCGATTGCTGGGCATGAACTCCGGCATAGACTACTTTAGTTTTCTTCCAATAAAGGAGATGCCGGAAGAGCTGTTCTTATAACTTCTTCACTTATTAGAGAATATATATGCACAACCATTGGAGTAGCTATTTCAGTTGTCAAATTGTAAATTGTAGTATATAAATTATACATGTCAGAATTAGCATAGTGAAAACTGTTATGGCTCCTATATGACCGACTCATAATCAGAATATTATTCTCCCAGATAGCACCAGACAATATTTTCCCCTTGTTGTATTTTATCTTGGTCATTACCGTTAGGAATCACCCTCCAAAATATATACATTTGCATGATCTTATATGACTATCAGACTAACTATCGATAATCCTATATATAGACTTCTTGCAGAAAACCAACACAAGGAGGCCATTATTATATAAATAGACTGGAGGAACACAAGGAGGGCATTATTTGCTACAACAAATAATAATTACCACACGGATGAGGTGCCTTTTCTTACCCTAAATGAATGTGTAAGTAGATGTCGTTCTATCCTAAATGAATTTCATTTCTTACCCTGCACTTATGTTCACAACATTGTGTTAAATTGTTAGTAACTATGCATGCTTAAATTTTACTGGTCATTATTCTTAATAAGCACTTCATTTATACCTTGTACAGCCCTCTGGGTTTACTGTTTGAAAGTCATCTTCATGGAGTTGGTTGAGCTGTCTACCAAATCTCTGGCTGAAGCAATGTTTGAGAAGCTCAGGCTCCCTAAACCAGTTTACCATGTGCGTAAGCTTGAGCAAGGTGGATATAAATCAAAGATACAATTCCAGCATACAAAGGAAGGTTCTCGCACTTCAACATCCCGTGCTACACTGTCAAGCCCTATATGAGAGGATGGGGAAGAATCAATGAATCGTGCAGCCGATCTAGCCATTGAATACATGGAAACTAGAGAGAAGAAGGTGCTTGTTGACTATAACTATTATCAGCTAGAGCAACAGAAAAAGGCATATGCAAGAGTATCAGATAGGCTGTTAGAAAAATCAGAAGAAATTAAACAGCACAACAAAACCATCAAATAAATAACTGGAGAGGCGTGCGACTATGTGGAAGAAGTGCGTGCTGCAACAAACAAAATTCATTGTTTGGAGACTCGCGATGTGGTGGTTGCGCTTCAACACACTACAGCCCTAACATGTCTCTCGCTGCGGCAAAAAGACATATGCCCATATGATGACGTGTGTCTGATCTATCTGGTGAAGGTTCTGATGAAGATGATCATCAAGACATGGATGATGACCAAGCTCACTCTGTGCGATCCCCATGAGCATCATATTCAACCTACTGAGCTATCTAATCGGCATGTGAAGCCCTATATGGAATACTCTGTGCTATTATAGCTTCATCTTGGGAACCTATTTCCTTTTCAAACAGCTCTCTGATCATGTATAAATATGGAATACATTGTGCCATGTTAAACCAATGTAAATTATATATGCGACCTGCGTCTATTCCCTATCGTTTTATGAAAGTGTCTTATATTCAGATGACCCCTATTTGGTGATATGTCTACAAACAAGAAGAAAGAAGATATTTTACATATTTATTTTTGCCTGCTGATATATGCACCTGTATTCATTTACTGTACTCTTCCAATACCAAGTTCCCAAAAATTAGCTAAGGCAATACACGCACAATCATTTGGTCTTGTTGCTTAGTTTTGCTTACTTATCAGCAGACCGGTGTTCAAATATTTGTATATTTTAAACTGATCCTACTACAACTTGCTTTATGAAACCAATGTATGTTATTATCAAATAATGTCATTACTTCCTTTTGATCTATCATGATACCATATATTGAGATAAAAGTATATATATCAAACTATTACATACATATGGTCCACCTTCCACTCGAAGGGATATAGCACTATCATTTAACACAGACTGTTCCAGTAAGTACTCATTATTTTGATCTGTGTCTGAGTTTTCTATAACCGCTCTTACAATACTTGGCTTACCGTCGGCCTTTGCGCCATTGGCGCAACGGGTCATCTAGTTATTCTAACAGTTCTGTTGCTGGACGAGGCGATGTTGTCCAGTGCAGCGACGTTCAGGTAAAGATCAACTTTATCTTTGGCATTTAGGCTCGACTTCGTACTAAACTGATGGATTTATGCAACATCTTGATCTCCCTAACAACCTTGTTCCTTTGACGGTAAAACAAATAACAATGCTCGCTCCTTGAACGCAATATGGAGGTGTGCTGAGTCTCCATGGGATGCCAACCAACACTGTAAGAAAAACATATACCATAAGCTTGCTCAGTTCAGTTCAAAATTGAAACTTTAAATATATAACGATGCCATTTCTTTATGAAGGGACGTTTCGTTGGTGTGATGCAAAATCGACATGAATTGGACAACGAAATTCTGTTTGACTTCGATGACGGTACAGGCAGGATTCAGGGCAGGATATGGTATTATTTTTAACTAATATTTTTTGTGTTAAAAGAAGGACCTTCCTTGGTCTTAACTAATCCACAAATCGCTGCTTTCAGGACGGTGGAATCGGAGTTCATGCGTTCGGTGAGCACTGCTAAGTAATGTCTTTGGCTGTCTGCTGTTTTGTTCTTGCTATTATGATCGTTGTCACATTTACAGGATGTGATGTTCAATTTTCCCAAACGGGGAAATGGTGACTATGTTGTTCTGAATGGGGGTATCAGGGGTGGTACTCTTGACATGCACATACGCGTATACTCCGTAAGGTACGTTTGTTTTTGTAAGCTGTGACCACTTAGACAGTAATTCGCTCAAAATGTCGTTCATTCAGCTGCTCGTTTGATGTTCGTTCCTGCGATGCAATACGGAGGTGCTCTGTCCCTTCATGGGGTGCCAGTCAGTACAGTAAGAAAGTTACAGTATGAGGCAGCTCCCGCGACTAGGCCAGCTAGGGTCCCCCCTCCTCCCCTCCCCCGACAGCCGCCCTCCCGCCGCCGACCGCCGACCTCGCGCCCTTGACCGCCCGACCTCGCGCCCGCCACCTTCCCTTCAGCCCTCCCCTTCGCCGTCGGATCCGCCTCACCACCTCTCCGGAGGTGGCGGGCGAGCTTGAGCTCTCACCCGGGTCCCTCCTCCCCGTCTTCCCCGCCGCCGCGGCGTCGCTTCGCTGGCCGGGTGGTACCGGCGGCGGCGGGCCTTCTCGTCCCAGCGTGCTCCTTTCCGGGCAGGAGGCGGCGGCGGTGCAGCCACTGGCTGCGGCCTGCGGCGGCGGCGGCTGTAAGGCGTGGTGTCGGCGCCGCTCCTTGGCGGCGGGCGGTGTGGTGGTCTTTGGGTGGCCGACGTCGCGACCTCGGCCCAGATCTGGGTCCTAGCGGGCCGGCCCCCCGGCGTGGCCTCGTTGTCTGCGGCGCGGTGAGGAGAGGGAGCAGCTCGGATATGGGGCGTCGGCGCCGACGGCGTGCCGGCAGCAGCGCGAGGGCAGGAGCTTTACGGGCCCATGAGGCCTCGGCCGGGCCTGTGGGCCCATGGGCCTAGTGTGCTTCTGCTATTGCGTCTGGACGGCTACCGTCGCGGACGGTGGAGGTGGGGCCCTCCCACGTGCCGACGGTGCTGATGCCCTAGTCCTGGATCTGATTCTTCGCCGCACTGTCCTCACTTCACGGTGTCGTGGTGAGACGGCGTGGGGGCCTCATGACCGTGCTGGTGCAGGGTGGTGATTGGTTTGGTGGCTGGATCCGGAGTGCCCGAGTGCAGGTTGGGATCGGGGAAACCCCTGTCGGCGTGACCGACACCGGCGCGGTGGCGCCTATGAGTGCCACCTGACCTTCCGGGAGGGCGTCGGGGGCTACCCTTCCTTGCCTTGTACCGGGGGAAACCCTTGGCAGTAGCGTCGTCATCGTCGCGATCCTTCTTGGAGGTGTTGATAGGTACCGGCGCTTCGGAGTCTTGGAGCCTAGTGGAAGATCCCGATGGGCGCAGCAATCGCGAGGCTTCTTCGTTTTTGTTGATCCGCCGTTGTCGGCATTTGTTTCTTTTGCTTTTTCTCTGTCGTTTCTTTTGGGCGTGACTGTGCTGCTTTCGCCCCAGCACCTATGTTCGATTGGATGCTTCGTGTACAAAGCCGGGGGAATCCCTTTTTGGTAGAAAGTTACAGTATATATTATTCACATACTCTTTAACATTCTTCTGCAAAATAAATAGTCTGTCGGCTGTTTGGTTGAGCGGCGTTGAGAACTGCTTCGCCTCTACTCCGGCCCTTCCAAGAAGAAGTGGAATGTGCATAAACAGAGTAATGTTCAGCCTTCCTTTCCATCTATATAGGTACATAAACAGCAAAATGTCATCTCTAAACTTGGTAGTGTCAGGGTTGCTTTCGGAATGACCAGCGCTCAAAATGGTCGTTGAAATCAATGCCAATGGCTGGTATAGATCGATGTTAGTAAAGTCCAAACCTAGTCTCCTCCCTGTTTCTTGAAGGTGAGTACCACAGATTTCCATTTTAGTCCATGCTAATGGTTCTGCCACCTGTTGCTCGACGCTAAATGAAAATGAATGTAATTAGTTGTTATCACCTGTTGCTGACTGCATCTCTCGCCGCGCCGTTGTCTGAACTGCAGCACACTACAGGGCCTTCGAACATGCTTGGCGAGATTGCTGCAGGTTACGCTTCGCCGTCGTCGTTGCCGGCGCCGCCTCCGGTATCCGTCAACCTTGATACACCGCTGCACCAACCTCTTCTGCAGAATGAGCTGCCTTTGCTCAGGACGCCGCGAGTGGCGGCCGTGGAATCTCCATGCATGGAAGTGCATGCTTGCATGGGAGCAACTGTAGCTGCATGTGTACGTACTGATACTTGCATGGATGCTTCAGCCAACAAGAACTCGCCCGTGGGGTTGCATGGCTCTGTGCAACCGACGCTACAGGAGGCCGCTGTCGCTGAGCTAGGCTCGTCAACAACTACCGGCGATGGACGCCCAGTACAGCCCATGACTGCTCAAGCAAAGGTTCTGCAATCACCTGCGTCGTCACCCTCGCTACAGAGCGCGCCGAGCTGTCATCTGGCTGCTGCGGTGACACTTGGTCCAGCCACGGGCGCAGCATGGAGCTATCCTCGTCACCCGTTGCTGACGTTCTAATGGAGCCAGGAGCTGCTGCACCGTTGGGATCGCCTCCGTCTTCTCCAACGCCGCAGCCGGCGCTCCATTCTACTCCAACCAAGCTGGCGGATACTCCGTTACGGCGCAGTGGTCGTCACTTCACCACTGCTGACGGGTCCTCGGCCACTGATGAGTGCTCCCTCTCCAAGGCGATGCGGCGTCAGGCGGAGCGTAACCTCGACCCTCCTACAGGTTCACCTTGCAATAAATCATTTCTTTCTTTTTCTGATTCTCGTATTTCCTCTAGTTTAAATAACGTTGGAATTAAAATTGGAAAAAATGATAATGATGTGTGCATTTCGGTGGGGGTGCTTAAACACATGGAGATAGACCGATTAAAGGTTTCTCCAAGGTGTTCGAGCCCCTTACCATACCCCGAAACCGAGGAGGAACCGGCGGCTGCTTATGACGGTCCGCTTCTCTCCCACTTGGTTGGTGCGGTAACTGAGGTCGGATTAGATGACGCACGACTTGGGTCCATGTTTTGTGACTTCACCGTGTCCTCGCGTAAATCAAAATCCCACTCCTCAAAAAAGAAACAAAAACCGCATGAATCCCCTGACCCGAGTTTCCACATGAGAGGTATGTTTTGGAATAGCAGAGGTCTTTCAGACTTGGCTAAACATAAACACGTCGGTGACTGTGTGCGTGACCATGGTTTAGATTTTGTGGCAATTTCTGAGGCTGGTAAATGTGACTTTCGTGCACATGTCTTTGCTTACCACCACGTGGAAGGTCTGGAGGAATCTTACTTGGGATACAGACCACAACCATGGACTTGTTAGCTTTTTCGGTTGGTGAATTTCACATCAAATTCCACCTACGAAATAGAGCTGACAATTATACATGGAGCCTGGTTGCAGTCTATGGGGCTGCCCAAGATGAGAATAAATCCGCTTTCCTTCGAATTGGTGAACTGGCTAAGGATAACCCCCATCCAATGCTTATTGGAGGCGACTTCAATATCCTTAGATACCAGGAAGAGAAAAATGATGATCGTTTTGACACACACTAGCCTTTCTTATTCAACGTTGTAATTGACAGTTTGAATCTTCGAGAAGCTAGTATGTCGGGGCAACAGTTCACTTGGGCCAACAACCGTCCGGTGCCGACATACGAGAAGCTTGATCGGGTACTCATGGATACCGAATGGGAATTAAAATTCCCTATGGTAACAGTGTGTGCCCTAGAGCGTATTGAGTCACTTTCGGACCATGCACCCATCATTCTTGATTCTAACTCTACTAGCTCTCCCACTGTTCGCCGTCCATTCAAATTTGAATTGGGATGGTTACACCGGGATGGTTTTGCAGATATGGTTAAGAATTTATGGGAGAGGCTTGCCGTTGGTCGCACACCGATTCAAAGATGGAACTTCAAAATTCGAGTCATGAGGCGGTTCCTAACTGGACGGGCCAAACACACAAGTGGTATATATAAAAAAGAAAAGCAACGCCTTTCCACTATTATAGATGACCTCGACAAAATAGCAGAGACTCGCATTTTGTCTCAACAGGAGATTGATATGAAAAATCAATCAAATGAGTAGATTGCACGTCTATTGCGAGAAGAGGAAATCAAGTGGTATCGAAGATCAGGTGCCCAATTCATTTTGGAGGGAGACAACAATACACGATATTTCCAAATGGTCGACAATGGGCGGCATAGGAAGAAGTGTATTTTTAGCCTCCAACAGGATGAGGGACGGATCAAGGGTCAGGCAGAGCTCAAGTGTTATATAACCAAATACTACAAGTGTCTATTTGGGGCTCCAGAGGAAGGGAACTTCACTCTAGATGAGACCCGAACAGATGACATTCCACAAGTCACAGAAGAAGAGAATGATATCCTGACGACACCTTTCTCTGAAGAGGAGGTGCGAGCTGCGGTGTTCCAAATGGAACATAACAAAGCTCCAGGCCCTGATGGCTTCCCCGCGGAGTTCTATCATAACTTCTTGGATGTCATCAAGACTGACCTAATGGAGTTGTTCAATTTTTTTCATGACGGCCAACTAGACCTATCTAGGCTTAATTTTGGCGAGATTGTTTTGTTGCCAAAGACTAAGGAGGCTGAACAGATTCAACAATTCAGACCGATCTGCCTCCTTAATATCAGCTTCAAAATCTTCACCAAAGTTGCGACTAATAGGCTCAACGCGGTCGCCGATCATGTTGTTCAGCCATCCCAAACGGCTTTCATGCAAGGACGAAATATACTCGATGGAGTAGTAATCCTTCATGAGACCGTCCATGAGATGAACCGGAAGAACATGAGTGGAGTAGTATTTAAAATTGACTTTGAAAAGGCATACGACAAAGTCAAATGGTCATTTCTCCAACAGACCCTAAGAATGAAAGGTTTCTTAGATAAATGGCGCGACTGGGTCCAAAATTTCACATTCTTGGAGGTAGTGTGGCTATAAAGTCAATGATGATGTAGGTCATTACTTCCGGACAAAAAGGGATTACTGACGGGGGTGACCCAAAGTCTCCAATGTTATTTAACATTGTCGCCGACATGTTGGCTACTTTGATCAAACGCCAAACAAGACGGTCAAATTGCAGGAGTAGTGCCACATCTTGTGGATGGCGGACTCTCTATCTTGTAATATGCCGATGATACAATTCTTTTTATGGGACATGACATAGATAAGGCTAAAAATATGAAACTATTGCTTTCAGCTTTTGAGCAAATGTCAGGTCTGAAAATTAACTTCCATAAAAGTGAATTGTTACATTTGAGAAGCCAAGGAGGCGGCTGCACAATATCTCGACTTGTTCGGTTGTGCACAAGGCCAATTCGATTAAATATTTGAGAATTCGATTCATTATCGGCGTCTCACTAATGCGGAGTGAAAACATGTTGAAGAGCGATTGGAGAAAGCGGTTGAGCAGTTGGAAAGGCAAGTTGCTCTCCGTTGGAGGGCGACTAGTTTTGATCAATTCTGTTCTCACAAACATGGTTCTCTACATGCTCTCATTTTTCCAAATTCCCAAAGGGTTACGCAAAGACCGGATTACTTCAGATCCAGATTCTTTTGGCAAGGAGATAGTGAAAATAAAAAGTATAGGCTAACCAAATGGAGTGTGGTTTGTCGACCAAAAGACCAGGGAGGTTTAGGTGTTCGGGATCTCCGTGTTAAGAATGATGCCTTGCTCGAGAAATGGTTGTTCAAGCTACTTACCGAGGATGGTGTTTGGCAAGCCACTTGCAATAAGTATCTAGGCCAAAAGCATTGTCCCGGCGTATTGGAAACCTGGTGACTCACATTTTGGTCTGGTCCGATGGCGGTAAAGAAACATCTATTCCGCTTTGGATCATTCGCGATAAAGGACGGCTCGAGATACGTTTTGGGAGGACAGGTGGCTAGAAACACCACTCTTGAGAACAGTATCCGCCTTGTACCAAATTGTACGCGATAAGAATGATACTCTTGCGCACGTGCTCAGCTCCTCCCCGCCGAATGTATCATTTAGGAGGGATTTGATTGGCCTCCGCCTTGCGTCATGGCAACATCTTCTATCCCGTTTGGATTCGGTTAACTTGACACAAGGGAGGGATGTGTTTCGCTGGAATCTCACTACATCTGGGTCCTTGTGACGCCCTCGATTCAATCGTACACTAATCATGCACGCAAATGTGTACGATCAAGATCAAGAACTCACGGGAAGATATCACAACACAACTCTACAAATAAGATAAGTCATACAAGCATCATAATACAAGCCAGGGGCCTCGAGGGCTCGAATACAAGTGCTCGATCATAGACGAGTCAGCGGAAGCAACAATATCTGAGTACGACATAAGTTAAACAAGGTGCCATAAGATGGCTAGCACAAACTGGGATCTGATCGAAGAGGACAGGCCTCCTGCAGGGATCCTCCTAGGTCACTCCCGGTCGCCGTCGGCGGGCTGCACGTAGTAGTAGGCGCCCGAGTAGTAGTCGCCGTGGCGGTGGCGTCTCGATCCTGGTCTCCATCGTCCGATTGCAGCAATCGAATAGAGATAGGGAAAAAGGGGAACAAGGCAACCGTGAGTACTCATCCAAAGTACTGCAAGCAAGGAGCTACACTACATATGCAAGGATATATGTGTAAAGGCCATATCGGTGGACTGAACTGCGAGAATGCCGAATAGAGAGAAGGCCTAGTCCTAACGAAGACTAGCATCTTCCTAAACCACCATCTTGCAGCAAACAAGAGGAGTAGAGTAACATAACTTAAAGTAGCAGAGTGTTATCAACCTCGGCGAGATCCTTTCTCGACTCCTGCGAAAAGAAATCCCAGAGCCATACTATCCAGCTTATCATCACAATCCAAATCTCATCGCAATCCATTGCTCATATCCATGTCTCATCTCAAGTTTCGATTCTAGTTGTATCGATCGGGATACAACTCCAAGTGTCCGTTATCAGAGGACAGGCTATCGATAGATGTTTTCTTCCTGCAGGGTGCACCAACTTACCCACCACGCCGCTTAACTCCGGCCGGACACACTTTCGTGGTCATGCCCGGCCTCGGCCAAACAATACGCCGCAACCCGACCTAGGCTTAATAGAGAGGCCAGCACGCCGGACTAAACCTATGCCCCCAGGGGTCATGGGCCATCTCCCCGGGAACTCCTGCACGTTGCGTACGCGGCCGGAAGCAGACCTAGCCCATCAGGCGTTCCAGTCCAATCCGGCGCGCGCCGCTCCGACGCTGACGTCTAATAAGCTTCGGCTGATGTATACGACGCAGAACGCCCATACTTAGCCCACGTGATGGTTAGTGCTATCAGGCCAGAGGCCCCTCGGATCAAATATCCAAATCGTAGTGGATTAGGAACGCGGTAACAAGCGTAACTCACGAAGATGTGACCCGTTGCCCGCCTCGAGGACTTGCGGCAAGGGCTAGGAATGCCCGCCACGCCTCGTAAGTATCTCGCGGGCACCCTCCGTGTCAACCCGTCTCCACATCACTCGCAATTAAGCGCTGGGGTACCCTCGTGGTCGACCCGTCTTTCCAAGTAACATGGTAAAAGTCCAAGTAACCGTGAGTCCAAACATCAAGGGAAAACACGAGGAATCACCCCGGTGTATTCCACTCAATGTAGTCGTCAAGGTGAACATAAGAGGATTCACCGAGGTCCACACTTGAGGGTTGCACGACAGTCGTATCGGAAGTGGTTAAGGAGGAAATCACCCTCGATGACCACAACCGGATAGCTATACTACGAGGTTAATATCGGAGGTGTCAGAGGTTTCACCCTCGGTACTCGATAGTAACCTAGTAGTGTCGAGCAACTAAGGGAAGTGATGTGCGGTGTCGGGCTGGTCTTGATCCCGTTGATCGGGTCTTCAATGATGAAGCAGGGCAACAAGTACAAGGTGGGGTCATTGATGGGTCTCTAACCAACCTATACTAAGCAGTTTAGGATAAGCGGTAGGTAACAAAGCAGGTTACAATAATCAAAGCTATACAGCGTAATAGGAGCAACAATAACAAGAGCAAAAATCTAGTGCAAGCAATAAGAGAATGGAATGGGCGATATCGGGATGATCAAAGGGGGCTTGCCTGGTTGCTCGGGCAAGAGAGAGGATCGTCGACCAGTAGTCGAACCGGCGGTTGCGGCGTCGGTCTCGTAGTCTACCAAGAGAAGAGGGGGAAGAAACAATGAATACACGATAACAGATGCATAACGATGCATGACATGCCAAGAAGCGATGCTAGGCGTGCCCTAACGTGGTAAGAAGGGTACTGGTTTAGGGGGGAAGCATCCGGGAAGTTATCCCGGTTCCGGACGTCTGTCATACAGATGAACCGGAGGAGAAAGTTTGCAGGTTTGATAGGTTAGAGACGTGCGGTGGACGAACGGACTGCGTATCCGAATTCGTCTCGTCGTTCTGAGCAACTTTCATGTTGAAAATATTTTAATCCGGGCTACGGATTAAAAGTTATGAATTATAAAAGGTTTTATTAATTTCTGGAATTTTAATTAATTATTTAATTAATTTCGAAAAGCATTTATGACATCGAGATGAGGTCATGCCGACGTCACCGAACGAGGTTGACTAAGTCAACCTGCCAGTGGGTCTCGCATGTCATACACTATTAGCTTAATTAACCTAATCAGATTAATTAACCTTAGTTAATTAGGTTAATTAAGTTAATTAATAATTAGTGTTAATTAATGCAGAATTAATTAGTTTAATTAATTACCCAATTAATTTAACTAATGATTAGGTTTAACTAATCCAGAATTAATTAGTTTAATTAATTACCCAATTAATTAATTAATTAATTATTTAGTTAATTAGTTTAATTACTTTTAATTCATTTTTCGTTTCTGTTTAATAAAACATTCTTTTAAACGTTTTAGGGGGTGGGGCCCCCTAGTCAGTGGCACACGGCCTATGGTGCAAGGCGCCATGTGGTCTGCAGTCGGTGCCCGATTCGGCACGCGTCCTGCCTGGTCGGGCGGCGACCACGGCGGATCGGAGCGGGAGGCGGCAAGTGGCCGGCACCAGCCGCGCCCACGGCGCGCAGCGACGCCCGGTGAGGCAGGAGGCCGATTGCATGGGCTCGGGAGAAGGGGATCGGGGCTCGGTCGGGCAGCGGGGGGCGCCGAGCAGGGGAGAAGGGGCTTGGGGCTCGGGGCTGGGGCGGCGCCAGTTGTCAGACGAGAGGGGAAGAGGAAGGGGAGTCGGGGCACGGTGGGCCTTGGCCTGCCAGTGTGGACGGACGTGAGGCGCCGGGCGAGGAGAGAGGCGGCGTGGGCGGCGTGGGGCGCCCTGGTGTAGTCTTGTGGCCAGGCCGGGCGCAGTGCACGGGGGGAGGAGGAGCTCGTCAGGCGGTCGGGACGACCGTGATGAGGGAAGGGAGGAGGAGGTCGAGCTCACGGGGGTGTAGGGTCTCGGCGCGTCGTGGTGTAGGTCGAGGGCGTCGGGGACGAGCGGCGACGGGAGCAGGCCGGCGGAGTGGAGGAGTCCGCGAGGTCCCGGGCGTCGGGCGCGGGGAGGTCCACGGGCAAGGCCTTGATCGATCCCGACCAGATCGGCTCGGGAGAGGGAGTGGGCGACGGGGGGGAGGGGAGCACCGTGGCGGGGGGGGGGAAGGACCGAGGCGGGGGGATCGCCCGGGGGGGAGGCGGTCGGTGGCGCCTGCCCGATCCAGATCGGGTCGGGGAGGCGCGAGGGAGGCGAGAGGAGGAAGTGCGGGGCGGTTGGGGACTAGGGTTTCCCTCGGGGTGGATAAGGGAGAGGGGGTGGCCTGGCTGGGCGGGCCTGGTGGCCAGTGGGGCTGGCCTCTGGCCGTTGGCCCGATTAGCGGGGGGGGGGGAGTGGGGAGGGGGCGGTGGCTGGGCGGTGGGGTTTATCCTCCCAGATTTATTTTCCTTTTTTTTTTTTTTAAATGAAGCGAAACCAAGAATAGCTAAAATACTTGATGCAGGGGGTTTCTTGTTGCAAAACCATCCGGGCGTTACAAATCTCCTCCACTACAAGAAATCTCGTCCCGAGATTTAGGAGGTAGAAGGAAAGAGTGCGGGATATTCATCTCGTAGACGATCCTCGCGTTCCTAGGTGGCTTCATCTTCAGAGTGATTCGACCACTGGACTTTGAGGAATTTGATCGCCTTCTGACGTGTGCGGCGTTCAGCTTGGTCGAGAATGCGGACGGATGCTCTTTATAGGAGAGGTCTGTTGCAATTCGAGCACTTCATGGTCCACTGCTCGGATTGGGTCCTTGAAGCAGCGTCGGAGTTGGGACACGTGGAACACATCGTGAACCTGAGAAAGGTTCGACGGAAGCTCCAGTTGATAAGCCACTTTTCCACGCCTTTCCAGAATAGTGAAAGGGCCAATATAGCGAGGAGCTAGCTTGCCCTTGATTCGGCGCGTGAGCACCCTTCATTGGTGTAGCGAAGATAGGCCTTTTCGCCAAGTTGATAGACCATGTCTTTGTGATGCGGTCATAATTACTCTTTTGACGCGATGAGCGGTCTTGAGATTCTCGCGAATAATGCGGACTTGTTCTTGGCATGTTGGATAATATCCGGACGAAGAGTGGGCGTTCCCGATTTGACCAGATTCGGAGGGTTCGGCACTTTCGTCCATATAACACTTGAAGGGGCCATCTTGAGACTAGCTTGAAAGCTATTATTATAAGAGAACTCAGCATACGGGAGAGATTCCTCCCATTTCTTGCGAATGAGGCGACACAAGCTCGAAGCATGTCTTGAGAATTTGGTTGACACGTTCAACTTGCCCTTGAGATCATGGATGAAAAGCGATCTTGAAAGATAAATGAGTCCCCATAGCTTCTTGAAACTTGCCCGAATCTTGAAGTGAATAAGCTGCCACGGTCCGAATCGATAACCAAAGGAATACCGTGAAGTGAAACAATTCGGACATATAGGCGTTGCGGTGGCTAGCGGTGATCGTTTCTTTGACCGCGGAAAATGTGCAACTTTAGAAAGCGGTCAATGGCGACAAGAATAGCATCATTACCTTTCTGCGATTTGGGAAATCCAAAGGGCGAAGTCCATTTCAACATGGTCCCATTTCCATTCGGGAATAGAGATAGGCTGCGAGTTCCAAAGAGGCCTTTGATGTTCTGCTTTGATCTGACGGCAAGCGTCACACTCGAAACATAGCGAGCAATGTCACGCTTCATATTAGACCACGGAATCTCGGCGAATGTCTTGATACATCTTGGTACTGCCGGGTGGATACATAGAGGCGTATCATGAGCTTCTTGCATAACCTTCGGGTCATATCCAGGTTGTCCTTCTTACAAGGCACCACTAGGCGGCCTTTGAAGTACAAAGCGCCATCATCGAGAATAGTGAAGGATGAGGATTTCCTTTCCGACGTCTTGTTTAAGCTTGTAGACCTCGAGTCGATCCTGCATTGTCTTTATGGTGCCCAAGAGATCGGGTTCAACAGCCGGGTAAAGAGGGATCCTGAGGGAACAACACGGAGATTCATCTTGCGAACTCCGGAGGAGGGGGAGCGAGTGCACGGAGGAACAATATGGAGGTTCAGCCTGCTGAATTCTTCAACAAGTGAGGCTGAACTTTGTGAACTGAAGGTGGTTGCATAAGACTTGCGGCTCAAGGCATCAGCCATCACATTAGCCTTGCTCGGCGTATAGGAAATTCCCAAATCAAAGTCTGCAAGTCTCCATCCATCTCTGCCGACGGAGGTTCAGGTCTGGCTGAGTAAATGAGATACTTCAGACTTTGGTGGTCGGTGTAGATCTCATAGCGATTACCGAGAAGGTAATGCCGCCACTGCTTTAGCGCATGAATGACAGCAGCAAGTTCGAGGTCGTGAACTGGTAGTTCTCCTCGTGAGGCGCAATCTGCCGAGAGGCATAAGCAACCACTTTGCGCTCTTGCATTAGGACACCGCCTAATCCTTGACGAGAAGCGTCGCGATAAATGACGAAGTCCTTCTTAGTATCGGGAGGAGCTAGCATTTGGGCGGTTGTCGACTTGTCCTTGAGTTCTGAAACTTTCACGACACTTATCATCCATTGGAACTTGACGCCTTTATGCAATAGATTAGTCGAGGCGGCAATCTTGGAGAAGTTCTCGGCGAATCGACGGCAATAGTGGCGAGACCGAGAAAACTTCGACTTATGCGTTCTTGGAGGAGTCAATCGAGAATAGCTGAACTCGTTCGGGGTTGGCGGCAATACCATCCTTAGAAATGACATGCCCAAGATAGGTTACTTGGAAGCCGAATTCACATTTGGAGAACTTGGCATAGAGTTGATGCTCTCGTAGCTTTTCGGCAAGACAAGGCGAAGATGTTGACATGTTCTTCTTCATTCTTGGAATAGATCAGGATATCATCCGGATAAACCACGCACGAACTTGTCGAGGTAATCCATGAATATATAGTTCATCGGTGAGAGAAGGTGGCTGGAGCATTGGTTAAGCCGAAGGACATGACGGTGTACTCGTATGAACCATAACGAGTCACAAATGCGGTCTTGGGGATATCCTCCTCGCGAACACGGATCTGGTGGTAACCCAACCTCAAGTCGAGTTTCGAGAACACTGACGAACCAGCCAGTTGATCATAAAGATCATTGATCCGAGGAAGAGGATACTTATTCTGAATGGTAGCTTGATTTATAGGACGGTAGTCTTGAACCAATCGGTTTGTCCCATCCTTCTTCTTGACAAAGAGAGAAGGTGCTCCCCAAGGAGAGCAACTTGGGCGGATGAAACCACTTTGAAGAGATTTGTCGATTTCCTCCTTTAGCTCAAGGAGTTCATGCGGCGGCATCTTGTAGGGGCGCTTGGCTATAGGAGTGGTGCACGGTTTCAAGTCGATGGCGAATTCGACAGCCCTAGCGGGGAATCCTGGAAGTTCTTCAGAAAGACGTCTTGGAAATCATAAGCAGCGTGAATGTTTTCAATTCCCTCGAGGGTGCGGCGTTCAATGCATTCAATGCATAGAGCCTTGCCTCGGCATTTTGAACCGATTTAGCATTGTAGCTTACGATTTCATCGGAAGGTGCAGCGGATGGGCGGTCTTAGTGGCGCAAACGATTGGCGCAAAGATGCGCCTTCAACCAATCCATCCCCAAAATGAGGTCGATGTTAGGCGTCTTGAGGATAATGGGGAGGCATAGAATTCCAGCCCTTGATTTCCACGGGGACGTCGGCGCCAACCATGGAGGTTTGACATTGTCCCAATGGGGTTTTACCACTACCGAAGAGTTCATCCTTCACACTTAACGTCGTGCTTGTATGCAAAGTCTTGAGACATGAATGAATGCGATGCTCTGAATCGAATAAAACAGATCAGGTACTGAATTTACGAGGAGTGTACCCATCACGATGGCGGGCTGGTCTTGAGCTTCGTTCGGATCAACGTGGTTGGCTGAGCTTGCCCATAAGACTTGCCGGTGTTGTTGCGGTTCGGTTGTTTCCACGGCCGATTCTGGGAAGGGCCACTGATTCTCGGTTCTGGTTGCATTCTCTAGCACGGTGCCTGGCTGTCCTTTTGAAGCATAAGCCATTATTGGGAGTGGGAGCAGGAGCTTGGGGTGGCGGAGCTGGAAGCTTGGCTGCTTAGTTGTAAGCGGGCGAGGTGTAGCATAGTTACGCTTGAAGCGTATGCATTGGGCTGGTACATGCTATTGGGAATCCATATCTTGCGCCTGCGA
This sequence comes from Aegilops longissima, assembly GCA_021605205.1. Lineage (NCBI taxonomy): Eukaryota > Viridiplantae > Streptophyta > Magnoliopsida > Poales > Poaceae > Aegilops > Aegilops longissima. The sequence goes on from CM038676.1 coordinate 203,525,882, forward strand.
GGACGGGCCCAAGATGAGCCGGTGTCGCAGTTGCGCTGTTAGAGCTCGGTATTCCTGCAGACCAGTTTCGACATTGATAGCTTTGTTCACCAAGGTGGCGAAATCAGCAAAGTCGTGCACTAGAAGTGCGAGCTTGATGTCGACTTGAAGTCCGTCACGGAACTTCTCTTGTCTGCGTGCATCGGTTGCAATATCCTCTTGACATAGCGAGACAAGTCCAAGAACTCTCGTGATAGGCTTCAACATCTTGTTGCCTTGGGTGAGGTTGCGAACTCACGCTTCTTCGGTCCATGACCCTTGAGGATGAAGCGAGGCGCGAAGGCAGCACGGAAGTCTGCCAGTGATGAGTGTCCCAAGCTGGCGGTACGACGGTGGCTGTCCCACCATTGAGTTGCGGGTCCCTTCAGGAAGAAGGAAGCAAAGGTGACATAGCTGGCGGGGGTACATTAGCGACTCCATCTCATAGGTGATGTCACGGAGCGATCCATCAACATCCGATGGCTGAGTTGAGCTGCGGTATCTGCTGGGGTTGAGCGTATGAATTCCTGCAGAGTTGTTCCGTTTGGGTCTTTGGTTCATATTGGGCGAGGCTGAGCCATCATGTTCTCCATGAACTGGCGATTCATCTCGAGCTGTTGGATCATACCAGCCATGTACTCAGGCGGTGGTGGAAGGTTGGCACCACGACCACGACCTGCTGGCCTAACCATCCTGCTATTAAATAACAGGGGTAGTTCAGCATTTGAGAAGATAAGCAAGAGACAAGAATCATTCATGATGAAACACGCATAATGAAAGCAGCATGATGGGAACTACATAGTAGTTGGCATATCTTACAAAAGGAATCATGCATAGAGTTCGATACATAGAGTCCAGTACATAGACTACTACATCATAGGCGCACGCAGAGCTCATGGCGAATACATCAAACACTAACAAGCAAGTCTACATCAGTCCCACGCGATGCTGCGAGGTAGTCAGTAGCTCGAAAGCTGGTAGTCGGCGGTGGATAGTCCTCCACGTCGGTGACACGAGGGCGCGGATACTCGGTGCTGAATCCGGCGTCCGTGGCGGGAAAAGGGCCAAGTCGGGAGAGTAGCCTCCCACGTCGCCAACCAACTCCTGAGGGCATCACGGTCTGGCGGGGTAGATCGCGAACGCGGCAGCTCTCCGAGCGGACAAAGGGTGCATCAGCGTCGAGCACGGTAGAGGTGCCGACGGGTGATGTACAACTCGTGGCGAAGAGCTCGGTTAGCTCGATCCAGCCCATCGGCATGCGAACAAAGTTACGATGGTGGAAAGGCTCTCGGGTGACGATGGTGTAGGCAGCGGTGTAGTAACCCTCCTCACCAACATCGACGCGATAGCAATGTGCTCGAAGGGGAGGTGTCCAACTCTCGATACTCTGCGAAGACGTGTCGGTGCAGCATAAGCAGCATCGTGGACTGCCATATCGATGGTCACTCCAACACCATGTGCGGTGTGCAGACAATGAGTGGACTCATACTCCGAGTAGAGGTGGGCGATGGCGCATCGCTCCTGGTTGTAGTCTGGTACTCCTCATAGGCGGTGTACTCGGGGTGCCAGCGATAACCCGGATAGGTCATCATCTCGGCTAGCACCGCAGTGATCCCGAGCACCAATGGCCGTCGTGTGGCGCACGACCTGCCTCGTGGGTTCCATCTGAAAACAAAGACGTTTCAAAGGAGTCAAATGACGAGGTGGAAATTGTTCAAATACAATTCCAAAAACAACTAAGGCTATATCCATCTTGAGGTGAATGCGGTCACGGGATCCTAGTGATAGTTAGTAAAATTGTTTAACCCGAGTAGAAGAGAGTTGAGCCCGAGTAAAGGTCGAGGAGTAAAAGATCCTAATAACACCCAATGGCGGCGTGTGCCCATAAGACACACAGCCATGTTAGTAAAAGTTTTGCAATGTCTAGACTCGACTTGACCAAGGAGTTGGAAGGGGATTCCTCAGCAATGGGCTCGATACCAACTTGTGACGCCCTCGATTCAATCGTACACTAATCATGCACGCAAATGTATACGATCAAGATCAAGAACTCACGGAAGATATCACAACACAACTCTACAAATAAAATAAGTCATACAAGCATCATAATACAAGCCGGGGCCTCGAGGGCTCGAATACAAGTGCTCGATCATAGGCGAGTCAGTGGAAGCAACAATATCTGAGTACGACATAAGTTAAACAAGGTGCCATAAGATGGCTAGCACAAACTGGGATCTGGATCGAAGAGGACAGGCCTCCTGCCTGGGATCCTCCTAGGTCACTCTGGTGCGTCGTCGGCGGGCTGCACGTAGTAGTAGGCGCCTCCGGAGTAGTAGTCGCCGAGGCGGTGGCGTCGGATCCTGGTCTCCATCGTCGATTGCAGCAATCGAATAGAGATAGGGAAAAAGGGGAACAAGGCAACCGTGAGTACTCATCCAAAGTACTACTTAAGCAAGGAGCTACACTACATATGCAAGGATATATGTGTAAAGGCCATATCGATGGACTGAATGCGAGAATGCGAGAATAGAGAGAAGGCCTAGTCCTAACGAAGACTAGCATCTTCCGAAACCACCATCTTGCAGCAAACAAGAGGGAGTAGAGTAACATAACTTAAAGTAGCGATAGTGTTATCAACCTCGGCGAGATCCTTTCTCGACTCCTGCGAGAAAGAAATCCCGAGCCATACTATCCAGATTATCATCACAATCCAAATCTCATCGCAATCCATTGCTCATATCCATGTCTCATCTCAAGTTTCAGTTCTAGTTGTATCGATGGGATACAACTCCAAGTGTCCGTTACCGTAGGACGGGCTATCGATAGATGTTTTCTTCCCTGCAGGGTGCACCAACTTACCCACCACGCTTCGCTTAACTCCGGCGGACACACTTTCGAGGTCATGCCCGGCCTCGGCCAAACAATACGCCGCAACCCGACCTAGGCTTAATAGAGAGGCCACGCGGACTAAACCTATGCCCCGGGGTCATGGGCCATCTCCCGGAACTCCTGCACGTTGCGTCGCGGCGGAAGCAGACCTAGCCCATCGAGCGTTCGGTCCAATCCGGCGCGCGCCGCCCGACGCCGACGTCTAATAAGCTTCGGCTGATGTATCTGACGCAGAACGCCCATACTTAGCCCACGTGGTGGTTAGTGCTATCGGGCCGAGGCCCCTCGGATCAAATATCCAAATCGTAGTGGATTAGGAACAGCGGTAACAAGCGAGAACTCACGAAGATGTGACCCGTTGCCCGTCTCGAGGACTTGCGGCAAGGGCTAGGAATGCCCGCCACGCCTCGTAAGTATCTCGCGGGCACCCTCCGTGTCAACCCGTCTCCACATCACTGCGCAATTAAGCAGCTGGTACCCCTCGTGGTCGACCCGTCTTTCCAAATAACAATGGTAAAAGTCCAAGTAACCGTGAGTCCAAACATCAAGGGAAAACACGAGGAATCACCCCGGTGTATTCCACTCAATGTAGTCGTCAAGGTGAACATAAGAGGATTCACCCTCGAGGTCCACACTTGAGGGTTGCACGACAGTCGTCGTCGGAAGTGGTTAAGGAGGAAATCACCCTCGATGACCACAACCGGATAGCTATACTACTGAGGTTAATATCGGAGGTCTTGTAGAGGTTTCACCCTCGGTACTCGATAGTAACCTAGTAGTGTCGAGCAACTAAGGGAAGTGATGTGCGGTGTCGGGGCTGGTCTTGATCCCGTTGATCGGGTCTTCAATGATGAAGCGAGGGCAACAAGTACAAGGTGGGGGTCAGCGATGGGTCTCTAACCAACCTATACTAAGCGGTTTAGGATAAGCGGTAGGTAACAAAGCAGGTTACAATAATCGGGCTATGCAATGTAATAGGAGCAACAATAACATAGCAAAAATCTAGTGCAAGCAATAAGAGAATGGAATGGGCGATATCGGGATGATCAAAGGGGGCTTGCCTGGTTGCTCTGGCAAGAGAGAGGATCGTCGACCTTTGTAGTCGAACCGGCAATTGCGGCGTCGGTCTCGTAGTCTACCAAGAGAAGAGGGGAAGAAACAATGAATACGATAACAGATGCATAACGATGCATGACATGCCAAGAAGCGATGCTAGGCGTGCCCTAACGTGGTAAGAAGGGTCTTGGTTTAGGGGAAGCATCCGGAAGTTATCCGGTTCCGGACGTCTGTCATCTGAGATGAACCGGAGGAGAAAGTTTGCAGGTTTGATAGGTTAGAGGCGTGCGGTGGACGAGCGGATCGCGTATCCGAATTCGTCTCGTCGTTACGAGCAACTTTCATGTTGAAAATATTTTAATCCGACTCTGGATTAAAAGTTATGAATTATAAAAGGTTTTATTAATTTCTGGAATTTTAATTAATTATTTAATTAATTTGAAAAGCATTTATGACATCGGATGAGGTCATCTTGACGTCGTCGATAGCAACAGGTTGACTAAGTCAACCTCGCCAGTGGGTCCCGCATGTCATACACTATTAGCTTAATTAACCTAATCAGATTAATTAACCTTAGTTAATTAGGTTAATTAAGTTAATTAATAATTAGTGTTAATTAATGCAGAATTAATTAGTTTAATTAATTACCCAATTAATTTAACTAATGATTAGGTTTAACTAATCCGAAATTAATTAGTTTAATTAATTACCCAATTAATTAATTAATTAATTATTTAGTTAATTAGTTTAATTACTTTTAATTCATTTTTCGTTTCATTTAATAAAACATTCTTTTAAGCGTTTTAGGGGTGGGGCCCCTAGTCGATGGCACACTACCTATGGTCTTGGCGCGCCATGGGGTCTTGAGTCTTGCCCGATTAAGACGCGTCCGGCCGGGTCGGGCGGCGACCACAGGCGGATCGGGCTGGGCGGCAGGCGTGGCCAAAGTGGCCACGCCCGCCGCGCGCGCGACGCCCGGAGGGGGGGGAACAGGAGGCCGATTATGGGCTCGGAGAAGGGGGATCGGGGCTCGGTCGGGCAGCGGGAGGCGCCGAGCAGGGGAGGAAGGGGAGCGGGGCTCGGGGCTGGGGGGCCTTGGCGTCGCCGACGAGGGGGGAAGAGGAAGGGAGTCGGGGGGCACGGTGGGGCCTGCGGCCGCTGCCACGGACGTGTGAGGCGCCGGGCGAGGGAGAGACACGGCGTGGCGTGGCCTGGGCCACAGTCTTGTGCAAGGGCGCGCAGGCACGGGGGGGGGGCGAGGAGCTCGTCAGGCGGTCGGGACGACCGGGCGATGAGAAGGGAGGAGGAGGTCGAGCTCACGGGGGGTGTAGGGTCTCGGCGCGTCGTGGTGTAGGTCGAGGGGGCGCCGGGGACGAGCGGGCGACGGGAGCAGCCGGCGGGAGTGGAGGAGTCCGCGAGGTCCCGGCGTCGGGCGCGCGGGAGGTCCACGGGCAAGCGTGATCGATCCGACCCAGATCGGCTCGGGAGAGGGGATGGGCGACGTGGGAGGGAGGGAGCACCGTGGCGGCGGGGGGGAAGGACCGAGGCGGCGGGGGGATCGCCCGGGGGGAGGCGGTCGGTGGCGCCCTGCCCGATCCAGATCGGGTCGGGGAGGCGAGGGAGGCGCGAGAGGGGGTTGGGGACTAGGGTTTCCCTCGGGTGGATAAGGGAGAGGGGGTGGCCGGGTGGGCTGGCCCCTGGTGGCCAGGGGGCTGGCCTCGGGCCGTTAGCCCGATTAGCGGGGGCGGGGAGTGGGGAGGGGGGGCGGTGGGCGGTGGGGTTTATCCCTCCATTTATTTTCCTTTTTATTTTTTATTTTTTAAACAGAAACGAAACCAAGAATAGCTAAAATAACAGAACGGGGGTTTATGTTGCAAAACCATCCCAAGCGTTACTCCTACAGTTGACTCTATGTACCGTGCACTCGCACTTTTGAGGCTCCATTGAATAATAATAAACTAATATGGAAATCAAAGATGCCACTAAAAATAAGATTTTCATGTGGTATCTTCAAGAGGAGTTGTGCTAACAAAAGACAACCTCGCCGACGAATCGGGCAAGGAAGTAAGAAGTGTAGCTTTTGTACTCATGACGAGACAATTAAACACCTATTCTTTCAATGCAAGTTACGACGTTCTATATGGTCACCATCCAAATAGCGTCCAATTTGTATCCACCAACAAGTGTTGCCAATGTATATGGTCAGTGGCTCGATGGAATACCAAATACTTTTAGTACGCTAATACGGGTGGGAGCGTCTGCCTTATTATGGTCGCTTTGGCTATGTAGAAACGATTGTGTTTTTAATGGCAAAACCTCTTCTTCTATGCAGGTTATTTATCGTTATACGCACTGGCTTCGTATGTGGTCTACACTACAGCGAACGGAGTATCAATCGCTGTTCAAGGTGGTGTGTATGCGGTTGGAGCGGGTGGCCAGGGAGGTTTTTATCCAACATGGGTGGCAACATAATCTCCGGATCGGTCCACCTCCCCCGTCGACATTGGCATAGTTTTGGACTCATATGGCTTTACTGTTGCCAACTTGTCGTTTTTTTAATACATATTTTGCTAAACTCTTCGTTAAGGTTGTGTGCATCTTAGCTATGCAGAGGTCGGGTGTCGCTCATTATGTTTTGTATCCACTTGATGCTACATTATGAGTTAATAAAAACGCCCTTTATCGAAAATCATATGTAAGTGTCACAAATAATGGTGCACCGAATGCTTTTTTCTTCAAAATGATGCATTGAATAACCTTGGTGTTATGCAATGACGATTTTGGTTCTTGTAAAAAGGTTCGGTTGCTTGGTCAAATGTTGAGGCGTTCTAACAATACTGATTCAGAGTCGCTTGTTTTGGCAATGCTTTCTTTGCCCATGCCCTAGGCACAGCAGCAGCTCTAGTTCGGATTGGAACGTGAGTGTCGGTCGTGGCGTCGTCTAGCCCCTGGTAGCTCTTGGGTAGCGCCTCTTCTGCGATGGCACACACCTTCAACTTCCTCTCTTTTTACTTAGTAGGTTGCAGGCGTCTCTTTTTAGTTCTTTTAAAATTTACATGCAGAGTGGGTTTTGCAGGCCTCTCTTTCCATATGTGCAAGTACACTAAGGATTTTTTTTCTGTCAGCTATCTGGTTTTGATAATAAAACAGTCAATTTTTTATCTAGTATATATACCCGGTGCAACTTGGCAATGTTCAGGCCTTATAGGCAGGTTTTAACCTTTTTTCCCCTATGGATTAAAGACAGCATTAAATTCAGTCGTACTACTTGCCAGTACCCGTCGAGTATAGTCTAGAGTGGCGTTTTGGCTTCTGGGTGTACATACACCTACTATAAAATATGTATACAAAATGCATTTCAAAATGTTAAAAAAATTGAGTAAAAATCCCGCATGTACATCCGGACATCATATTTTCGCACGCAAAATTTGTGTGTAAAGGGACATTTTTTGTGGCATGTATAAAAAAGATAAAAAATGCCTCATGAATAGCTGTAATCAAGCATCGAAAATTGTCTTTTTTACACAAGCCATAAAAAATGTCCTTTTTCATTGAAACTTGGTGCACGCACATATAGTGTCCGGATTTACACGTGGGATTTTTTCTTGAATTTTTTGAATTTTTTAAAATGTGTATTTAGAGAATGGGTGCATATACATCTATGAGCCAAAGTGAATTTCTGAGTTTTTACCTTTTACCCCTCTGTTATAATGTACTCTGTCCGGAAATACTTGTCGTACAAATGTATGTATTTAGAACTAAAACATATTTAGATACATCTATTCCTTGGACAAGTATTTCTGGACGGAGGGAGTATGAGAGTATCCCAGACTTTTGTTTTAAGTCTATACTAGTTGTTCCATTGACCTGCTGCTCGCCCATGAGGGTTATAAACAATGGCATGCTATTAAGGTGTATTAACTGGCGGACCATCAAATTCTGCAAAGTTGTGTAGGTCACACATGCGTCCATGTAATCAGTAAAGGCAGCTTGCTAATAGGAGATCCAGTGGCAACTGGTAGAGGGGTGGAGCTCGGTCAAGTAAAAAGAATGCACTCTGATTGTGCAAGGTTTGGACAACGGAAAGTGAAAGTTCCGTTGTCATTTTGATGATACAGAGATACTAGACCACCGTAAAGGGTATAAGTTTCATGTTTCACTCACAATTGTTCGTTCATAATTGGTGTATCCTCTTACGCCAACTCTACAAATATATATTTTGAGTGCGTTTAACCACGTGTGAAGTGTTGGTGCCAACAATACATTATACATTCTAATTCATCTATCCCTAATAAACACACACGCACATGCACACACACATACACACACAGAGAGAGAGAGAGGAAGAGAGAAAGGTCGGGAGTATAGGGAAGAGAGAAAGGTCGGGAGTATAGGGAAGGTGAAAGGTGGCAAGCGGAGCTGCCCGACCAAGGTGGTGCACCGAAGGGTATAATGTTAGAGGTATAAAAGGTGCCCGGTCCAATGAAAAGAGTGTATACATACGGTGTGCAAGGATTCTGGACAGGTTCGGTTCGGCACCATATCCGTCCATCACCTGCTCGACTAGGGTGGTGCCCCGAGGGGTATGAAAGGAGCCCGATCCAGTAAAAAAAGTGCACTCATATAATTGTGGAAGGTTTGCATAATGAAAAATGGAAGTTCCTGTGTCATTATGACAATACAAGGATACGAGATCACTGTGAGGGGTATAAATTTCATATTTCATTCCGAGTGTTCATCCATAAATTGTGTGTCGTCTTGTGCCAACTCTACAAAATATATAGTGGGTTATCATGCGGAGACCCCGCAGAGCAGCAGTAGGGGTGTTATCTCCACGAAGAGCCCCGAAGCTGGGTAAGATTCGCCGGCGTACATGTCTTCGCCTCATCCCGTTTCCAGGCACTGGCGATGTCTTATTGGCTCCCACTATGATTAGCCACCCGTTGGCATATGTCGCACCTACCACCCGACATTTGGCGCCCACCGTGGGGCCAGGTGCACCGTCGTCCGGAGACCTGTTCTGGACGGGAACCCTCTTCCTCCCCCGCGGGCGTAGCCAGCCCGGCACGCCCGATGGCGCTTGCCCCGACGCGCTGCAAGGCGTCGCTGACTCCTGCGCGGCGAGTTGCCTCGCCGATCTTCTTGGCGAGACTCGCATCTCCAACGAGCCCGCATCCGACGCGGGCACTGGCTGCCTCGAGAGCCACCTCGCCAGCCTCCTCGACCAGCTCCACGTATCCAGCGAGCCCGCTGCGGACTTGGAGTCGGTTGGCTCCACCGACCCAATGCTTGTCGATTCCGACACGGCATCGCTCGACGCCTTCCCCACCAACGTCGTCATCTTCGACGACCCGCTCCCCCAAGCCGACAGTTGTGGCAGCGCCATCACCGAGGTGCTGGTCATCGATCCTGGCTGCCCCCTCGAACGCCCACGACGCTTCGCCCAGCGGGCGGCGCCACGACCTGTCCGCCCCTCTGCCGGCTGACGCCAACGCCGAGGCGCTGGAGGCATGACCTCTTGCCCTTCACGCGGAGGGCTGGAGGATAGCCTCCCTGAGACGCCTCACCGAGGCCCACCAGCGCGAAGTCGACCGTGCCGCCTTTGGCACGCCGCCTCCCGAAGGGCCGAGCCGACTCGGCATTGTCAAGAAACGCGGCGCAGCCATCGCCGACATGCTAGGCGTGGACCGCCCTGTCTACGCCACGCCCCTCGAAAACCTGTGCGCCGCCCAGGCGGCCGTAGAAGAGCTGAACGGGTTAGGGCCCGACGAGCTTCCCTACATGGCAAGACGCATTCAGCAACTGATTGGCGCGGCCGCAGAGCGGCAAGAAGACAACACCCGCGCCGAAAGCCTTCCCCCGCGCCGAGAGCACGGCGCATCGCCACACCTACGCCGATCAAGGGCAACGCCAAGACGGCAGAAAAAGGAGCTGGCTGCCAGCCGCAACCGGACCCGGATCTCCATCGAGCGCGACGCGGAAGGCCGCCCTCGAGCCGTGGAACGGCGAGGAAACCCGCCCCCTCCTCCACCTCACGGGGAAAGATATCCTACCCCGCCGCCCGTCACTCATCCGACTCTCAGCGGCCGACTCGGCCGCCACGAAGGAGTCGGCGAAAACGACGCCCGCCACAGGATCGACCGCCTGGCGCGATCCCTGGCGTTGGAAGAAGATGACGACGTCGGGCCGCCTTGCTTTGGCCCCCGCATCCGCGACGAGCCCTTCCTCAAAGGGTTCTCGCTCCCGAGGGATACGTCCAAGTATAACGGCTCCGTGAAGCCGGAGGATTGGCTGATCGACTACTCAACCGCCGTCAAGATAGCGAACGGCAACAGCGGTAGCGTTACCGTGAAATATGTGCCCCTCATGCTTGAGGCACGCAGCGCGAACCTGGCTCAACAGCCTCAAGCCGTACAGCATCAACAGCTGGCTAGACTTCACCGAAGCCTTCATCCGCAACTTCACCAAAGCACCTACAAGCGGGCTCCCAAGCCCGAGCAACTCTCCTTGTGCGTATAAGGACCCACCGAAGTCGACTCGCGACTACCTCACGCGTTAGGTCGAGCTCCGCAACTCCCGCGAGGGGTGCACGAGGTTCAGCGATAGAGTACTTCACCGCGGGTGCCGAAGGCACCTCCTCAAGCACAAGCTCCTCTGCGACAGCCGCTACCCTCGACGAATTACTTGTCATCACCGACAAATGCATACCGCCGACTCATCAATGAAGACCGAGCTCGGGTAGACGCCGCCGGGAAGGTACTCAACCCGGCTCCCAAAACGCCGCAGAAGCGACTCTAGCCGACGTCCGTGCCAAAGACGACAACAAGCGCAAGGGCCCAATGCCGCCTCCGCCACGTCGGCGGGTGGCCTTTGTCGAAGACGAGCAACTGAAGAGCGGCCCGCGCCCAAGAAGCCGAAGGCGGCAGGCGGCTTGGCGGCCGCTTTCTCCTCGAGCAAGCTCTTGGCGCCCCATGCAAGTTCCACAGCCGCCTTGAAGCCGTCCAACCATACAACCAGAAGTGCCATCGCTCACCCGAATCACCAAAGGCGAAGGGCTGGTGCCGCCTCCACTGCTGGGAAGCCGCCCGCCCCCTAACAGCCGCCGCCCGACCAGCGATGGAACCGTCCAAGACGAGTTCCCCAACGAGCACGCCGCCTACATCGTCTTCATGAGCCAGCTCGAAGACCGGCGCAGCCGGCGCCGACAGCACCAAGAAGTCAATGCAGTTGCTTCCAACAACCCCGAATTCATGCATCGGTCGAGAGGTTTATCAGCCGAGCCGGGCCGACCACCCGTAGGTGATGCCGCCCCGGCTCCTATGCCTTGGTTTTGGAAGCAACCCTAACAACAGCAAAGCTTGCTGCCCGATTCTCCAGCGTCTTGATAGACAGCGGAGCAACATCAACATCCTGCATCGAGACACCATGGAGAAGCTGAACATCGTACCAAGCACCTCATGCCAAGCCGGACCGTGTTCCATGGCATTGTACCCGCCCGTCCTGTTCACCCATCGGCAAGATCAAGATAGATGTTCTCTTCGGAGACAAGGATCACTTTCGCCGAGAAGCAATCTGGTTTGAAGTGGTGGACCTCGAGAGCCCTTACCATGCGCTACTTGGCGGCCTGCTCGCCAAGTTCATGGCCGCACCACTATGCCTACCTCAAGATGAAGATGCCGAGTACCAAGGGCATCATCACCATAGCCGGCGACTACAAGAAGTCCTCCGAAAGTGCGCAGCTGCAAAGCGGCCGGCTGGCCGAGTCCCTCGTGGTCGCCAAGAGAAGAAGATGTTGAACCGAGTCGTGGCCATGGCGGCAAGCAGCCTGCCCATCCCCCGACCCCAAAGAGTGTGATGCCCAAGGTTCCTTCCAGCCGCTAAGGAAACAAAGAAGATACCCCGGACCCGAGCACCGGAAAGGTTTGCGTCATCGGGCAAACCTGGACAGTAAATAGGAAAGTGAGCTCGTCGATTTCATCCGTGAGAATCGGGACATCTTCGCATGGTCCCCCAAGGACATGCCGGGTGTTCCGAAGGATTTCGCCGAGCACAAGCTACACGTCCGAGCAGACGCCAAGCCAGTCAAGAAGCCCCTCTGCCGATTGTCAGAGGAGAAGAGAAGGATCATGGGAGAAGAGATAGCCCGGCTCTTGGCAGCCGGCTTCATCATGGAGGTTTTCTTCGCGGAGTGGCTCGCCAACCCGGTCCTTGTGCTGAAGAAGAATAACAAATGGCGCATGTGTATAGATTACACAAGCCTCAACAGAGCCTGCCCCAAAGATCCCTTTGCCTTACCCAGGATCGATCAAGTAATAGACTCCACAGCCGGATGCGAGCTGTTGAGTTTCTTGGATGCCTACTCAGGCTACCACCACATAAAGTTAGACCCGGCCGACCGCCTGAAGACCGCCTTCATCACGCCATTCGGAGCTTTCTGTTACCTGATGATGACATTCGGCTTGAGAAATGCCGGTGCTACCTTTCAGCGTTGCATGCAGAAATGCCTCCTCAAGCAACTCGGCAGAAATGCCCACGTCTATGTAGACGATATCGTGGTGAAGACGGAGAAGCGCAACACTTTGTTGGAGGACCTCAAGGAAACATTTGAGAAACTGCGCCATTTTTAGATCAAGCTCAACCCCGAGAAATGCGTGTTCGGAGTACCAGCCGGCCAGCCCCTAGGCTTCCTGGTCTCCGAACGCGGCATTGAATGCAACCCAGTGAAGATCAAAGCCATTGAGAGAATGGAGATTCCCACCAAGCTGCGAGACGTCCAGAAGTTTACCGGGTGTCTGGCCTCCCTGAACCGCTTCATCAGCCGGCTGGGAGAAAAGGCTCTCCCCCTCTACCGACTCATGAAGAAGAGCACTCATTTTGAATGGAACGACCAAGCCGACCAAGCCTTTCACGAGCTGAAGAAGATGCTTGTCACGCCGCCTGTCTTGGCGGCGCCGACTGAGAAAGAGCCGATGCTCCTTTATATCGCCGCCACCAGCCGGGTGGTCAGCACCGTCATCATGGTCCAGCGCCCAGAAGAGGGCCGAGCTCAGCCGGTCCAGAGGCCGGTCTACTACTTAAGCGAAGTACTATCCGCCTCGAAGCAGAACTACCCGCATTACCAGAAGATGTGCTACGGCGTGTACTTCGCCGCCAAGAAGCTGAAGCCCTACTTTCAAGAGCACTCCATCACGATCGTATGCACCGCCCCGCTCGCGGAGATCATCGGCAGCCGGGACGATCCGGCGGTGGCAAATGGGCCATTGAGCTGGCCCCCTCTGCTGGGGGAACGTAGTAGTTTCAAAAAATTCCTACGCACACGCAAGATCATGGTGATGGCATAGCAACGAGAGGGAGAGTGTATGTCCACGCACCCTCGTGAGACCGTGGCGGAAGCGCTATAACAACGCTGTTGATGTAGTCGACGCGTCTTCACGATCCGACCGATCCAAGTACCGAACGCACGGCACCTCCGAAGTTCAGCACACGCTCAGCTCGATGATGATCCCGGGCCCGATCCAGCAAAGCGTCGGAGATGAGTTCCGTCAAGACGACACAGCGTGGTGGCGATGATGATGCTCCATCGGGCGCAGAAGCCGCTTAAGCTCGCGACGATATGACTCTACCGCGCGCAGGCTTCGCCTAAGCTCCACGACGATATGGATCAAGTGGAATATGGTGGAGGGGGCACCGCACACAGCTAAGGAACGATCCGTAGATCAACTTGTGTGTCATGGGGTGCCCCCGCCCCAGATATAAAGGAGCAAGGAGGGGTGGCCGCCTAGAAGGCGCGCACCAGGAGGAGTCCTACTCCCACCGGAGTAGGATTCCCCCTTCCAAGTAGTAGGAGTAGGAGTCAAGGAAAGGGGAAGAGAAGAGAAGGAAGGAGGGGCGCCCCCCCCTAGTCCACCGGACTAGGCCTTGGGGGGGCGCCCAACCTCTCCTCTCTCTTTCCCCTAAAGCCCAATAAGGCCCATATACTCCGGCGAATTCCTGTAACTCTCCGGTACTCCAAAAAATACCCGAATCACTCGGAACCTTTCCGAACTCCGAATATAGTCGTCCAATATATCGATCTTTACGTCTCGACCATTTCGAGACTCCTCGTCATGACCCCGATCTCATCCGGGACTCCGAACTCCTTCAGTACATCAAAACTCATAAACTCATAATAAAACTGTCATCGAAACCTTGTTGTGCGGACCCTACGGGTTCGAGAACTATGTAGACATGACCTAGAACTATTCTCGGTCAATAACCAATAGCGGACCTGGATGCCCATATTGGCTCCTACATATTCTACTGAAGATCTTTATCGGTCAAACCGCATAACAACATACGTTGTTCCTTTGTCATCGGTATGTTACTTGCCCGAGATTCGATCGTCGGTATCCAATACCTAGTTCAATCTCGTTACGGTAAGTCTCTTTACTCGTTCCGTAATACATCATCTCACAACTAACTTATTAGTTGCAATGCTTGCAAGGCTTATGTGATGTGTATTACCGAGAAGGCCCGAGATACCTCTCCGAGCAATCGGAGGACAAAACCTAATCTCGAAATACGCCAACCCAACATGTACCTTTGGAGACACCTGTAGTACTCCTTTATAATCACCCAGATTACGTTGTGATGTTTGGTAGTACCCAAAGTGTTCCTCCGTAAACGGAGTTGCATAATCTCATAGTTACAGGAACATGTATAAGTCATGAAGAAAGCAATAGCAACATACTAAACGATCAAGTGCTAAGCTAACGGAATGGGTCAAGTCAATCACATCATTCTCCTAATGATGTGATCCCGTTAATCAAATGACAACTCATTGTCCATGGCTAGGAAACATAACCATTTTGATAAACGAGCTAGTCAAGTAGAGGCATACTAGTGACTATATGTTTGTCTATGTATTCACACATGTATCATGTTTCCGGTTAATACAATTCTAGCATGAATAATAAACATTTATCATGATATGAGGAAATAAATAATAACTTTATTATTGCCTCTAGGGCATATTTCCTTCAGTCTCCCACTTGCACTAGAGTCAATAATCTAGTTCACATCGCCATGTGATTTAACACCAATATTCATATCTGTATATGATTAACACCCATAGTTCACATCGTCATGTGACCAACACCCAAAGGGTTGACTAGAGTCAATAATCTAGTTCACATCGCTATGTGATTAACACCCAAAAGAGTACTAAGGTGTGATCATGTTTTGCTCGTGAGAGAGGCTTAGTCAATGGGTCTGTCATATTCAGAGCCGTATGTATTTTGCAAATATTCTATGTCTACAATGCTCTGCATGGAACTACTCTAGCTAATTGCTCCTACTTTCAATATGTATCCAGATTGAGACTTAGAGTCATCTGGATCTGTGTGAAAAGCTTGCATCGATGTAACTCTTTACGACGGGCTCTTTCATCACCTCCATAATCGAGAAATATTTCCTTAGTCCTCACTAAGGATGTTCTTGACCAATGTCCAGTGATCTACTCCTAGATCACTATTGTACTCCCTTGCCAAATACAGAGCAAGGTATACAATAGGTCCTGTACATAGCATAGCATACTTTATAGAACCTATGATGAGGCATAGGGAATGACTTTCATTCTCTTTTCTATTTTCTGCCATGGTGGGATTTGAGTCTTACTCAATTTCACACCTTGCAACACAGCAAGAACTTTTCTTTGACTGTTCCATTTTGAACTATTTCAAAATCTTGACAAGGTATGTACTTATTGAAAAACTTATCAAGCGCCTTGATCTATCTCAATAGATCTTGATGCTCAATATGTAAGCAGCTTCACGGAGGTACTTCTTTGAAAAACTCCTTTCAAATACTCCTTTATGCTTGCAGAATAATTCTACATTATTTCCGATCAACAATATGTCATTCACATATACTTATCGAAATGTTGTAGTGCTCCCACTCACTTTCTTGTAAATACAGGCTTCTCCAAAGTCTATATAAAACCATATGCTTTGATCAAATCATCAAGCATATATTCCAACTCGAGATGCTTGCACCAGTCCATAGATGGATCGCCGGAGCTTGCACATTTTATTAGCATCTTTAGGATTGAAAAAACCTTCTGGTTGCATCATATGCAACTCTTCTTTAATAAATCCATTAAGGAATGCAGTTTTGACATCCATTTGCCAGATTTCATAAAATGTGGCAATTGCTAACATGATTCGGACAGACTTAAGCATCGTTACGAGTGAGAAAATCTCATCGTATTCAACACCTTGAACTTGTTGAAAACCTTTTGCAACAAGTCGAGCTTTGTAGATAGTAACACTACTATCAGTGTCCGTCTTCCTCTTGAAGATCCATTTATTTAACATGGCTTGCTGATCATCGAGCAAGTCAATCAAAGTCCATACTTTGTTCTCATACATGGATCATATCTCAGATTTTATGGCCTCAAGCCATTTTATGAATCTGGGCTCATCATCGCTTCCTCATAGTTCGAGGTTCATCATGGTCTAGTAACATGACTTCCGAACATGATTACCGTACCACTCAGTGCGGATCTTACTCTGGAAGACCTACGAGGTTTGGTAGCAACTTGATCTGAAGTTTCATGATCATCATCATTAACTTCCTCACTAATTGGTGTAGGAATCACTGGAACTGATTTACGTGATGAACTACTTTCCAATAAGGGAGAAGGTACAATTACCTCATCAAGTTCTACTTTCCTCCCACTCACTTCTTTCGAGAGAAACTCCTTCTCTAGAAAGGATCCATTTTAACAACGAATAACTTGCCTTCGGATCTGTGATAGAAAGTGTACCCAATAGTTACCTTTGGGTATTCTATGAGGGCGACTTTTCCGATTTGGGTTCGAGCTTATCGGGTTGAAACCTTTTCATATAAGCATCGCAACTCAAGCTTTAAGAAACGACAGCTTAGGTTTCTTGCTAAACCATAGTTCATACGGTGTCATCTCAGCGGATTTAGATGGTGCCCTATTAAACGTGAATGCAGCTGTCTCTAATGCATAACCCCAAAACGATAGTGGTAAATCGGTAAGATACATCATAGATCACACCATATCCAATAAAGTGCGGTTACGACATTCGGACACACCATTATGTTGTGGTGTTCCATGTGGCGTGAGCTGTGAAACTATTCCACTTTGTTTTAATTGAAGACCAAACTCGTAACTCAAATATTCATCTCCATGATCAGATCGCAGAAACTTTATTTTCTTGTTACGATGATTTTCCACTTCACTCTGAAATTCTTTGAACCTTTCAACTATTTCAGACTTATGTTTCATCAAGTAGATATACCCATATCTGCTCAAATCATCTTGTGAAGGTCAGAAAATAACTATACTTGCCACGAGCATCAACACTCATTGGATCGTATACATTAGTATGTATTATTTCCAATAAGTCAGTAGCTCATTCCATTGTTCCGGAGAACGGAGTTTTAGTCATCTTGCCCAAAAAGCACGGTTCACAAGCATCAAATGATTCATAACCAAGTGATTCCAAAATCCATCTTTATGGAGTTTCTTCATGCGTTTACACCGATATGACCCAAGCGGCGATGCCACAAATAAGTTGCACTATCATTATTAACTTTGCATCTTTTGGCATCAATATTATGAATATGTGTATCACTACGATCGAGATCCAACAAACTATTTTCATTGGGTGTATAACCATCGAAGGTTTTATTCATGTAAACAGAATAACAATTATTATTTAACTTTAAATGAATAACCGTTTTGCAATAAACATGATCAAATCATATTCATGCTCAACGCATAAGCGCTAAATAACATTTATTTGGTTTAACACTAATCTCGAAAATATAGGGAGTGTGTGATGATGATCATATCAATCTTGGAACTATTTCCAACACTCATCTTCACTTCCCCTCAACTAGTCTCCGTTTATTATGTAACTCCTGTTTCGAGTTACTAATCTTAGCAACCGAACAAGTATCAAATACTCAGGGGCTACTATAAACACTAGTAAGGCACATATCAATAACCTGTATATCAAATATACTCTTGTTCACTTTACCATCCTTCTTATCCACCAAATATTCAGGGCATTTCCGCTTCGGTGACCATTTCCTTTGCGATTATAAGCACTTTCGGTTTCAGGCTTTGGTCCAGCTTTGGGCTTCTTCGCGGGGCGACAACTTGCTTGTCATTCTACTTGAAGTTCCTTTCTTTCCTTTGCCCTTTTCTTGAAACTAGTGGTCTTGTCAATCATCAACACTTGATGCTCTTTTCTTGATTTCTACCTTCGTCGATTTCAGCATCACGAAGAGCTTGGGAATACTTTTGTCATCCCTTGCATATTATAGTTCATCACGAAGTTCTACTAACTTGGTGATGGTGACTAGAAAAATTCTGTCAATCACTATCTTATCTCGAAGATTAACTCCCACTTGATTCAAGCGATTGAAGTACCGGACAATCTGAGCACATGCTCACTAGTTGAGCGATTCTCCTCCATCTTTTAGCTATAGAACTTGTTGGAGACTTCATATCTCTCAACTCGGTATTTGCTTGAAATATTAACTTCAACTCCTGGAACATCTCATATGGTCCATGACGTTCAAAACGTCTTTTAAGTCCCGATTCTAAGCCGTTAAGTATGGTTCACTAAACTATCAAGTAGTCATCATATTGAGCTAGCCAAACGTTCATAACGTGCATTTGCTCCTGCAATAGGTCCGTCACCTAGCGGTGCATTAAGGACATAATTCTTACAGGCAGCAATGAGGATAAACCTCGGATCACGGATCCAATCCGCATCATTGCTACTAACATTTTCAATACTATTTTCTCTAGGAACACATATAAAAACATAGGGAAGCAACAACGCGAGCTATTGATCTACAACATAATTTGCAAAATACTACCAGACTAAGTTCATGATAAATTAAAGTTCAATTAATCATATTACTTAAGAACTCCCACTTAGATAGACATCCTCTAATCTTCTAAGTGATTACGTGATCCATATCAACTACACCATGTCCGATCATCACGTGAGATGGAGTAGTTTCAATGGTGAACATCAATATGTTGATCATATCTACTATATGATTCACGCTTGACCTTTCGGTCTCCGTGTTCCGAGGCCATATCTGTTATATGCTAGGCTCGTCAAGTTTAACTTTGAGTATTCCGCGTGTGCAACTGTTTTGCACCCGTTGTATTTGAGCGTAGAGCCTATCACACCGATCATCACGTGGTGTCTCAAAGCACGAAGAACTTTCGCAATGGTGCATACTCGGGAGAACACTTCTTGATAATTTTAGTGAGAGATCATCTTATAATGCTACCGTCAATCAAAGCAAGATAAGATGCATAAAGGATAAACATCACATGCAATCAATATAAGTGATATGATATGGCCATCATCATCTTGTGCTTGTGATCTCCATCTCCAAGCACCGTCGTGATCACCATCGTCACCGGTAGCGACAACTTGATCTCCATCGTAGCATCGTTGTCGTCTCGCCAACTATTGCTTCTCGACTATCGCTACCGCTTAGTGATAAAGTAAAGCAATTACATGGTGTTTGCATTTCATACAATAAGCGACAACCATATGGCTCCTGCCATTGCCGATAACTTCGGTTACAAAACATGATCATCTCATACAATAAAATATAGCATCACGTCTTGACCATATCACATCACAACATGCCCTGCAAAACAAGTTAGACGTCCTCTACTTTGTTGTTGCAAATTTTACGTGGCTGCTACGGGCTGAGCAAAAACTGTTCTTACCTATGCATCAAAACCACAACGATAGTTTGTCAAGTTGTGCTGTTTTAACCTTCGCAAGGACCGGGCGTAGCCACACTTGATTCAACTAAAGTGAGAGAGACAGACACCGCCGGTCACCTTTAAGCAACGAGTGCTCGAGCGGTGAAACCAGTCTCGCCAGTAAGCGTCGGCGTAATGTCGGTCCGGCCGCTTCATCTCACAATACCGCTGAACCAAAGTATGACATGCTGGTAAGCGGTATGACTTATATCGCCCACAACTCACTTGTGTTCTACTCGTGCATATGACATCAACGCATAAAACCAGGCTCGGATGCCATTTGTTGGGGAGCGTAGTAATTTCAAAAAATTCCTACGCACACGCAAGATCATGGTGATGGCATAGCAACGAGAGGGGAGAGTGTATGTCCACGTACCCTCGTGAGACCGTGGCGGAAGCGTTATAACAACGCTGTTGATGTAGTCGTGCGTCTTCACGATCCGACCGATCCAAGTACCGAGCGCACGGCACCTCCGAGTTCAGCACACGTTCAGCTCGATGGCGATACCGGGCTCCGATCCAGCAAAGCGTCCGGAGATGAGTTCCGTCGAGACGGCGTGGTGAAGATGATGATGCTCCACCGGCGCGAGCCGCCTAAGCTCATGACGATATGACTCTACGGCGCGAGGCTTCCGCTAAGCTCCGCGACGATATGACCGAAGTGGAATATGGTGGAGGGGGCACCGCACACGGCTAAGGAACGATCCGTAGATCAACTTGTGTGTCATGGGGTGCCCCCTGCCTCGTATATAAAGGAGCAAGGAGGGGGTGGCGGCCTAGAAGGGCGCGCAAGGAGGTCCTACTCCCACCGGAGTAGGATTCCCCCTTCCAAGTAGTAGGAGTAGGAGTCGAGAAAGGGGAAGAGAAGAGAAGAAGGAGGGGCGCAGCCCCTACCCCTAGTCCAATCGGACTAGGCCTTGGGGCGCCCAACCTCTCCTCTCTCTTTCCCTAAAGCCCAATAAGGCCCATATACTCCTTGGCGAATTCCGTAACTCTCGGTACTCGAAAATACCGAATCACTCGGAACCTTTCCGAACTCCAATATAGTCGTCCAATATATCGATCTTTACGTCTCGACCATTTCGAGACTCCTCGTCATGCCCCGATCTCATCCGGGACTCCGAACTCCTTGATACATCAAAACTCATAAACTCATAATAAAACTGTCATCGAAACCTTAAGCGTGCGGACCCTACGGGTTCGAGAACTATGTAGACATGACCTAGAACTATTCTCGGTCAATAACCAATAGCGGGACCTGGATGCCCATATTGGCTCCTACATATTCTCTGAAGATCTTTATCGGTCAAACCGCATAACAACATCGTTGTTCCCTTTGTCATCGGTATGTTACTTGCCCGAGATTCGATCGTCGGTATCCAATACCTAGTTCAATCTCGTTACGGTAAGTCTCTTTACTCATTCCGTAATACATCATCTCACAACTAACTTATTAGTTGCAATGCTTGCAAGGCTTATGTGATGTGTATTACCAAGAAGGCTCGAGATACCTCTCCGACAATCGGAGTGACAAAACCTAATCTCGAAATATGCCAACCCAACATGTACCTTTGGAGACACCTGTAGTACTCCTTTATAATCACCCAGATTCGTTGTGGCGTTTGGTAGTACCAAAAGTGTTCCTCCGTAAACAGGAGTTGCATAATCTCATAGTTACGGGAACATGTATAAGTCATGAAGAAAGCAATAGCAACATACTAAGCGATCAAGTGCTAAGCTAACGAGAATGGGTCAAGTCAATCACATCATTCTCCTAATGATGTGATCCCGTTAATCAAATGACAACTCTTTTGTCCATAGCTAGGAAACATAACCATCTCTGATAAACGAGCTAGTCAAGTAGAGGCATACTAGTGACTATATGTTTGTCTATGTATTCACACATGTATCATGTTTCCGGTTAATACAATTCTAGCATGAATAATAAACATTTATCATGATATGAGGAAATAAATAATAACTTTATTATTGCCTCTAGGGCATATTTCCTTCACCTACACGATCTTCTACCAGCCTCGCACCGCCATCAAGTCGCAAGCATTGGCCGACTTCCTCGTCGACTGGGCCGAGACCCAGTACCTGCCGCCGGCTCCCGACTCCACTCATTGGCGGATGCACTTCGACGGGTCCAAGATGCGCACCGGCTTGGGAGTCGACATCGTCCTCACCTCTCCCAAGGGCGACAAACTCAGATACACGTTGTAGATTCACTTTGCCGCCTCCAACAACGTGGCCGAGTACGAGGCGCTCATACACGGACTCCGGCTAGCCAAAGAGCTCGGCATCCGCCGGATCCTGTGCTATGGTGACTCGGATTTGGTGGTCCAGCAGTCATCTGGTGACTGGGATGCCAAGGACGCAAACATGGCGAGCTACCGCTTCCTCGTTCAGCAAATCAGCGGGTATTTCGAAGGATGCGAGTTCCTCCACGTGCCACGGGCCAATAACGAGCAAGCAGATGCCTTGGCGTGGATAGGCTCAACCCGACAAGCTATACCAACCGGTGTCTCTCTCCAACGCCTCCTCAAGCCGTCTATCAAGCCGTCTCCAGAATCCGACTCCATCTTCGTGCCGCCTAACCCCGACGCAGCCGGATCCGGCATGGGGATCCAAGCAAAGTGCCCAGACTTCGATAGGCGGCTCGGGGACTGCCATAGTCGCACCGGCCGGGACTTGAACCCGACCGGGACTACGGATAGTCGGCCGAGGATCGCTTAACGCCACAGCGGTGGCCAGCTCCACTCTTCACCACCCAGCCCACCACCACAGTTGCGTGGCCGTGTTGGCTATAGAAGAAGTCACAGCTCCATCATGGGCTCAGCCCATCCTCAACTCCTTGATAAACAGAGAGCTGCCGGCTGACGAGATCGCGGCAAGACAAGTCCAACGCCGAGCCGGCGCATATACAATTGCCAACAGAGAGCTCGTCGGTAGCGAGTGTCACTGAGTCTTCCAATAGCGCGAGCCGAGCCGAGAAGGGCATAGCAATCCTCAAAGACATTCACCAAGGCGAATGCGGCCACCACGCAGCCTCAAGATCCCTCGTTGCCAAAGCTTTCCGCCATGGTTTCTTTTGGCCGACCGCCTTGGACGATGCCAAGGAGTTGGTCAAACACTTGCAAAGGCTGCCAAGTCTTCACTCCAAGCAACACCGCCGCCGTAACTCAAGACCATTCCCCTCACCTGGCCTTTTGCCGTCTGGGGATTGGACATGGTGGGCCCATTCAAGACGGCAGCGGCGGCATGACACACTTGCTTGTCGCCGTGGATAAATTCACCAAGTGGATCGAAGCAAAGCCGATTAAGAAGCTGAACGGGCCGACTGCCGTGACATTCATCGCAGACATCACAACTCGATGCACAACGTGCCACACAGATCATCACCGACAACGGCACGAATTTTGCCAAGGGAGCATTGCGCGTTTACGCGCCGACGCAGGCATCCGATCGGACCTAGCGTCCGCTGCCCTGCACACCAAACGGCCAAGTTGAGCGAGCCAATAGGCTCATCCTTTTCGACATCAAGCCCCGCTGGTCGTGCATTTGAACGCTTCGGCGGTGTTGGCTCGATGAGCTGCCGGCCGTCCTCTCGAGTCTGCGCACTACCCCAAACAAATCAACCGGCTTCACCCCTTTCTTCCTTGTATATGGCGCCGAGGCATCATCCCAACCGACATCGAGTTCGACTCGCCTCGGTGACCATGTACACGTAGCGAGGGCTAAAGAAGCAAGAGAAGATGGCGTCGACCTGTTTGAAGAAAGCCGGCTGTTAGCCCTCACCGATCTGCCATCTACCAAAGCGGGGTTTGCGCCGCTACCATAGCCGGAAGGTCAAGCCAAGATCCTTTCAAGAGGGCGACCTTGTGCTCCGGCTGATCCAGCGAACAGCCGGCCAGCACAAACTCTTGGCCCCTTGGGAAGGTCCCCTCGTCGTCAGCAGAGCATTGGGAAACGACTCCTACTACCTAATCGACTCATAGAAGCCGAAGGCACGAAAGAGAGATGATTCCGGCAAGGAGTCGGAACGACCATGGAACGCCAACCTCCTCCGAAGATTTACAGTTAAAATGCAGTATGTATCATGCTACCTTTTGTACTAAGTATGAGACAATGGCCCCCCCGAGGAGCACTCGGGGACTGCCACCTTTTATCTATGAATGACGAGTATCATGCCTATGATTTTGTCATTTCACCTTTTTTCGTCCGGCACCGGGTTTGACTAGTCGGCCCGGGGACTGGCCGCCTTGAGTTATATTTAAAAGTTCCACCTGCAGTCAGACAAGTAGTGTGCCAGCACCCAAGCCCTCTCTTGTCAAAAGCCGCAGCTTGAAGAACCGACTGTCCGGCTGGCAAGAGTCAAAGGCAGGAAAGGACGCCCACACGAAAAACGGCTAAGGACTAACGAACTTATATAACAAAAGCCGGCTTCCTCCCGTTGCCGACCGGCTTCCCATTCAACCCTGACACAATCCAACAAAACTCAAGTACTTGCCTTCCCACAAATAGCCAAGTTCCTCCCCAGCCACAATCGCAGAGCAAATTGTTCGGCTAGGAAAGGCGGCAATCAAGGGAAGGCAGCAAAGGAAACGGCCTAAGGATAAAAAGCAAACTCGAATGGAAGCCAAACACATGCATAATTATATTTACACAAAAGCCTTCGAAAGGCCGACATTCGACATAGTCTAAATACACCCCCAGTGGGTGGAACTGCGCAAAGTTAATAAAATTTGTTCAAAGAGCAATAGCAGAAAAGCGAGAGCGGCAGATCAAGCCAGCGGAGCAACAGGCGAGTCGGGCAGGTCGGCGGAGGCAGCAGTGCGGGCCGGAGGAGTGGCCGGCTGGCGAGTCTCGGCCTGATCTTCACGCCTAGCAGGCGGCGCGCTCGGGCGTGCCTCGTTGCTAGAGGCACGATCGGTGAAAGCTGGCTGGTAACCGTCGTCTGGCGCGCGTCTTTGCCGCCTCCTCCTCGTCGTCTTGGCTTCATCGGCTGAAGCGATCTCCTCCGCCAGTCCTCGCTTTCGCCGGGTTCAGCCCAACCATTCCTCCGATCAAGCGACTCCACATCGTTCACTTCAGGCGAAGACGCTGGTGTCGGTGTACTCGGCGATAGCCGAGGCGCTACTGATGATAGCCGCCGCACCGCCACCAGCTCGTCGCCTCCTGCCTCCAAGTGCTCAACCGGTGGCGCGAGTTCAACCCAGATACCAGGCCCGGACGAACTCCGGCGCCCGCCTGCACCGGACCGAGCAGCAGAGGGCCTTCCGGGCCTCGGCGCGCCAACCGCAACCTCTCGCCATCGGCAGTCCGACCGGGGTGCGGGGATCACCTCGCCAGCCGTAGAGCGGCCAACACTTGCGCCAAAGCACGCCGGCCGGGCGGAGCATCTGCGGTGAGCCGCTGCAGCCGGGCTGGATCGCCAAGAGCTGCTCGAGCTCGGCGTCCATTGGCGTCGGCGCGATTAGTACCCCTCGCTTGCCGGCGGCGTCTCGCGGTGGGCCTCGATGAGCTTATTGGCGGCGCACGGAGTAGCCGGGAAGTAATCTGCGTGAAGAACAAGAAAGCGGCACAAAAATCAGAAGATGAACAAGAGGGCAAGAAGCAAGCAAAGGAGTGAGAAGAGGAAGGCGGCCTACCGTCGATCAGATCCTCCACCCGCCCATATGTTGGGGAACGTAGCAGAAATTCAAAATTTTCCTACGTGTCACCAAGATCTATCTATGGAGAAACTAGCAACGAGGGGAAGGAGAGTGCATCTACATACCCTTGTAGATCGCTAAGCGAAGCGTTCATGAGAACGGGGTTGAAGGAGTCGTGCTGCCGTGATCCAAATCACCGGAGATCCTAGTGCGAACAGACGGCACCTCCGCGTTCAACACACGTACAGCCGGTGGCGTCTCCCATGCCTTGATCCAGCAAGGAGAGAGGGAGAGGTTGAGGAAGACTCCATCCAGCAGCAACACAGCAGGCGTGGTGGTGGTGGAGGCGTGGCAATCCCGAGGGCTTCGCCAAGCACCAAGGGAGAGGAGGAGGAGGAGAGGCAGGGCTGCACCAAGAGGAGAGAACTCATGTGTGTTGGGCAGCCCAAAACCTCAAGTATATATAGGGGAAAGGGGGCTGCGCCCCTTTAGGGTTTCCCACCCCAAGGGTGCGCCAGCCCTAGATCCCATATAGGGGCGGCCAAGGGGAGGAGTGCCTCCCAAGTCAAGTGGAGGCCTCCCCTTTAGGGTTTTACCCTTCCCATGCGCATGGGCCTTGGGGGCTGGTGCCCTGGCCCATTAAGGCTAGGGCGCCCCCACAGCCCATGCTACTGTATTGGACGTGGTGGAACAATTTCCGGACCTCCGGACCCCTCCGAATCCTCCGGAACCTTCCGAAGCTTCCGGTACAATACCGAAAAACCCGAACTTTTCCTAACCCAACAACAACTTTCCATATATAAATCTTTACCTCCGGACCATTCCGAACTCCTCGTGACGTCCGGGATCTCATCCGGACTCGAACAACATTCGGTAACCACATACAAACTTCCTTTATAACCTAGCGTCCATCGAACCTTAAGTGTGTAGACCCTACGGGTTCGGGAACCATCTGAGACATGACCGAGACGTTCTCCGGTCAATAACCAACAGCGGGATCTGGATACCCATGTTGGCTCCTACATATTCCACGATGATCTCATCGGATGAACCACGATGTCAAGGACTCAATCGATCCCGTATACAATTCCCTTTGTCTAGCGGTATTGTACTTGCCCGAGATTCGATCGTCGGTATCCCGATACCTTGTTCAATCTCGTTACGGCAAGTCTCTTTACTCGTTCGTAACACATCATCCGTGATCAACCCCTTGGTCACATTGTGCACATTATGATGATGTCCTACCGAGTGGGCCCAGAGATACCTCTCCGTCACACGGAGTGACAAATCCAGCCTCGATTCGTACCAACCCAATGAGACACTTTCGGAGATACCAGTAGTGCACCTTTATAGTCACCCGATTCGTTGTGGCGTTTGGTACACCAAAGCATTCCTACGGTATCCGGGAGTTGCACAATCTCATGGTCTAAGGAAAGATACTTGACATTAGAAAAGCTTTAGCATACTGAACTACGATCTTTGTGCTAGGCTTAGGATTGGGTCTTGTCCATCACATCATTCTCCTAATGATGTGATCCGTTATCAATGACATCCAATGTCCATGGTTGGAAACCGTAACCATCTATTGATCAACGAGCTAGTCAATAGAGGCTTACTAGGGACATGGTGTTGTCTATGTACCCACACATGTATCTGAGTTTCCTATCAATACAATTATAGCATGGATAATAAGCGATTATCATGAACAAGGAAATATAATAATAACTAATTTATTATTGCCTCTAGGGCATATTTCCAACAGTCTCCCACTTGCACTAGAGTCAATAATCTAGTTCACATCGTCATGTGATTAACAGCGATAGGTCACATCGCCATGTGACCAACATCCAAAGAGTTTACTAGTGTCGTAAACTAGTTCACATCATCATGTGATTTAGACTCAATGAGTTACGAGGTTTGATCATGTTTTGCTTGTGAGAGAGGTTTTAGTCAGCGGTTTTAGTCAGGTCTGAACCTTTCAGATCCGTGTGTGCTTCAAATTTCTAGGTCATATTATAAATGCTGCTTCCACGCCCCACTTGGAGCTATTCCAAATGGTTGCTCCACTATCGTATCCGGTTTGCTACTCGAGTCACTTTCGGATAGGTGTTAAAGCTTGCATCGGCGTAACCCTTTACGCCAACTCTTTATCACCTCCATAATCGAGAAACATGTCCTTATTTACTCCAAGGACAATTTTGACCGCTGTCCAATGATCCATTCTGGATCATTCTTGTACCCTTTGTGACTCATGGCAAGGCACACTTCCGGTGCGGTACACAAGCATAGCATACTATAGAGCCTATGTCTAAAGCATAGGGGCGACCTTCGTCCTTTCTCTCTTTTATGCCGTGGTCGAGCTTTAACTCTTAACTTCATACCTTACAACTCAGGCAAGAACTCCTTCTTTGGTGATCCATCTTGAACACCTTCAAGATCATGTCAAGGTATGTGCTCATTTGAAAGTATTATTAAACATTTTGATCTATCTTATAGATCTTGATGCTCAATGTTCAAGTAGCTTAATCCAGGTTTTCCATTGAAAACATTTTCAAATAACCCTATATGCTTTCTAGAAATTCTACATCATTTCGATCATCAATATGTCAACAACATATACTCATCAGAAATTCTATAGTGCTCCCACTCACTTCTTTGGAAATACAAGTTTCTCATAAACTTTGTATAAACCCAAAATCTTTGATCATCTCATCAAAGCGCACATTCCAACTCCGAGATGCTTACTCCAGTCCTTAGAAGGATCATTGGAGCCAGCATACCTTTAGCATCCTTAGGATCGACAAAACTTTCGATTGTATCACATACAACCTTTCCTTACGAAGACCGGTAAGGAAACTCGTTTTGACATCCATCGCCAGATTTCATAAATGCAGCTAATGCTAACATGATTCCGACGGACTTAAGCATCGCTACGGATGAGAAAATCTCATCGTAGTCAACTCCTTGAACTTGTGAAAACTCTTACGCCACAAGTCGAGCTTCATAGACGGTGATATTACATGTCCACGTCCGTCTTCTTCTTAAAGATCCATTCATCTCAATGGCTTGCCGATCATCGGGCAAGTCCACCAAAGTCCATGCTTTGTTACGATACATGGATCCTATCTCGGATTTCATGGCTTCTAACCATTTGTCGAATTTGGGCCCACCATTGCTTCTCCATAGCTCGTGGGTTCATTGTTGTCTAGCAACATGACCTTCAAGACAGGATTATGTACCACTCAAGTAGTATGCATCCTTGTCACCCTCACGAGGTACGTCGGTGACTTGATCCAAAACTTCATGATCACTATCATAGCTTCTACTTCAATTGGTGTAGGTGCCACGGAACAACTTCCTGTGTCCTGCTACACACTAGTTGAAGTGACGGTTCAATAACCTCATCAAGTCTCCACCATCCTCCCACTCAACTTTTCGAGACGAACTTTTCCTCGAGAAAGGACCCGATTCAAGAAACAATCCCTATTGCTTTCGGATCTGAATTAGGAGGTATACCCAACTGTTTTGGGTGTCCTATGAAGATGCATTTTATCCGCTTTGGGTTCGAGCTTATCAACCTGAAACTTTTTCACATAAGCGTCATAGCCCCAAACCTTTAAGAAATGACAACTTAGGTTTCTCTAAACCGTGTCGTCTCAACGGAATTACGTGGTGCCCTATTAAAGTGAGTGCGGTTGTCTCTAATGCCTAACCCATGAGCGATAGTGGTAATTCGATAAGAGACATCATGGTACGCACCATATCCAATAGGGTGCAACTATGATGTTCGGACACACCATCACACTATGGTGTTCGGGCGGTATTAATTGTGAAACAATTTGCACAATGTCTTAATTGTGTGCCAAAACTCGAACTCAGATATTCATCTCTATGATCATATCATAGACATTTTATCCTCTTGTCACGAAGATCTTCAACTTCACTCTGAAATTACTTGAACCATTCAATAATTCAGACTTGTGTTTCATCAAGTAAATATACTCAACATCTACTCAAATCATCGTGAAGTAAGAACATAACGATATTCATTTGCATGCCTCAGCACTCATTGGACTGCACACATCAAAATGTGTTACTTCCAACAAGTTGCTATCTTGTTCCATTTCTTTGGGAGGCTTTTCACCATCTTGCCCATGTGGTATGATTTGCATATCTCAAGTGATTCAAAATCAAGTGAGTCCAAACGATCCATCTGCATGGAGTTTCTTCATGCGTATACACCAATAGACATGGTTCGCATGTCTCAAACTTTTCAAAAGCGAGTGAGTCCAAAGATCCATCAACATGGAGCTTCTTCATGCGTTTATACCAATATGACTTACATGGCGAGTGCCACAAGTAAGTGGTACTATCATTACTATCTTATATCTTTTGGCATGAAAATGTGTATCACTACGATCGAGATTCAATAAACCATTCTTTTAGGTGCAAGACCATTGAAGGTATTATTCAAATAAATAGAGTAACCATTATTCTCCTTAAATGAATAACCGTATTGCAATAGACATAATCCAATCATGTCTATGCTCAGCATAAACACCAAATAACAATTTTAGGTTTAACTCAATCTTGATGGTAGAGGGAGTGCGATGCTTGATCACATCAACCTTGGAAACACTTCCAACACATATCGTCGGCTCACCTTTAGCTAGTCTCCGTTTATTCCGTAGCTTTTATTTTGAGTTACTAACACTTAGCAACCGAACGGTATCTAATACCACGGTGCTACTAGGAGTACTAGTAAAGTACACATTAACATAATGTATATCAATATACTTCTATCGACCTTGCCAGCCTTCTTATCTACCAAGTATCTAGGGTAATTCTGCTCCGGTGGTTGTTCCCTTATTACGAAGCACTTAGTCTCGGGTTTGGGTTCAACCTTGGGTTTCTTCACTTGGAGCAACAACTGATTTGCCGTTTCATGAAGTGTCCTTCTTGCCCTTGCCCTTCTTGAAACTAGTGGTTTCACCAACCATCAACAATTGATGCTCCTTCTTGATTTCTACTTTCGCGATGTCAAACATCGCGAATACCTCAAGGATCATCATATCTATCCTTGATATGTTATAGTTCATCACGAAGCTCTAGCAGCTTGGTGGCAATGACTTTGGAGAAACATCACTATCTCATCGGAAGATCAACTCCCACTCGATTCAAGTGATTGTTGTACTCGGACAATCTGAGCACAAGCTCAACGATTGAGCTTTTCTCCCTTAGTTTGCAGGCTAAGAAAATCGCCGGAGGTCTTATACCTCTTGGCGTGAGCACGAGCTTGAAATCCCAATTTCAGCCCTCGAAACATCTCATATGTTCTGCGACGTTTGAAAACGTCTTTGGTGCCTCAACTCTAAACCGTTTAACTGAACTATCACGTAGTTATCAAAATGTGTATGTCCGATGTTCGCAACATCCACAGGCGACGTTTGGGGTTCAACACACTGGCGGTGCATTAAGGACATAAGCTTTCTCTGTCCGCATAATCGCTCTTTCAACTTTCAACTATATTTTCTCTAGGAACATATCTAAGCAGTGGAACTAAAGCGCGAGCTTCGACATAATTTGCAAAAGGTCTTTTGACTATGTTCAAGATAATTAAGTTCATCTTATGAACTCCCACTCGATAGACATCCCTCTGGTCATCTAAGTGATTACATGATCCGAGTCAACTAGGCCGTGTCCGATCATCACGTGAGACGGACTAGTCATCATCGGTGAACATCTTCATGTTGATCGTATCTACTATCGACTCATGCTCGACCTTCGGTCTCTGTGTTCCGAGGCCATGTCTGTACATGCTAGGCTCGTCAAGTTAACCCTAAGTGTATTGCGTGTGTTTGAGGCCATGTATGTACATCTAGGCTTACACACCGTTGTATGTGAGCGTAAGAATCCATCACACCCGATCATCACGTGGTGCTTAGAAGCGACGAACTTTTGGCAGCGGTGCACGATTAGGGAGAACACTTCTTGAAATTGTTGTAAGGATCATCTTATTTACTACCGTCGTTCTAAGTAAACAAGATGCATAAACATAATAAACATCACATGCAATTATATAGTAGTGACATGATATGGCCAATATCATATAGCTCCATTGATCTCCATCTTGGGGCTCCATGATCATCATCGTCACCGGCATGACACCATGATCTCCATCATCATGATCTCCATCATCGTGTCTTCATGAAGTTGTCTCGCCAACTATTACTTCTACTACTATGGCTACGGTTAGCAATAAAGTAAAGTAATTACATGGCGTTGTTTAATGACACGCAGGTCATACAATAAATAAAGACAACTCCTATGGCTCCTGCCGGTTGTCATACTCATCGACATGCAAGTCGTGAATCCTATTACAAGAACATGATCAATCTCATACATCACATATCATTCATCACATTCTTCTTGGCCATATCACATCACATAGCATACCTGCAAAAACAAGTTAGGCGTCCTCTAATTGTTGTTTGCATGTTTTACGTGGCTGCTATGGGTTTCTAGCAAACGTTTCTTACCTCGCAAAACCACAACGTGATATGCCAATTGCTATTTACCCTTCATAAGGACCCTTTTCATCGAATCCGTTCCGACTAAAGTGGGAGATCGGCACCGCTAGCCACCTTATGCACCAAGTGCATGTCGTCAGGTGGAACCTGTCTCACGTAAAATGCGTGTAAGGTCGGTCCGGCCGCTTCATCCCACAATACCGTCGAAACAAGATTGGACTAGTAACGGTAAGCATATTGAACAACATCAACGCCCACAACTACTTTGTGTTCTACTCGTGCAAAGAATCTACGCAATAGACCTAGCTCATGATGCCCTTTGTTGGGGAGCGTGGCAGAAATTCAAAATTTTCCTCGTGTCACCAAGATCTATCTATGGAGAAACTAGCAACGAGGGAAGGAGAGTGCATCTACATACCCTTGTAGATCGCTAAGCGGAAGCGTTCATGAGAACGGGGTTGAAGGAGTCGTACTCGTCGTGATCCAAATCACGGAGATCCTAGTGCGAGCAGACGGCACCTCCGCGTTCAACACACGTACAGCCGGTGGCGTCTCCCATGCCTTGATCCAGCAAGGAGAGAGGAGAGGTTGAGAAGACTCCATCCAGCAGCAACACAGCGGCGTGGTGGTGGTGGAGGAGCGTGGCAATCCCGCAGGCTTCCCAAGCACCAAGGGAGAGGAGGAGGAGGAGGCAGGGCTGCACCAAGAGGGAGAGAACTCATGTGTGCTGGGCAGCCCAAAACCTCAAGTATATATAGGGGGAAAGGGGGGCTGCGCCCCCTTTAGGGTTTCCCCACCCCAAGGGGTGCGGCCAGCCCTAGATCCCATATAGGGGGGGCGGCCAAGGGGGGAGGAGTGCCTCCCAAGTCAAGTGGAGGCCTCCCCCTTTAGGGTTTTACCCTTCCCATGCGCATGGGCCTTGGGGGGGCTGGTGCCCCTGGCCCATTAAGGCTAGGGCGCCCCCCTACAGCCCATGCTACTGTATTGGACGTGGTGGAACAATTTCCGGACCTCCGGACCCCTCCGGAATCCTCCGGAACCTTCTGGAAGCTTCCCGGTACAATCCGAAAAACCCGAACTTTTCCTAACCCGAACAACAACTTTCCATATATAAATCTTTACCTCCGGACCATTCCGGAACTCCTCGTGACGTCCGGGATCTCATCCGGACTCGAACAACATTCGGTAACCACATACAAACTTCCTTTATAACCCTAGCGTCATCCAACCTTAAGTGTGTAGACCCTACGGGTTCGGGAACCATCTGAGACATGACCGAGGCGTTCTCCGGTCAATAACCAACAGCGGGATCTGGATACCCATGTTGGCTCCCACATATTCCACGATGATCTCATCGGATGAACCACGATGTCAAGGACTCAATCGATCCGTATACAATTCCCTTTGTCTAGCGGTATTGTACTTGCCCGAGATTCGATCGTCGGTATACCGATACCTTGTTCAATCTCGTTACGGCAAGTCTCTTTACTCGTTCCGTAACACATCATCCGTGATCAACCCCTTGGTCACATTGTGCACATTATGATGATGTCCTACCGAGTGGGCCGAGAGATACCTCTCCGTCTGCGGAGTGACAAATCCAGTCTCGATTCGTGCCAACCCAACAGACACTTTCGGAGATACCTGTAGTGCACCTTTATAGTCACCCGATTACGTTGTGGCGTTTGGTACACCCAAAGCATTCCTACGGTATCCGGAGTTGCACAATCTCATGGTCTAAGGAAAGATACTTGACATTAGAAAAGCTTTAGCATACTGAACTACGATCTTTGTGCTAGGCTTAGGATTGGGTCTTGTCCATCACATCATTCTCCTAATGATGTGATCCGTTATCAATGACATCCAATGTCCATGGTTAGGAAACCGTAACCATCTATTGATCAACGAGCTAGTCAATAGAGGCTTACTAGGGACATGGTGTTGTCTATGTACCCACACATGTATCTGAGTTTCCTATCAATACAATTATAGCATGGATAATAAACGATTATCGTGAACAAGGAAATATAATAATAACTAATTTATTATTGCCTCTAGGGCATATTTCCAACACCATAACCCTCGCTCAGCGCTTGCCTTGCTTCAGCCCAACCAGCCGCTTCGGTCTCGAACTCGGCCTTAAGGGCGGCCTCGTTGTCCTGCGCCTTCTTCAGGGCCGCTTGGTGGCTCTCCTCCTGGTCGGCCAACCTCTTGGCCAGGCGATCGCTTTCCTGGGCCAAGGCGACGATCTCGGCTTCCTTGGCGCGAAGAGCGGTCTGGGCCTCGCCTAGCTGCCCCCTCAAGTCGGCGTTAGCTGCTTCAAGCATGGAGAGAAAGGAAAAAAGCAGTAAGGGAAAAGTCGTCAGGGAAGATCCGACCTGGCTGCTCAGCAGCCGGCTCGAATCTCGGGGACTACACCCAGTGGGTGCGCTGACTCGCCCCCACTTGAGATAGAAGAAACCAAGTTCTTACTCGGCTATTAAATCGGATCGGGCGGCTCGCTCAGCTCCTGGGCACTGGAGTTGAAGGCGGCCACGCCGGATTGTGATACTCTGAAAATCAGATGGAGTGTGCATAAGAGCAAGATTGCTATCAAGTCACGCTAAGAAGTTTCAAGCCGCCTGCTTTCGTGACCGACTCGAAACTTCGGGGACTACACCAGGTGGAGTGTGACGCCCCATGGAAGAAATCAAAAAAAATGGATCAAAGCGGAAGACTCACCGGACGACGCTGCAGCGTAGCAAGGAACTCTGGGTGTATCATTCAACAAGCCGGCTGAGCACAAGCGGCGTCGGACCTCTGCGCCGCCCCATTCAGCTCGGCCGTCCCAACGTTGGCGTCCACTCGACGTCTTGGCGCTTGGCCGCCTCGTGTCTGTGCCGTCGAAGCTGGCGCCGCAGCCCTTGCGGCTCCGGCGTCGAGGCGCCTCTCCCACGCTACCGGCGGGCACCGACTTCACCACGAGATCCGCCCCGCCGCCGCTTCGCCCGGCGGCCCGGCTGCCCGGCGCCGCAGCAGGTTTGCCGCCTTGGCCGCTCGGTCGGCGCCCGGCGTGGCGCCTCCCGAGATCGTCACGTCGTCCTCCATCCTCTCCATCACCGGCTGGTGGCGGTCGGGTTCCTCCGACGGAGGCAGGGGACATCGAAGCCACGCGGCGAAGGGAATGGCGAGTTGCGAGGCTGATTGCGCAAAGCCTCCGCCTCCTTCTCGCGTGACCGCGGCCTCACGCTGAGCCTTGGCTGCCGCGTCGGCTTGCGCCTCGGCCGACTTCTCCGCCGCCTCTGGGCGCCCCGCTCGCCGCTTCCCGCTCCTCCCGAGCCTCCCGCGTTCGCTCCGTTGCCTCCATGAGGTCGGCGAGGGGTCCCTTTCGGCGGAACTCGAAGAACCTCCGTCGGTAGCGACTATGGGCGGTGTCAACCCGCTCAAGGGAAGCGGCGCCTGTTCAACAAACCAAGAAGGCGGCTCAGATGAGCCTCAACCAAAAAGACAACAAAGTACAAGACACACAACACTTACGCCGAGACTGCTTGTGGCTGCTTCACCACCTTGCGAGCGGGCGCTTCGCAGCCGCCTCGTCTCGCTTAGTGGTCGCCCGCATGAGCTCTTGGGTTTCTTGGCGGCTGCGAAGAGAATCGGCGCGGACGGCGCTTCACGCGCCACCCGGCAGTTGGCGCGGGAAGGCCGTGCCGTAGCGATCGGCCGCCCGGTGGCGGCGGGATAACCGGCCGTCATCCTCGGCCAGATCCTCGAAGCCGGCCGTAAAGTCGGGGCCGCCTCCTCTCCGCCCGGTTGCGACTCTGGCGTCGTCCATGGCGGCCGCCCCGGATCCGGTCGTCGGGGTGCGTCCACAGCGCGATCGGCCAGTAATCGGCACTCCGCCCTGCGGCCTGGCGCCCGGTCGAAGAAGAGGCTCTGCTCAAAAGCGAAGCCGATTAATCAAGAGTCGGCTATCGCGAACCCGGCAACAAAAGAAGAAGAGAATAAGGAAAAACTCACCACGGGGAGGCGGGTTGGCCGAGAATATGGCGCCTTGCGTCTGCCACTCCACGGTGAGTTTGCGATTGGAGATATAGTTCACCATGTAAGATACCTCGTCACGAGGCATCTCTCGGTGCTTTCGGCCGGCACGGTCAAGCGGCCGCTCATTTGGCGAGATCATGTGCGGCCGGCTTTGGGCGGAAGCACCGGCGCTCCAATGGCCCACCAAGTCGGCCCCCACCAAGCCCTCCGACCGACCATCACTCGAGTCGGGTGTGGCGGCGTTCGGCCAAGGTGGCGGCCGGGCTCGGAAGGACCAAGGCGCCCGGCCTTGCGAGCAGCGGGCGGCTACGTAATCCGGCATATTGAGGTGAGTCGCCTTGCGCGGCGTTCTTCACGATAAAACGATCGCTGCCAAAGCTTCACCGATTGGATCAGCGGGATAGGCGGAAAAGGGTTGTTGTCGGCCGTCCTCCGCTTAGCGATGAAGGGCGCCCGGGCGGGCACGCGCCGGAGACAATCTGAAGCTTGCACTGAAATAACTCCCCCCAGAGCTCGAGGGTGGGGAGGATGCCAAGAAAGCCTTCGCACAAAGTGATGAAGGCCGACAATAGCATCACTGTGTTGGGGTTGAGGTGATGCGGCTGAAGATGGTAGAAGTCGAGGAAGGAGCGGAAGAACCCGCTCGCCCGGCAAAGCCGAGGCCGCGCAAGGCAGTCTGGCGGAAGATGACCCGCGCCCTCCTCGGCGCCGGCGAAATCTCCGCCTCGCCAGGCGGGTCTTCACGAGGTCCTCGCTCGGCAATCGCCACCGTCCGTGAGCCAATCAATGTGATCTTCGTGGGCGTTGAAGCCGTCCCCACGAGCTCGACAACGCCATGGGAGCGAAAGGAAGGAAAGAACTGCGGCGGTGGAGAACACGCCCACCACGAACGAAGGAACCGCGGCGAGCCAAGATAACTCATGGCGAACGGCGCGGTGGCGAGTCTTGCGGCAGCGGAAGAGTGAGGAAGAAAGTAGAGGAAGGAGAGGAGCGAGGCGGCGTGCGAGCCGCCGCCCCTCCTCCCCTACTTATAGGCTCGGGCGGCGGAGCCGAGGAGGCGGCGTGGGGGAACGTGGGGACTAATCTGCCACCTCCCCCGTCCCGCGATTATGGCGCCCTAAAGGCGTCTTTAACCACCAGAGAAGACGAGCAATCCATTTGGGCCGAAGAATCCGCCCGTGGGCGGCGTGAGGCTTGGTAGGCCTGGCTGCGGCGACGTCCGTTCGCGCGTGGGCCGACAAGCTTTTCTCGCCACGCGCGGCGCCGCGGTGACGCGCGAGTCAACGCATAAGCCGGCTCGCGTTCCCCTTCTAACCGGAGCTCCTCGAGACGGCGCACCTGTTCAAGGCCAGCTCTAGCTGCGGCTTCCCGTGATAGGAAGGCGATCGAGCTTCGTCCTCCTCCTTCAACCTCGGCCCAATCAGCTTCGGGATTCTTGTCGAGTAAATGGCCACGGGTAGCCTAGCCGGCTCCCCCTGGGGCTTCTTAAAAAATTACAAGTCAATCAAGCCAATCAAGTCATCCAACTCCCAGGACGCTGGGCCGCCTTCCCCGGCCGGCTATCATTTAGGCCGGCTGTCAGGAGGCGGCCTGGCCCCAAGATCCATAGAAGAAAGCCACAAGAGGGTCGGCTTCCAATGAGTCGGCTACCATAGGGCCAACTCCGCGCAGCCGGCCACGAGAGGGCCGACTCCAAGGAGCCGGCCACCCCGCAGGCGGCCAAGACCGCACCCTCAGAATCTGCACCCACATAACGGCGATGAGACGGGGCGTGGCTACAGTGAAGCCTGCCATCCCCGCATCCCGGAGCGCGCGTGGCTATAGTGCGCCGTATGGGGCAGCCATCACCCGTCCGGCGCGGCACTATTGCCATGTTGACTGTGACGTCACCCACGACAACCTGTCTGTACTACCCGCAGGCGGTGGGTCCCTCCAGTCAGAGAGATGCCCGAAGGCGGCTCGGCCTCCCCCAGTCGACCTGGGACATGGCTGGCTCCCCATAGCCGGCTTGTTCCCTCCCACGAAAGAAGCGCCTCATTAAGGAGACAAGACGAAGTGAGGCTACAGTGATCGCCGCCAAGGCGGCAGCACTGTAGACACGCTTACCCCGACAAAGCCCTCGTCATCAGGATTGAGGCAACAGTAACCAGCCCCCGACAAGGCCCTCAACGGTGGGGCCAGCTTGTCGACTAGGAAGCCGACAGTCGGCGGGACCCACCATTCGGCGGGCCCCAGCGGCCGGCGGAGAAGCCGGCGGACGAAGACACTGACGACTAGGGCCCACGCCTAGCCGGATTACCATTGTACCCCTGGGGGGTAGGCCTATATAAACCCCCCAGGGCACC
Organism: Aegilops longissima; assembly: GCA_021605205.1. Classification (NCBI taxonomy): domain Eukaryota; kingdom Viridiplantae; phylum Streptophyta; class Magnoliopsida; order Poales; family Poaceae; genus Aegilops; species Aegilops longissima. Next base: position 203,564,214 of record CM038676.1, read on the forward strand.
CATGCAAATTGTTGGACTCTGATAGTTTTAGCCACCACGTAGAGGGAAGAAGAGAGATAGTCGTGCCCTTCTTCTTCCTCTCGTCGAACAACTCAAGGAGCATCTTGTAGCAACTCGTTCATCTAGTGATCATGCGGAGACCCCGCAGAGCAGCAGTAGGGGTGTTATCTCCACGGAGAGCCCCGAAGCTGGGTAAGATTCGCCGGCGTGCATGTCTTCGCCTCACCCCGTTTCCAGGCACCGGCGATGTCTTATTGGCTCCCACTATGATTAGCCACCCGTTGGCATATGTCGCACCTACCACCCGACACACACACACACACACGTGAGAGAGAGGTTGGGTGTATATGGATGGTTGGGCGGTGGACCGTCAAAGGGAGCTACTCGATGAGGGCGGTGGTTTGTCGAGGGGTGTAATGTTAGAGGTATAAAAGGTGCCTGGTCCAATAAAGAGGGTGCATGTAACACCCCGGATGTAACTTTCCATATTTGTAACTCCAAATCTTGCCATTTTCGGCATTGTGATATGATATTCCCTCCGTGGTTGGGTTTTTCTTCATTTTTTGCATTTTGTCCATGTCATGCATTTCATATCATGTCATCATGTGCATCGATTCGTAGCATACGTGTTCGCCTCCTGATCCGAGCATTTTCCCGTTGTCCGCTTTTGCAATCCGACTCCTATGTCCCCGGCGTCCCCTTTTACGTTTTTCCGTGAGCGGTACTAAACTTTCTCGGAATGGACCGAGGTTTGTCAAGTGGCCTTGGTACACCACCGTAGACCACTGTCAAGTTTCGGTCATTTGGAGCTCGTTTGGTACTCAACGGTTAACCGCACTCATAAAGGCCTCTTTTAAGTTGCAGCCCAACACCCCTTCAAAACAGCCCAATAACCCATCTAAGTCACTTCCATGCTCTTCGTCATCGGATCACGATCGTGTGGTAAAACTACACCTCATTTGGAGCTCCCTAGCTCCTTCTAGCTATAAAAGACCCCCATTTCCAAATCCGGATCATTCCTACCCTACCCTAGCCCGCTCTTCTCTCGCCACGGACACGTCCGGATCGGACGGACGTCCAAGCCACAGTCCGCCCGCACCGGTCTGGGAACGCCACGTATGCGCGCCACGCCGCCACCATGGCCAGGCCCAAGGGCCCTCTCGGCCCAGCAGCGCCCAGGCGCGCCCAGCTTCCCGCCGCCGCCGCTTCGCGCCCCATCGCTCGCCCGCCCGCCCGGCCCCTCCGCCGCCTTCCCCACAAGCCTCCGCCGCCGTCGCCCTCATAGTCCAGCGGCCGCCCGCCCAGCCGGCCCCGTCGGCCTCTCCTCCTCCGCCGCTCCGCCCGGCCCCCCTTCCTCCCTCTCCGCGAGGTTCCGCTGTCCTCGATCCAGCTACCGCCGCGGATCCAGATCCACCCCACGGTTGACTTTCCCCCGAGCCCCGATTTCCTCTAAGTTTTTATTCTGTCAGTAATTTGTTGCATTTTCATCATGCCATAACTTTGCACCCGTGGCTCCGTTTTGGGCGTGTAGCATACCAACTTGTTCGCCTCGACGAGTACATCATTTCATCTCATTGCATCGTTTCCATTTGAGCTCATCTTGATGACCGAAATGCTGTTAGAAGAGGGCTATGTGATGTTAGTTTCAGATTCTTATCAGAACATGCACTTTTGTCATTTTTGCCATGATTGATGTGTGCATCCTATGAATTTGAGTACTACATGTGTTTTGTAATATGCCATGCCATCTTTACAGGTGTGTATGCCATGTATTTTTGTGATCTCTGTGGTGACTAGCACAAGCATGCAAACTAGGCTTCATGATGTTGCTGATTTCAGCCCCTGTTTTGCTGATATTTTTATGCCATGTTAACTTGATGCTAGAGAGAGATCCATGCATATTTTGAGATACTTCAGTAGGATGTTTTTAACATATGGTTATGCTCTATCCATCCATGCCCTTGTTTGCAATTATGGAGTGCCATAGCTTGAGTCAATCGAGCTCTACTTTTGCTATAAAATATTTCCTGGCAGATTGTTTACATGTTATTCAATTTTGCCAAGATTGTTGTAGTTGATCCGTGTATTCTATGATATTGTTCTTGCCATGTATAGCTTCTATGCCATGTCTTCTTGATGGATGTATGCTTAGTTTATCATGAAATGCTCTGTAGTGAGTGCATCGAGCTCTTAAACATGCCTACTTGTTATCTGTTTTTGTCATGCCCTGTTGCTGAATCTATTAACGAAACTTGCTATTTTGACATGGGTGCTATTGCATCTTCTGATCCTTTTTGGCTCATGGTCATTAAGGGACTTTTGTTCTATGCTTTGAGTAGATTCATGCCATGCCTTGTTTTGCTATTATAAGTTCCTATAGCATGTCGTTTGTTTGCTTTGAACATTGCTTCCTGATGCTGATTTCTGCCATGTTCAGTATTTTCACTAAGTCTGTGAAGCTGACATATTTTGCACTTTTGCCATGCTTGTTTGGACCTGTTATGATGTGAATTAGCCGTATCTCAGTGTTCATCTTTTGCCAAGCATCTTGAGTAGATCACTTCCATATGCTTTGTTGGCACGTTTGGGTGCAGTAGCTTAATTTCTTGTTGCTTGCTTTGTGGCATCATCTGTTAATGGCAGATTTGTGCCATTCTTGTTTTGCTTGTCATTTGCAAACCGTGCATCCGATTCCGTGATCTTTATATCGATTTCAACCAAATCATCTCACCTTTCTAGCGGCATACTTGGTTTGCCAAGTTGATGCCTGGTTCATCATTTTCTTCCGAACACGATACGCATTGCATATCACATCTCGCATATCATGCCATGTATTGCATCATGTTGCTTGTGCATTGCACCGTGATTTATTGTGGTTCCATTGTTTGTGTTCTTGATTTGGGTAGAGCCGGGAGACGAGTACATGAACGAGGAACCTGTTGAGAACGCTTACGAGGATCAAGCTTTCGACAACTCTGAGAACTTTGCAGGCAAGATGACCATACCCTCGAAATCACTTCTATCTTTGCTTGCTAGATGCTCGCTCTTTTACTATGCCTATGCTACGATGCCTATCACTTGCTTATCATGCCACCCCTATTGCCATGTCAAACCTCTAACCATCCTTTCCTAGCAAACCGTTGATTGGCTATGTTACCGCTTTGCTCAGCCCCTCTTATAGCGTTGCTAGTTGCAGGTGAAGATGAAGTTTGTTCCTTGTTGGAACATGGAGATGTTGTTCCTTGTTGGAACATGTTTACTTGTTGGGATATCACAATATATCTGCTATAATTAATGCATCTATATACTTGGTAAAGGGTGGAAGACTCGGCCTTATGCCCGTGTTTTGTTCCACTCTTGCCGCCTAGTTTCCGCCATACCGTGTTATGTTCCTTGATTTCGCGTTCCTTACGGTTGGGTGATTTATGGGACCCCTTGACAGTTCGCTTTGAATAAGACTCCTCCAGCAAGGCCCAACATTGGTTTTACCATTTGCCACCTAAGCCTTTTTCCCCCGGGTTTTCGCGAGCCCGAGGGTCATCTTTATTTTAACCCCCCCCACGACGAGTGCTCCTCGAGTGCTGGCCCGAATCGAGCTGCTCAGGGGCCACCACGGGAAACTCGAGGCTTGGTTTTACTCGTAGCTAGTCTCATCCGGATGTGCCCTGAGAACGAGATATGTGCAGCTCCTATCGGGATTTGTCGGCACAATCGGGCGGCTTTGCTGGTCTTGTTTTATTGCTGTCGAAATGTCTTGTAGTCCGGGATTCCGAGATCGATCGGGTCTTCCCGTAGAAGGAATATCCTTCGTTGACCGTGAGAGCTTATAATGGGCTAAGTTGGGACACCCTGCAGGTATTATCTTTCAAAGTCGTGCCCATGTTATGAGGCAGATGGGAATTTGTTAATGTCGGTTGTAGAAAACCGAAGTTGACCTTAATTAATACACATCAACAAGGTGTGTAACCGTGATGGTCTCTTCTCGGCGAGTCCGGAAGTGAACACGGTGTTGGAGTTATGTTTGACGTAAGTAGTTCAGATCACTTCTTGATCGCTACTAGCTTCACGACCGCGCTTTGCTTCTCCTCTCGCTCTCTTTTGCGAATGTAGCCACCATATATGCTAGTCGCTGTCGCAGCTCCACCTCACAACTCTATCCTTCCTATAAGCTTAAATAGTCTTGATCTCGCGGGTGTGAGATTGCTGAGTCCCGTGACTCACAGATTCTACCAAAACAGTTGCAGGTGCCGACGATGCGGTCTGATGACGCAACCAAGCTCAAGTGGGAGTTCGACGAGGAACGTGGTCGTTATTATGTGTCTTTTCCCGATGATCGATAGTGGAGCCAGTTGGGACGATCGGGGATCTGTGTAGCATTTGGGGTAGTCTTCTTTTATTTTGGTTCCGAGTCGGACCTTGAGTGTATTCTGGATGATGGATGTTTATTTATGTATTTTGTGAAGTGGCGATCGTAAGCCAACTATGTATCTCTTTCCTTATGTATTACATGGGTTGTGTGAAGATTACCTCACTTGCGACATTGCTTTCAATGCGGTTATGCCTCTAAGTCGTGCTTCGACACGTGGGAGATATAGCCGCATCGAGGCGTTATAAGTTTGTAATCGAGCCATCCCGATTTAGGAGCCCCCAGCTTGATTGTTTGTCATGTTGTTGAGTCTAGAACAAAAATGTTTTGAGTCTTAGGATTATATATATCGGAGAGTAGGATTCTTTTTACTCCCCAGTCCCTTCGTCGCTCTGGTGAGGTCTCCTGACGTAGAAGTTTTGACTCTCCTCTCCTCAAATTTCACTAAAAAAAAAATTTTAGGTTCACGCGGGTATCTTGGAATCGTTCCGATGGTTTTGTGATAAGAACATTGTTCTTGGTGCCTCCTGACATTTAGGGGTTGTGGCAGTGTCCCGGGGAGTTGAGCTCCGAGGTGTTGTCGTCACAATTTTATCGTTGCAGTTCTGGAATACCCGAGTTTTGCCGACATCGAAATCTCTTTTGTACAGTTGTTGGTGAGATAACCCCGATAACCCAGTACTGGGGCGAGCTCGGGAGTATTGCCATGACTCGTATAACGGATGCTTTTCGAAGGTCGAGGTACACGATTTCCGAAGGTTTCTTGGTTATGTGTTGACGGATGGATACAACTGGATTTAGGTATTGTTAGTTTGGGTGATATATTTTGTGTCCCATGTATCCCCAACACCAGATTGCATAACCAGAAAGTTTCGGGAGTTTATAGGTGGGATTCAAATAGCTCTTAGCATTTCTTCCCGCAGATATTTGGTTTGTGATTGGGTAATCCTTACCACTTATTTGTTCCAGTCGTACCTTGTTATTTTTTTCATCAACCCTTATTCAAGTGGCTTCTCACCTTAATGGACGTGTGATGTTAGCTTTTGGAATGCATTCGTTCATCCTTGTTCGAATGTTTATTGTGAAGACTATATGTTGCAATTTCTATCCGTTGATTCAACTTGTCTATCTGCCTATCAAGTGCTAACGGATGTCACCCTCTTCAGGATGGCTCCGCCAACGCGTCTGAATCCGGATCCCAATGATGGGAGTCAGTCGAACCCTCCACATCCACCTCCGCCTCCGGAGGCATGGCAAGCTATCATGGCAGCCACCAATGCAAATGCTCAGATGATTTTGCAACTCTTGCAAGAGCATACCCAAGGGCAAGGCAATCAAGGAAATCAAGGCCAAGGCAACAACCAGCCGCACTTTGCTACCCTCAATCGGTTCCTCGCTAATCAGCGAAGTCTTTCGGTTTACGTAGTCGAGGCCACAGACGCCGACGATTGGCTTGTGGACATCTGCAAACATTTTGAATGTAGCAATGTCGGACACGAGGACTTTGTCAAGTTTGCTTCGTTTCAACTCAAGGACCAAGCTGCTTGAGTGGTACCAAAGAATACAAAGATTCTAGAGGAGGTCGTGAAATTACAGGATGAGTTCCGCCAAGACTTGAGCTCACCACATTCAAAAGTGTTGTTGAGAGCAAGCGTGAGGAGTTCCGCAATCTCAAGCAAGGCAACATGTCGTGTATCAATACAATATCCAGTTCGAGAACTCGCTCGCGCTAAGCAAGACGTCCACGATGAAAAGAGTATGATCTATCAATTCAGAGGTGGTCTCGGAGAAGATCTGCAATTAGCTCTCGTGCTTTTGAGCGAGTAAAAGTATGATGAATTCTACAACATGGCATCAAGAAAGAACCTGCCCAGCTCAAATGTGAGGCTTCTAAGAAGAGAATCGGGGATGCAGTTCAGTCTTCTTCTTCCTCTCAAGTGGCAGCTAAGCAGCAAGTTCTACCTTCCTCCTCCTCCGTTCCGTCGGCCTTATCAGTAGAAGAACTCAGGTGGTCGTGGATCTTCCCACCCGCCCAACCCAAAGCTATCGAACAAGTCTAATTCTCAAGCTCCAAGGTCAAATGCTCCTTATCACCGTCCGCTCTCGAGGTGACTTGCAACAAATGTCGTGAGAAAGGTCACTACGCGAACAAGTGCTTCAACCAAAGGCGCCTTCGCCTCCTCCTCTGTGAGATCTTCAAGCAATGCGGTGGTCAAGCATAATCCCAAGTCTGCAAAGGTGAATATGATGAATGCAACTCAAGCGGAGGAATCTCTTGGACGTGATAATGGGTAATCTCTCAGTTAATGATATTCCTGCAAAAGTCTTATTTGATATTGGTGCATCGCATTCTTTCATGTCATATCCTTTTGCATCGAAGCACAATTTTGACACAGAGGAATTACCTAAAGCTATGCAAGTTATTTCTCCGGCTAAGCGTTTGAGCTCTAGCATGATGGTTCCGAATGTCGGTATCAAGATGGGCGACTATAGATTTCTGGCTAAACCAATTGTCCTTGGTGACTCGGATATTGATCTTATTCTTGGGATGGATGGCTTTCTCGGCACAAAGCTCAGGCTTGATTGTGCTGCGGGGAAATTCAATTGACTCACTCTTCTAATGATGTGATCATCTATGCCGCTTCGTGATGAAACCATTCGGTTGTTTTCTCTCAATGAGAAGGGCGAATTGGATGCTATTTCTTAGATTCCATCGTTTGTGAGTACCAAGATGTCTTTCGGTAAGAGCTTCCGGTATGCCTCCTCATCGGCCGCTTGAGTTCGTTATCGATCTTGAGCACGCATTGAACCCGTTGGAAGCGTCCATACAAGCTTGGACCTAATGAGCTGAAGGAATTGAAGAAGCAGCTCGATGAACAAGAGCGTCTGGGTTTGATCGGACCGAGTTCATCTCCTTGGGGTTGTGGTGTTCTTTTGTCCGGAAGAAGGATGGCACGGACCGACTTTGCGTCGATTACCGTCCATTGAATAAGAAGACAATCAAGAACAAGTATCCACTTCCCAACATCAATGAGCTTTTCGAGCAACTCAAAGGTGCTAAGGTGTTCTCCAAGCTTGACCTTCAGATGGGTTATCATCAGATTCGCATTCGTGAACAAGATATTCCCAAGACAAAGATTCGAACAAGCTTTGGTTCTTATGAATATCTGTCATGTCTTTCGGCCTTGTCAATGCTCCTCCAACATTCTCTCGAATGATGAACTTCATCTTCAACCCCTACACAAATGAATTCGTCTTGGTCTATCTTGATGATATTTTGGTCTTCTCCAAAATAAGAAGGATCATGCCAAACATTTGCGATTGGTGCTCGACAAGCTCGAGAGAGCATCAATTCTATCGAAGTTTTCCAAATGTGAATTTTGGCTTGATGAAGTGCTTTATCTTGGTCACATCATCTCCGCCAAGGGCATCGCTGTTAATCCCAGAAGGTGTCTGCAGTTGTGAATTGGGAACCTCCTCGTAATGTCAAGCGACTTCACGCTTTTCTTGGACTCGCAAGCTATTGCGAAGATTCGTTGAGAATTTTCTAAGATTGCAAAGCCTCTTTCCAACCTTCTCCGAGAAGCATGTGAAGTATGTCTGGTCTCCCCGAGTGTGACGTTGCTTTCAATACTCTCAAAGAGAAACTCGTCACAGCTCTGTCTTGACTCCTCTGATGAATCCAAGCCATTCAAGTGTTACGTGATGCTTCTCTTCAAGGTCTCGGTCTTGTGTTAATGCAAGAGAAGAGAGTTGTGGCCTATACCTCTCGTCACCGAAGCCCAACGAAAAGAACTACCACACCACGATCTTGAGTTGGCGGCAGTTGTCCATGCTTTGATAATATGGAGACATCTCTTGTTGGGAAGGAAAGTGGACATTTTCACCGATCACAAGAGTCTCAAGTATATCATCACTCAACCCAACCTCAACCTCAGGCAAACTCGATGGGTCGAAATGATTCAAGAGTACAATCCAAGTATTGAATATACTCCGGGCAAGGCCAATGTCATTGCAGATGCTTTGAGCAGGAAGGCTTATTGCAACAGTTTAATCCTCAAGCCCTTCCAACCGGATCTCTGTGAAGCTTTCCATAAGCTGAATCTTCAAGTTGTTCCTCAAGGCTTTCTTGCCAACCTCATAGTCTCTCCTACTTTGGAAGACCAAATTCGTGAGGCTCAACTCCTGGATACCATGGTGAAAAAGGTGAAGCGTGGTATCGACAAGGGCATTTCAAGTACAAGTGCTTCCACATTGATGACAAAGATACTCTTTTCTTCGAGGACCGGATTGTGGTTCCTAAGGGTGATCTACGTAAAGTCATTATGAACGAGGCACACATTTCGCTTCTATCCATTCATCCCGAAGTACGAAGATGTACCATGACCTCAAGCAGTCATATTGGTGGACTCGAATGAAGCGAGAAATTGCTCAATTCGTGAATGAGTGTGATGTCTGCGAGAAGAGTGAAAGCGAGAACACCAACGACCAGCTGGTCTCCTCCAACCTCTTGCTATTCCGAATGGAAGTTTGATCATATCGAGATGGACTTCGTGGATCGGATTTCCTAAGTCCAAGCGTGGAAATGATGCTATCTTCGTTGTCATTGACAAGCTTACTAAAGTGGCTCATTTCCTTCCTATCAAAGAATCTATCACAGCAGCTCGGTTGGCGAGCTATACACCTCGAGATTGTCTCCTTGCACGGCATTCCACAATTGATCTCTTCTGACCGTGGAAGCATCTTTACCTCAAGTTTTGGGATTCTTTTCAAGGCCATGGGCACCAACATTCGTTTCAAAGACAACTTTCCATCCTCAAACAAGTGGCCAAGTCGAGCGAGTCAATCAAATCCTCGAAGACATGCTCGGGGCTTGTGTCATCTCTTTCGAGATGAAGTGGGAAGATTGTCTTCCATATGCCGAAGTTCTCCTACAACAACAGCTTCCAGCGAGTTCGGCAAGGCCCCATTCAAATTCTCTATGGCGAAAAGTGCCGTACTCCTCTCAATTGGTCCGAGACAGGTGAATGCCAACTTCTTGGCAACGACTTGATCACGAAGCGAAGAAATGTGCAAAGTCATTCGTGAGAATCTCAAAGCAGCGCAATCGCGCTTTAAGAGCTATTATGATGACAAGCACCGTGATGTGGCTTTTGAAATCGGAGACCATGTCTACCTCGCGTCTCTCAATGAAAGGCACTCGTCCGCCCGGTATCAAAGGGAAGCTTGCCCCTAGATACGTGGGTCCTTTCAAGATCATTGGCAAAAGAGGCGATCTAGCCTATCAACTTGAGCTTCCGTCAACTTCGCGAATGTGCACGATGTGTTTCACGTGTCACAACCGCAAGTGCTTCAAGACTCGAGCGCACTATCAACTTCAAGAAATTGACCTCCAAGAAGATCTCTCTTATCATGAGCACCCGTTGCTATTCTTGAAGAAACCCAGCGCAAGACTCGCAACAAGTCAATCAAATTCCGAAAGTGAAGTGGTCACACCATTCCGACCGAGAAGCCACAGGGACCGCGAGGATCACCTCCGTTCGAATATCCGGAGTTCTTTCACCCTAGATCTCGGGACGAGATCCTCTTGTAGTGGTGGAGTGTTGTAACACCCCGGATGTAACTTTCCATATTTGTAACTCCAACTCTTGCCATTTTCGGCATTGTGATATGATATTCCCTCCGTGGTTGGGTTTTTCTTCATTTTTGCATTTTGTCCATGTCATGCATTTCATATCATGTCATCATGTGCATCGCATTCGCATACGTGTTCGTCTCATGCATCCGAGCATTTTCCCCGTTGTCCGTTTTGCAATCCGGCACTCCTATGTCCCCCGGCGTCCTCTTTTATGTTTTTCCGTGAGCGGGTACTAAACTTTCTCGGAATGGACCGAGGTTTGTCAAGTGGCCTTGGTACACCACCGGTAGACCACCTGTCAAGTTTCGGGTCATTTGGAGCTCGTTTGGTACTCCAACGGTTAACCGCACTCTCGCAAAGGCCTCTTTTAAGTTGCAGCCCAACACCCCTTCAAAACAGCCCAATAACCCATCTAAGTCACTTCCATGCTCTCCGTCGTCGGATCACGATCGCGTGGTAAAAACTACACATCATTTGGAGCTTCCTAGCTCCTTCTAGCTATAAAAGACCCCCCCATTTCCAAATCCGGATCATTCCTACCCTACCCTAGCCACGCTCTCTCTCGCGCCCACGGACACGTCTGATCGGACGGACGCGTCCGTCTCGCCGCCGCCAGCAGCCAGTCCGGGGCATGCGTGCGCGCCCCCCCACCGCCGCCACCAGCATTGGCTAAGCGGGCCCTCTCACGCCAGCAGCGCGGGCAGCACACGCCCGCCGCCGCCCGCCGCCGCTCCATGGCCTTGCGCCCGTCGCCCAGCGCCCGCCCCTCCCTCCGCCTCCCGCCTCCGCCTCCGCCGCCGTCGCCCTGTCGTCCCCACGCCGCCCGCCCCGGCGGCCGCCCCGTCGGCCTCTCCTCCTCCGGCCGGCTCCGCCCCGGCCCTCCTTCCTCCCTCCTCCGGCGAGGTTCCGCCATCCTCGATCCGCGCGCCCGCCGGATCCAGATCCACCCCGCGGTTGACTTTCCCCCGAGCCCCGATTTCCTCTAAGTTTTTATTCTGTCGGTAATTTGTTGCATTTTCATCATGCCATAACTTTGCACCCGTGGCTCCGTTTTGGGCGTGTAGCATACCGTATTGTTCGCCTCGACGAGTACATCATTTCATCTCATTGCATCATTTTCATTTGAGCTCATCTTGATGCCCGAAATGCTGTTAGAAGAGGGCTATGTGATGTTAGTTTCAGATTCTTATCAGAACATGCACTTTTGTCATTTTTGCCATGATTGATGTGTGCATCCTATGAATTTGAGTCCTACATGTGTTTTGTAATATGCCATGCTATCTTTACAGGGGTGTATGCCATGTATTTTTGTGATCTCTGTGGTGACTAGCACAAGCATGCAAACTAGGCTTCATGATGTTGCTGATTTCAGCCCCTGTTTTGCTGATATTTTTATGCCATGTTAACTTGATGCTAGAGAGAGATCCATGCATATTTTGAGATACTTCAGTAAGGATGTTTTGAACATATGGTTATGCTCTATCCATCCATGCCCTTGTTTGCAATTATGGAGTGCCATAGCTTGAGTCAATCGAGCTCTACTTTTGCTATAAAATGTTTCCTGGCAGATTGTTTACATGTTATTCAATTTTGCCAAGGTTGTTGTAGTTGATCCGTGTATGCTATGATGTTTTTCTTGCCATGTATAGCTTATATGCCATGTCTTCTTGATGGATGTATGCTTAGTTTATCATGAAATGCTCTGTAGTGGGTGCATCGAGCTCTTAAACATGCCTACTTGTTATCTATTTTTGTCATGCCCTGTTGCTGAATCTATTAACGAAACTTGCTATTTTGACATGGGTGCTATTGCATCTTCTGATCCTTTTTGGCTCATGGTCGTTAAGGGACTTTTGTTCTATGCTTTGAGTAGATTCATTTCATGCCTTTTTTTGCTATTATAAGTTCCTGTAGCATGTCGTTTGCTTGCTCTGAATATTGCTTCCTGATGCTGATTTCTGCCATGTTCAGTATTTTCACAAAGTCTGTGAAGCTGATATATTTTGCACTTTTGTCATGCTTGTTTGGACCTGTTATGATGTGAATTAGCCGTAGCTCAGTGCTCATCTTTCGTCAAGCATCTTGAGTAGATCACTGCCATATGCTTTGTTGGCACGTTTGGGTGCAGTAGCTTAATTTCTTGTTGCTTGCTTTGTGGCATCATGCTGTTAATGGCAGATTTGTGCCATTCTTGTTTTGCTTGTCATTTGCAAACCGTGCATCCGATTCCGGTGATCTTTATATCGATTTCAACCGAAATCATCTCACCTTTCCAGCGGCATACTTGGTTTGCCAAGTTGATGCCTGGTTCATCATTTTCCTTCCGGAGCACGCATACGCATTGCATATCACATCTCGCATATCATGCCATGTATTGCATCATGTTGCTTGTGCATTGCACCGTGATTTATTGTGGTTCCATTGTTTGTGTTCTTGATTTGGGTAGAGCCGGAGATCAAGACGTGAACGAGGAACCTGTTGAGAACGCTTACGAGGATCAAGCTTTCGACAACTCTGAGAACTTTGCAGGCAAGATGACCATACCCTCGAAATCACTTCTATCTTTGCTTGCTAGATGCTCGCTCTTTTGCTATGCCTATGCTACGATGCCTATCACTTGCTTATCATGCCACCCCTATTGCCATGTCGAACCTCTAACCATCCTTTCCTAGCTAACCGTTGATTGGCTATGTTACCGCTTTGCTCAGCCCTCTTATAGCGTTGCTAGTTGCGGTGAAGATGAAGTTTGTTCCTTGTTGAACATGGAGATGTTGTTCCTTGTTGGAACATGTTTACTTGTTGGGGATATCACAATATATCTGCTATAATTAATGCATCTATATACTTGGTAAAGGGTGGAAGACTCGGCCTTATGCAGGTGTTTTGTTCCACTCTTGCCGCCTAGTTTCCGTCATACCGGTGTTATGTTCCTTGATTTCGCGTTCCTTACGGTTGGGTGATTTATGGGACCCCTTGACAGTTCGCTTTGAATAAGACTCCTCCAAAGAAGGCCCAACATTGGTTTTACCATTTGCCACCTAAGCCTTTTTCCCCGGTTTTCGCGAGCCGAGGGTCATCTTTATTTTAACCCCCCGACCAAAGGTGCTCCTTGAGTGTTGGCCCGAATCGAGCTACTGCAAGGCCACCACGGGAAACTCGAGGCTTAGTTTTACTCGTAGCTAGTCTCATCCGGATGTGCCAGAACGAGATATGTGCAGCTCCTATCGGGATTTGTCGGCACAATCGGGCGGCTTTGCTGGTCTTGTTTTATTGCTGTCGAAATGTCTTGTAGTCCGGGATTCCGAGATCGATTGGGTCTTCCCGAGAAGGAATATCCTTTGTTGACCGTGAGAGCTTATAATGGGCTAAGTTGGGACACCTGCGCAGGTATTATCTTTCAAAGTCGTGCCCGCGGTTATGAGGCGATGGGAATTTGTTAATGTCCGGTTGTAGAAAACCCGGTTGACCTTAATTAATACACATCAACCGCGTGTGTAACCGTGATGGTCTCTTCTCGGCAGAGTCCGGGAAGTGAACACGGTGTTGGAGTTATGTTTGACGTAAGTAGTTCAGGATCACTTCTTGATCGCTACTAGCTTCACGACCGCGCCTTGCTTCTCCTCTTGCTCTCTTTTGCGAATGTAGCCACCATATATGCTAGTCGCTTGCTGCAGCTCCACCTCACAACTCTATCCTTTCTTTAAGCTTAAATAGTGTTGATCTCGCGGGTGTGAGATTGCTGAGTCCCCGTGACTCACAGATTCTACCAAAACAGTTGCAGTGCCGACGATGCGGTCAGAGATGACGAACCGAGCTCAAGTGGGAGTTCGACGAGGAACGTGGTCGTTACTATGTGTCTTTTCCCGATGATCGATAGTGGAGCCAGTTGGAGCGATCGGGGATCTGTAGCATTTGGGGTAGTCTTCTTTTATTTTGGTTCCGAGTCGGACCTTGAGTGTATTCTGGATGATGGATGTTTATTTATATATTGTGTGAAGTGGCGACTGTAAGCCAACTATGTATCTCTTTCCCTTATGTATTACATGAGTTGTGTGAAGATTACCTCACTTGCGACATTGCTTTCAATGCGGTTATGCCTCTAAGTCGTGCTTCGACATGTGGGAGATATAGCCGCATCGAGGGCGTTACAATGCACACATACGATGTGCAACGTTTGGGGACAAGTTCTGTTCGATGCTACCGCCGTCCTTACCTGGTCGACTAGCTAGGGTGGTGCCCTGAGTATGACCTTCATGGTATGAAAGGTCCCCGATCTAGTAAAAAGAGTGCGGTCATATGATTGTGCAAAGGTTTCGGTAATGAAAAATGAAAGTTCGTGTGTCATTATGATGGTACAGAGATACTAGACCACCGTGAGGGGCATAGTTTCATACTTCATTCACAATTTGTTCATTCATAACTGGTGTGTCGCCAAACACATACACACACACACACACAAGCACACGCACACGCATGCACACAAACAAACACACACACAGAGGGTATATATGGATGGTCGCAGGCGGCGGTGAACCGTCAAAGGGAGCTGCTCGACAAGGGTGGTACGTCGAGGGGTATAATGTCAGAGGTATAAAAGGTGGCCGGTCCAATAAAGAGAGTGCACACATACGATGTGCTAGGTTTGGGAACAAGTTTTGTTCGGTGCCACTGCCGTCCACCACCTGGTCGACTAGGGTAGTGCCCCGAGGGGTATGATCTTCATGGTATGAAAGGTGCCTGATTGAGCAAAAGGAATGCACTCATATGATTGTGCAAGGTTTGGGTAATGGACCATCATGAGGGGTGTAAGTTTCATATTTCATTCATAATTGTTCATTTATAATTAGTGTGTCATCTTATGCCAACTCTATTTTTTTTGGTGCCACCGCCGTCCACCACAACTCACCGCCGTCCACCACGTGGTCGACCAGGATGGTGCCTCGACGGATAAAAAATGTTAAGAGGTATAAAATGTGTCTGGTCCAATAAAAGGTGTGCATGCTTTTTTTGGCAAGGTAAAGCGATTGTGTAAGGTTTGGCCAATGAAAAAATAAAGGTTCATGTGTCATTGGAACCGTACAAAGATACTAGCTTACATCCGTTCGTTGATAATTGTTGGTTTTGGTTCCTAGACTTCAAAACACAGTGCAGGCGCCATCCTTATGGCCACCATGAGCACAACAGCATGGGCGCAAGTCAAAGTCTTATTCAGTGACCGGCCGCACCTGCTGCATGCTGCAGCTTTCCAGTTTGCAGAAAACCAGGCAGCCTCTGTCTAGCAACTGATACCCAGCATGAGCCTCTGTCTCGCTGCTTAGGAGTTTCATGGCAATGTGGAACCCATTTGTACCGGAGCTGCCCATGTCGACCTGCTCATCTGTCATCGAGCAGGAAGGCTGAAAAAGTTGAAGCCTGCATGCATCTACTCCCTCCGTTTTGCTACATGGAGTAATCTTCTCCTTCCGTTTCCAAATAATTGTCTTTCTAGTCATCTTAAATGGACTACAACATATAGATGTATGTAGACATGTTTTAAAGTATAGATTCACTCATTTTGTTCCGTATGTAGTCACTTGTTGAAATCTCTAGAAAGACAATTATTTAAAAACGGAGGAAGTACACTCTAAACTACGTCCATCATAGTAAAATCCCTAAAAAAAACTTATATATTTAGAAACAGAGGGAGTATATTAGTAGAGGGTATTTTCCCTGAGGAAACACAAAGACTTTGCGTTTCTTTTAAACAGAAAGAGAGTTCCGAGGAGGATTACAGAATCAGCATGAAAGAAATTAGTGGACGACGTCCCATGTCGTCTGTAGGACAACGCCTGGTCACTCTGCCGTGCATTTTCACTTTAATCTAAACTGTGCTGTATCGAATATTGTTATTTGCTCTTCTATGAAATTATGAATGGCCCCGCCAATCATCATATTTAATGTAATACTCCCTCCATTCCCAAATATTTGTCTTTCTAGCCATCTCAAATGGACTACAACATACGGATGTATGTAGACATGTTTTAGAGTGTAGATTCACTCGTTTTGCTCCGTATGTAGTCACTTGTTGAAATCTCTAGAAAGACGATTATTTAGGAACGGAGGGGGTACTACATGCCAACAACATTGGCAGTCCTGATGAGTGATGGTTACAACAGCTGTAAAATAGAATTTTTTTTCAAAAAGGGGGACTCCCCGGCCTCTGCATCAGAATGAGCTGTGAAATAGATGGGGTTACATGCATGTTTATTCACAGCATATCACCTGCACCATGCGCTAACAAACGTGTGAAAGTATGGGGATAAATAAGCTATAAAAGTGAGGCTTCGTGAATTTTAATCTTCAAAGTACACGAGTAATAGTTTGTCCATCTGACATGTTCTATTGAAATGCTCTATCCTGCAATGAACCACTAATTAATCATAATGGATTCCAATATTCTAATCAAAGAAATAAACTGGCAACACCCTTTGGGTATAGAAAAACATATAAATTCATGAAGTCATACATGAACATGGCATATATTTTTATAAATTGTCTAGTTATGCATGCATTTTTGTCCTTAGAGCAAGCAACCTAGTGGCTTCAGTAGCTAGGATGGCAATTGGAATGAAGTGGTCTATAAGAAAAACTAAACGATTATAAGTTAGTTATGGCCCAATACTGAGTCATCGACATGTAAAAATAAAAGCTGAATGTAGAAAAAAAAAAAGCAGAAAGCTGAAGAAGCTAAGCAAACCATTTCCAAGTCATGCATACATAACTCTGTATTTTCCCCGAAAATGTAGTGGAAGGCGTAAAGGAACAGATTAGGCATGCTAAAATATTAAAAATTATGGTTATCTACTTATCTTTCAGTGAAACAATTGCATTCAGATAACCCATGGTATTTAGAATATGAATATGGTGTTCAGAAAATTCTAGAAAACATAGATTAATGATACACAGACTGCATGCCAAAAGGTGTAAATGGTTTGTGCCATGATTTGCTCTTCTAGATTCACTTAGGGTATGCTGTTGAATAAAACACATAGCAAAGACCTGCCATGCCCATCCTGTAATTAGTTAATCAGATCAGATGGAAGAATAGTCGCTAAAAAAAATGAAAGCATGGCAGTGTAACATGTTAAAACACAAATTGCACCCAAATTTATGGGATCACAATATCGAATGGGCACACAATATCAACAACTTAACAGAGGCTTTCACAATTTTGGACAATCTTTCGGCAGCAAAAATGACAGTTTTCATAGAAACCAGCATGAAACAACATGGAGCTGAAATTACGACCCTAAAAATTGTATGGTATAAGCCTAGCTAAATTACGCTACTTACAACAACGCAGCATTCAATGAAGACTAAAATGAATATCATTGGTCTTTTTCTTACCAAATGAAGCACCGACCTTGAGCTCACTAACTGACTTGATAATTTTACATTGTTTAGGAAAAGGTACAAAATGGACAAAACAATTCAATCTTTTGTTAAGATCAACATACGCAACGTATGAGATGTCAGGATACGTAATACCCACTAATTGTTGCTCCTAGTACGTACACACATTGCAACAGAGAACACAATAAACAATATAATAAATAAATTGCAGTGGGAATGATTGGAGAGCGACACCTCTTGATGGGCTTGAGATCCATGCCGGTGAAGTCAACAAGCTGATGATATCACCAACGCACAGAATACAACACTGTCGCACCTGCCTCACCATATATGTACCTCTCCCTTGCATCATAGCCAGCCATACCTCACCCTCCATACCACAGAAGTCACCACGCAGCACCACCACCTCCTTTCCTTGTGCTCCATACCACAGAAGTCACCACGCAGCACCACCACCTCCTTGTGGCTGAGGTTCTACTGTTCGGTGCTGCATTGGACCAGGCAAAACACATCACAAAGATGAAAGAGTTTCTCAATAATCAGACTACCTACTTGATGATCCTCACCAGCACACAGGTTTGCCCTCGCAAGCAGTGGGCGAGCAGTGGCATATGATGTATGATCCCTGTACATCTAGGATCTATAATAACCTTGTTGTGCTGACAACGCATTTAAGTAATGTGTACAATGAGAAGTGCAACGTGTTTAACATCCAAAATAAGTGGCAGATAAACACGTCCAAAATAAGTGGCAGATTCAGTATTGGAACATCAAACGGGACTTGTTAATGTTGCTTTGCTGATAGGTTCAGAAAGCAGAAGAATCAGGAGAGCTGCGCATGCAGATCGAGGGCTAGCTGATGGAATGCAAGCAGACGAGGTGAGAGGGAAGTTGAACCTCAGCTACTGGTGGATGTGGAAGAGCTGGAGTTGGGCGTTGTGGAGGATGGCACGGGTCTGCTCGTTGGCGACGTCGCGGGCGCGCAGCTCCCTGATCTCCTCCTCCAACTTCCCAATCCTCTCCTTTTGGATCCTGCGACGCAATACATCAAGCAAATGACGAGCACCCGAGATGGTGTATGCTGCTTGATATGCGAGTTTCTTACCTGCAGAGGTGGTCCTCGAAGTCGGCGGCGAGCTCCTTGAACATGGCGCGCCCGGCGTCCAGCATCTCAGATACCTGCAATGTCACCCGCCATTTGCCGGCCATCACTGGCTGATTAAGGTGGAATCAATGGAGGGGGATGTCGTGTCCTTGCCTCAGGGAAAACCCTAGGATTGGGGACGGGAGAGTAGGTAGCGGCTTGGAGAAGAAGAAGCTCAGGGAGGAGAAGAAAACAGGACACAAAGGAGGGGAAGGGAGACTATTTCTTTTCAGATTAATATTGATCGATGCCGAGTGCTACAGTAGGATGAGCTTATATAACGCTCCAGGCCCACACACACAACCACTACACTCACACGGCCCCTGGCCCAACTACATGACTAAGCCCACAACTCGAATTCGAATCAGTCACTGTTACTTGCCACCATCGGTGATGGTTGGGTGCTCGACTCTGTATCGCCTGCCAGAGTAGGGGCGATGACAGTGCCCTCTCCTTGAGAAGCAGGTTGTCCCCAAGCTGCTGCCGCCGGAAACTTCTTCTGAAGTGCGGTGTAGTCTTCCCAGGTAGCAAACTCGGTTGGTAAGTCCGCCCAACGCACCAGGACTTGCGACAAGGCAGTGTTGCCTCGCTTGACCAAACGCCGATCCAGAATCTCAGTAGGAGACAGTTCTTCAGTATCCAAGTGAGACAGTTTTGGAAGGGACTGAAAGACTGGAGTGTGGTCGGGCACGTGCTGCTTCAATTGAGAAACATGAAACACATCGTGAATCTGGGCATCTGTGGGCAATTCCAATTTATATGCTGCTGGCCCAATCCGTTCCACTATCTTGAAGGGGCCAAAATACTTGAAAGCAAGCTTGAGACATGGTCTGTTGAGCAACGAGAATTGTCCATATGGTTGAAGTTTCAAGAAGACATCTTCCCCTACTGCAAATTCTCTGGGAGAACGATGTTTGTCAGCATCTGCTTTGCACTTATGCTGAGCTCTTTGCAAATGGTGTTTAAGATGTTCAGCATAGGCCTGCCTTTCCTGAAGCCACTGCTGCACATCAGGAGATGCATCTTCAGGAGGTCTCAGAAACTGTCCCATATGAGGATCCTGCCCATACAAAGCCTTGAAAGGTGTGCAGCCCAGAGAAGAGTGGTAAGTGGTGTTGTACCAAAGTTCTGCTAACGCCAACCAATTATGCCATTTGGTTGGAGAGTCATGAACAGCACATCTTAGGTACATTTCCAAACACTGGTTCACTCGTTCGGTTTGCCCATCCGTCTGAGGGTGTCTAGCAGAGGACATCTGTAGTATGGGGCCCCATATGGTCAGCAGTTCTTTCCAAAAATTGCTAGTGAAGATAGTGTCTCTATCAGACGTGATGGTCATTGGCATACTATGAAGTTTGACTATATTCTGTATGAACACTTGAGCGACTGTTGCAGCTGAGTATGGATGTTTGAGAGGAATAAAGTGGCTGTATTTGGAATATATCTGTCCACCACTACCAAGATCACACTAAATCCATTTGACTTAGGAAGTCCTTCCACAAAGTTCATAGTCACATCTTCCCAGGCTCTAGCTGGAATAGGTAGAGGATTAAGTAGCCCTGGATATTTGCAATGCTCATGCTTGACTTGTTGACAGATCTGGCATTGCTGGACAAAATTCTGCACATCCTGCTTGATGTCATTCCAGTGAAATAATTTCTTCACTCTCTGATATGTAGCTTGAATCCCACTGTGCCCCCCTCTAGGAGATGCATGAAAAGCCTCAACAAGTTTGGTGTGCAGGCCAGAATTAGCTCCAATCCAAATTCTGCCCTGAAATCTAATTAGACCTTGTGACAGATTAAATCCTGGTTCAGCTTCAGGTGAGATTGCAAGTTTGGTCAATAACTCCTGAGCTCTGGCGTCTACTGCATAAGAATTTACCACCTCTTGTATCCAGACTGGCTGAGCAGTAGAGACCGCTTGAACAGCAAAAACATGCCCAACTCTAGACAAGGCGTCAGCTGCTTTGTTTCTATGCCCTTTTTATACTGAAACTTGAATTGTAACCCAGCTAGCTTTGCCATGGCCTTTTTCTGCAAGTCAGTGTGGAGCACTTGATCTTCCAAGTTGCATAAACTTTTGTGATCTGTTTTGATCACAAATGGCCCTCTGCTGAGGTAAGATCTCCACTTATCCACTGCCATCATTACCGCCATGAATTCCTTCTCATAAGTTGGTAGCTTCTGGTTGTTAACTAGAGCTTTGCTGTAGTATGCCACTGGATGGCCTTCCTGAGTGAGCACAACACCAATCCCAGTGTCACAGGCATCTGTTTCTACTGCAAATGATTTAGAGAAATCAGGCAGTGCTAATACAGGTGTAGATGACATGGCTGTTTTGAGCTTTTCAAATGCCAGTTGAGCTGCAGATGTCCATTGGAAATTCTTTAACTGCAATAGGGATGTCAGAGGTTTGGCTAGGATGCCATACTGGGGAACAAACTTCCTGTAGTAGCCAGTTAACCCTAGAAACCCCCTCAGTTCAGTAAAGGAAGTGGGTTGAGGCCACTGTTCCATGGCTTTAGTTTTCTTAGGATCTGTGGCCACACCCTTGTCAGAGATCACATGTCCCAGGTAGCTGATTTCTTGAGTGGCAAAGCAACACTTGCTCATCTTAGCATATAGCTGATTTTCTCTTAAGGTTTGAAGGACTTGTCTCAAATGTTCCACATGATCTTCAAGTGTTTCACTAAATATGAGAATATCATCCATGAAAATCAGGACAAATCTGAAGGAAATGTGCCCTAGAGGCAATAATAAAGTTATTATTTATTTCCTTATTTCATGATAAATGTTTATTATTCATGCTAGAATTGTATTAACCGGAAACATAATACATGTGTGAATACATAGACAAACAGAGTGTCACTAGTATGCCTCTACTAGACTAGCTTGTTAATCAAAGATGGTTAAGTTTCCTAACCATAGACAAAGGAGTTGTCATTTGATTAACAAGGTCACATCATTAGTTGAATGATCTGATTGACATGACCCATTCCATTAGCTTAGCACCCGATCGCTTAGTATGTTGCTATTGCTTTTATCCATGACTTATACATGTTCCTATAACTATGAGATTATGCAACTCCGTTTACGGAGGAACACTTTGGTACTACCAAACGTCACAACGTGAATCGGGTGATTATAAAGGAGTACTACAGTGTGTCTCCAAAGGCGATGTTGGGTTGGCGATTTCGAGATTAGGATTTGTCACTCCGATTGTCGGAGAGGTATCTCTGGCCCTCTCGGTAATGCACATCACTAAGCCTTGCAAGCATTACAACTAATGAGTTAGCTGTGAGATGATGTATTACGGAACGAGTAAAGAGACTTGCCAAGAACGAGATTGAACTAGGTATTGGATACCGACGATCGAATCTCGGGCAAGTAACATACCGATGACAAAGGGAACAACGTATGTTGTTATGCGGTCTGACCGATAAAGATCTTCGAGAATATGTAGGAGCCAATATGGGCATCCAGGTCCCGCTATTGGTTATTGACCGAGACGTGTCTCGGTCATGTCTACATTGTTCTCGAACCGTAGGGTCCGCACGCTTAAGGTTTCGATGACGGTTATATTATGAGTTTGTGTATTTTGATGTACCAAAGGAGTTCGAATCCGGATGTGATCACGGACATGACGATGAGTCTCGAAATGGTCGAGACATAAAGATTGATATATTGACGGCTATATTCGACACGGAAAGGTTCCTAAGTTTCCGGAGAAACCGGAGTGCCGGAGGGTTACCGAACCCCCGGGAAGTAATGGGCCTTATTGGGCCAAGAGGGAGAGAGAGGGCCGCACCAGGAGGTGGCGCGCCCCCATGGGGAGTCCGAATAGGACAGGAGGGGGGGCGCCCCCCTTCCCTCTCCTCTCCTCTCTTTCCTTCCCCTTCCTCCTTCCTAGTTGGACTAGGAAAGGGAGTCCTACTCCCACTAGGAGGAGGACTCCTCCCTTGGCGCGCCTCCTAGGGCCGGCCGCCCTCCCCTTGCTCCTTTATATACGGGGGGGGGCACCCTAGGACACACAAGTTGATCCTTGAGATCGCCTTAGCCGTGTCGCGTGCCCCTCCACCATATTCCACCTCGGTCATATTGTAGCGGTGCTTAGGCGAAGCCTGCGTCGATAGAACATCAAGATCGCCACCACGCCGTCGTCTTGACGGAACTCTCTCCCCGAGCTTTGCTGGATCGGAGCTCGAGGAGCGCCACCGAGCTGTACGTGTGTCAAGAACTCGAGGCGCCGAGTAACGGCGCTGGGATCGGTTGGATCGCGAGGAGAACGTCGACTACTTCCTCTACGCCAGATCGCTCCGCTTTGGTCTACGAGGGCGTGAGACAACACTCTCCCTCTTGCTATGCATCACCATGATCTTGCGTGTGCGTAGGAAAATTTTTGAAATTACTACGCTCCCAACAAAGGGCATCCAAAGCTAGGTTTTATGGTTTGATGTTTTGCACGAGTAGAACACAAGTGAGTTGTGGGCGATACAAGTCATACCGCCTACCAAAGATGTCATACTTTGGTTTAGCGGTATTGTGAGATGAAGCGCCCGGACCGACATTACGCCAGACGCTTACGCGAGACTGGTTTCACTGCTACGAGCACTCGTGCTTAAAGGTGGCTGGCGGGTGTCTGCTCTCTCACTTTAGTTGAACTGAGTGTGGCTACGCCCGGTCCTTGAGAAGGTTAAAACAGAGTCTATTTGACGAAGTATCGTTGTGGTCTTGATGCGTGGGTGAGATTGGTTCTTGCTTAAGCCCGTAGCAGCCACGTAAAATTTGCAACAACAAAGTAGAGGACGCCTAACTTGTTTTTGCAGGCATGTTGTGATGTGATATGGTCAAGACGTGATGCTATATTTTATTGTATGAGATGATCATGTTTTGTAACCGGTTATCGGCAATCGGCTGGAGCCATAATGGTTGTCGCTTATTGTATGAAATGCAACGCTGTAATTGCTTTACTTTATCACTAAGCGGTAGCGATAGTAGTAGAAGCAATAGATGGCGAAACGACAACGATGCTACGATGGAGATCAAGGTGTCGCGCGGTGACGATGGTGATCACGACGGTGCTTGAGATGGAGATCACAAGCACAAGATGATGATGGCCATATCATATCACTTATATTGATTGCATGTGATGTTTATCCTTTATGCATCTTATTTTGCTTTGATTGACGGTAGCATTTTAAGATGACCTCTCACTAAAATTATCAAGTAGTGTTCTCCCGAGTATGCACCGCTGCCAAAGTTCGTCGTGCGAGACACCACGTGATGATCGGGTGTGATAAGCTCTACGTCCATCTACAACGGGTGCAAGCCAGTTTTGCACACGCAGAATACTCAGTTATACTTGACGAGCCAAGGATATGCGAGATATGGCCTCGAACACGGAGACCGAAGGTCGAGCGTGAATCATATACTAGATATGATCAACATAAGATGTTCACCATTGAAAACTACTCCATCTCACGTGATGATCGGTTATGGTTTAGTTGATTTGGATCACGTGATCACTTAGATGACTAGAGCGATGTCTGCCTAAGTGGGAGTTCTTAAGTAATATGATTAATTGAACTTAAATTTATCATGAACTTAGTACCGATAGTATCTTGCTTGTCTATGTTTGTTTATAGATAGATGGCTCGTCTTTGTTGTTCCGTTGAATTTTAATGCGTTCCTTGAGAAAGCAAAGTTGAAAGATGATGGTAGCAATTACACGGACTGGGTCCGTAACTCGAGGATTATCCTCATTGCTGCACGTAAGAGTTACGCCCCGGATGCACCGCTAGGTGCCAGCTCTCTTCGATGCAACCGACGACGTTAAGAACGTCTGGCGAGCAAAGTTGATGACTACTCTATAGTTCGGTGTGCCATGCTTTACGGCTTAGAACCGGTCTTCAACGACGTTTTGAACGCCATGGAGCATATGAGATGTTCCAGAGTTGAAGTTGATATTTCAACAGTAATGCCCGGATTGAGAGATATGAAGTTCCAATAAGTTCTATAGCTGCAAAATGGAAGAGAATGGGTCTGCTGGTGAGCACATACTCGTAATGTCCGGTATTACAATCACTTGACTCAACCGGGAGTTAATCTTCCGGATGATTGTGTCATTGATGAATTCTTCAATCACCGCCACCAAGCTACAAAGGCTTCGTGATGAACTATAATATGCAAGGGTTAGTAAAGACTATGCCCGAGCTCTTCGCAATGCTAAAGGCTACGGAGGTAGAAATCAAGAAGGAGCATCAAGTGTTGATGGTCAATAAGACCACTAGTTTCAAGAAGAAAGGCAAAGGAAAGAAGAAGGAACTTCAAGAAGAACAGCAAACAAGTTGCTGCTCAGAGAAGAAACCCAAGTCTGGACCTAAACCTGAAATCGAGTGCTTCTACCGCAAGCGACCGGTCACCGAAGCGGAACTGCCCCAAGTATTTGGCGGATAAGAAGGATGGCAAGGTGAACAAAGGTATATGTGATATACATGTTATTGATGTGTACCTTACTAGAGCTCGCAGAGTACCTGGTATTTGATATTGGTTCATTGCTAATATTTGCAACTCAAAGCAGGGACTACGGATTGCTTAACACCGCAAAGGACGAGGTGACGATGCGCGTGGGAAATGGTTCCAAAGTCGATGTAATCGCGGTCGGCACGCTACCTCTACATCTACCTTCGGATTAGTTTTAGACCTAAATAATTGTTATTTGGTGCCGCGTTGAGCATGAACATTATATCTGGATCTTGTTTGATGCGAGACGGTTATTCATTTAAATCGAGAATAATGGTTGTTCTATTTATATGAATAATATCTTTTATGGTCATGCACCCTTGAAGAGTGGTCTATTTTAATGAATCTCGATAGTAGTGATACACATATTCATAATGTTGAAACCAAAAATGCAGAGTTGATAATGATAGTGCAACTTATTTGTGGCACTCGCCGCTTAGGTCATATCGGTATAAAGCGCATGAAGAAACTCCATATTGATGGACTTTTGGAGTCACTTGATTATGAATCACTTGGCACTTATGAACCGTGCCTCATGGGCAAGATGACTAAAACCCGCTTCTCGGTACTATGGAGAGAGCAACAGATTTGTTGGAAATCATACATACGATGTATGTGGTCCGATGAATGTTGAGGCTCGTGGCGGATATCGTTATTTTCTCACCTTCACAGATGATTTAAGCAGATATGGGTATATCTACTTAATAAACATAAGTCTGAAACATTTGAAAAGTTCAAAGAATTTCAGAGTGAAGTTGAAAATCATCGTAATAAGAAAATAAAGTTTCTACGATCTGATCATGGAGGCGAATATTTGAGTTACGAGTTTGGTCTACATTTGAAACAATGCGAATAGTTTCAAAATCACGCCACCCGAACACCACAGCACAATGGTGTGTCCGAACGTCGAATCGCACTTTACTAGATATGGTGCGATCTATGATGTCTCTTACAGATTTACCGCTATCGCTTTGGGGTTATGCTCTTGAGACGGCCGCATTCACGCTGAATAGAACACCATCAAAATCCATTGAGACGACACCTTATGAACTATGGTTTAGCAAGAAACCAAAGTTGTCGCTTCTTAAAGTTTGGGGATGCGATGCTTATGTGAAAAGCTTCAACCTGATAAGCTCGAACCTAAATCGGAGAAATGTGTCTTCATAGGATACCCAAAGGAGACAGTTGGGTACACCTTCTATCACAGATCCGAAGGCAAGACATTTGTTGCTAAGAATGGATCCTTTCTAGAGAAGGAGTTTCTCTCGAAAGAAGTGAGTGGGAGGAAAGTAGAACTTGATGAGGTAACTGTACCTTCTCCCTTATTTGAAAGTAGTTTATCACAGAAACCGGTTTCTGCGACATCTACACCAAATAGTGAGGAAGTTGATGATGTTGATCATGAAACTTCAGATCAAGTTACTACAGAACCTCGTCGATCAACCAGAGTAAAATCCGCACCAGAGTGGTACGGTAATCCTGTTCTGGAAGTCATGCTACTAGATCATGATGAACCTACGAACTATGAAGAAGCGATGGTGAGCCCAGATTCCGCAAAATGGCTTGAGGCCATGAAATCTGAGATGGGATCCATGTATGAAAACAAAGTGTGGATTTTGGTTGACTTGCCCGAGGGTCGGCAAGCAATAGAAAACAAGTGGATCTTCAAGAAGAAGACCGACGACGGTAATATTATCGTCTACAAAGCTCGACTTGTCGCAAAGGGTTTTCGACAAGTTCAAGGGATTGACTACGATGAGACCTTCTCACCAGTAGCGATGCTTAAGTCTGTCCGAATCATGTTAGCAATTGCCGATTTTATGATTATGAAATTTGGCAAATAGATGTAAAGACTGCATTCTGAATGGATTTCGGAAGAAGAGTTGTATATGATGCAACCGAAGGTTTTATCGATCCAAAGGAGCTAACAAAGTGTGCAAGCTCCAATGATCCATTTATGGACTGGTGCAAGCATCTCGAGTTGGAATAAACGCTTTGATAGTGTGATCAAAGCATTTGGGTTTATACAGAATTTTGGAGAAGCTCAGATTTACAAGAAAGTGAGTGGGAGCTCAGAGCATTTCGATATTATATGTAGATGACATATTACTAATCGGAAATGATATAGAATTTCTGGATAGCATAAAGGGATACTTGAATAAGAGTTTTTCGATGAAGGACCTCGGTGAAGCTGCTTACATATTGGGCATCAAAATCTATAGAGATAGATCAAGACGCTTAATTGGACTTTCACACAGCACATACCTTGACAAAATTTTGAAGAAGTTCAAAATGGATCAAGCAAAGAAAGGGTTCTTGCCTGTGTTACAAGGTGTGAAGTTGAGTAAGACTCAATGCCCGACCACCGCAGAAGATAGAGAGAAAATGAAAGATGTTCCCTATGCCTCAGCCATAGGCTCTATCATGTATGCAATGCTGTGTACCAAACCTGATGCAAAGTAATCCAGGAGTGGATCACTGGACAGCGGTCAAGAACATCCTGAAATACCTGAAAAGGACTAAGGATATGTTTCTCGTATATGGAGGTGACAAAGAGCTCATCGTAAACGGTTACGTTGATGCAAGCTTTGACACTGATCCGGACGATTCTAAATCGCAAACCGGATACGTATTTACACTAAACGGAGGAGCTGTCAGTTGGTGCAGTTCTAAACAAAGCGTCGTGAAGGGATCTACATGTGAAGCGGAATACATAGCAGCTTCGGAAGCAGCTAATGAAGGAGTCTCGATGAAGGAGTTCATATCCGATCTAGGTGTCATACCTAGTGCATCGGGTCCAATGAAAATCTTTGTGACAATATCGAGCAATTGCTTTAGCAAAGGAATCCAGATTTCACAAGAGAACCAAACACATCAAGAGACGCTTCAATTCCATCCGGACTTAGTCCGTGGGAGACATAGAGATTTGCAAGATACATACGGATCTGAATGTAGCGCACCCGCTGACTAAGCCTCTTCCACGAGCAAAACATGATCAGCACCAAGACTCCATGGGTGTTAGAATCATTACTATGTAATCTAGATTATTGACTCTAGTGCAAGTGGGAGATCAAGGAAATGTGCCCTAGAGGCAATAATAAAGTTATTATTTATTTCCTTATTTCATGATAAATGTTTATTATTCATGCTAGAATTGTATTAACCGGAAACATAATACATGTGTGAATACATAGACAAACAGAGTGTCACTAGTATGCCTCTATTAGACTAGCTTGTTAATCAAAGATGGTTAAGTTTCCTAACCATAGACAAAGGAGTTGTCATTTGATTAACAAGGTCACATCATTAGTTGAATGATCTGATTGACATGACCCATTCCATTAGCTTAGCACCCGATCGCTTAGTATGTTGCTATTGCTTTTATCCATGACTTATACATGTTCCTATAACTATGAGATTATGCAACTCCGCTTACGGAGCAACACTTTGGGTACTACCAAACGTCACAACGTAATCGGGTGATTATAAAGGAGTACTACAGTGTCTCCAAAGGCGTATGTTGGGTTGGCGATTTCGAGATTAGGATTTGTCACTCCGATTGTCGGAGAGGTATCTCTGGGCCCTCTCGGTAATGCACATCACTAAGCCTTGCAAGCATTACAACTAATGAGTTAGCTGTGAGATGATGTATTACGGAACGAGTAAAGAGACTTGCCAAGAATGAGATTGAACTAGGTATTGGATACCGACGATCGAATCTCGGGCAAGTAACATACCGATGACAAAGGGAACAACGATGTTGTTATGCGGTCCGACCGATAAAGATCTTCGAGAATATGTAGGAGCCAATATGGGCATCCAGGTCCCGCTATTGGTTATTGACCGAGACGGTCTCGGTCATGTCTACATTGTTCTCGAACCGTAGGGTCCGCACGCTTAAGGTTTCGATGGCGGTTATATTATGAGTTTGTGTATTTTGATGTACAAGGAGTTCGAATCCGGATGTGATCACGAACATGACGAGGAGTCTCAAATGGTCGAGACATAAAGATTGATATATTGACGGCTATATTCGGACACGGAAAGGTTCCGGAAGTTTCCGGAGAAAACCGGAGTGCCGGAGGGGTTACCGTGAAGGAAATATGCCCTAGAGGCAATAATAAAGTTATTATTTATTTCCTTATATCATGATAAATGTTTATTATTCATGCTAGAATTGTATTAACCGGAAACATAATACATGTGTGAATATATAGACAAAACAAGATGTCACTAGTATGCCTCTACTTGACTAGCTTGTTAATCAAAGATGGTTATGTTTCCTAACCATGAACAAGGAGTTGTTATTTGATTAACAAGGTCACATCATTAGTTGAATGATCTGATTGACATGACCCATTCCGATTAGCTTAACACTTGATCGCTTAGTATGTTAATGCTTTCTTCATGACCCATACATGTTCCTGTAACTATGAGATTATGCAACTCCGCTTACCGGAGGAACACTTTGGTACTACCAAACGTCACAACGAATCGGGTGATTATAAAGGAGTACTACAGGTGTCTCCAAAGGTACTTGTTGGGTTGGCGATTTCGAGATTAGGTTTTGTCACTCCGATTGTCGGAGAGGTATCTCGTGCCTTCTCGGTAATGCACATCACTTAAGCCTTGCAAGCATTACAACTAATGAGTTAGTTGTGAGATGATGTATTACGGAACGAGTAAAGAGACTTACCGTAACGAGATTGAACTAGGTATTGGATACCGACGATCGAATCTCGGGTAAGTAACATACCGATGACAAAGGAACAACGATGTCGTTATGCGGTTTGACCGATAAAGATCTTCAGAGAATATGTAGGAACCAATATGGGCATCCAGGTTCCGCTATTGGTTATTGACCGAGAATGGTTCTAGGTCATGTCTACATAGTTCTCGAACCCGTAGGGTCCGCACGCTTAACGCTTCGATGACAGTTCATAATGAGTTTATAAGTATTGATGCACCAAGGTTGTTCGAGTCCCGGATGTGATCACGGACATGACGAGGAGTCTCAAATGGTCGAGACATAAAGATTGATATATTGGAAGCCTATGTTTGACTTCGAATGGTTCCGAGTGAAAACAGGATGTTATCGGAACACCGGGGTTACTGGAACCCCGGGGGTATATGGGCCTTCATGGGCCTCAAGGAGAAGGAGAAGGGCCGGCCAGGTGGGCTGCGCGCCTCCCCCCTTCCAGTCCGAATAGGACAAGGAGAGGCGGCGCCTCTTCCTCTTTTCCCCTCCCAAATCCTACTCCAACTAGGAGAGGGGGAGTCCTACTCCCTGGGAGTAGGACTCCTCCTTAATCGCGCCTCCCCTTGGGCCGCCACCTCCCCTTGTCTCCTTTATATACGGGGTAGGGGCACCCCAATACACACAAGTTGATCTACGGATCTTTCCTTAGCCGTGTGCGGTGCCCCTTCCACCATATTCCACTTCGTCATATCGTCATGAGCTTAGGCGAAGCCTGCACCGGAGAAGTCATATCGTCATGAGCTTAGGCGAAGCCCTGCGCCGGTGGAGCATCAACATCGCCACCACGCCGTCGTCTTGACGGAACTCATCCCCGACACTTTGCTGGATCGAGTCCGGGATCGCCATCGAGCTGAACGTGTGCGTAACTCGGAGGTGCCGTGACGCTCGGTGCTTGGATCGGTCGGATCGTGGAGACGTCGACTACATCAACCGCGTTGTTATAACGCTTCGCTTTCGGTCTCACGAGGGTACGTGACGGACACTCTCCCTCTCGTTGCTATGCCATCACCATGGTCTTGCGTGATCGTAGGAAAATTTTTGAAATTACTACGCTCCCCAACAAAGGCATCCGAGCCTGGTTTTATGCGTTGATGTCATGTGCACGAGTAGAACACAAGTGAGTTGTGGACGATACAAGTCATACTGCCTACCAGCATGTCATACTTTGGTTCAACGGTATTGTGAGATGAAGCGCCCGGACCGACATTACGCGTACGCTTACGCGAGACTGGTTTCACCGCTCCGAGCACTCGTTGCTTAAAGGTGACCGGCGGGTGTCTGTCTCTCTCACTTTAGTTGAATCGAGTGTGGCTACGCCCGGTCCTTGAGAAGGTTAAACGGAGTCTATTTGACGAAGTATCGCTGTGGTTTTGATGCGTAGGTAAGAACGGTTCTTGCTCAGCCCGTAGCAGCCACGTAAAACTTGCAACAACAAAGTAGAAGACGCCTAACTTGTTTTTGCAGGGCATGTTGTGATGTGATATGGTCAAGACGTGATGCTATACTTTATTGTATGAGATGATCATGTTTTGTAACCGAGTTATCGGCAATCGGCAGGAGCCATATGGTTGTCGCTTATTGTATGAAATGCAACGCCATGTAATTGCTTTACTTTATCACTAAGGAGTAGCGATAGTCGTAGAAGCAATAGTTGGCGAGACGACAACGATGCTACGATGGAGATCAAGGTGTCGCTACCGTGACGATGGTGATCATGACGGTGCTTGGCGATGGAGATCACAAGCACAAGATGATGATGACCATATCATATCACTTATATTGATTGCATGTGATGTTTATCCTTTATGCATCTTATCTTGCTTTGTTTGACGGTAGCATTATAAGATGATCTCTCACTAAAATTATCAAGAAGTGTTCTCCTCGAGTATGCACCGCTGCCAAAGTTCGTAGTACCCGCACACCACGTGATGATCGGGTGTGATAAGTTCTACGTCCATCTACAACGGGTGCAAAACAGTTGCACACGCGAATACTCAAGTTAAACTTGACGAGCCTAGCATATAACAGATATGGCCTCGAACACGGAGACCGAAGGTCGAACGTGAATCATATAGTAGATATGATCAACATAGTGATGTTCACCATTGAAACTACTCCGCCTCACGTGATGATCGGACATGGTTTAGTTGATTTGGATCACGTGATCACTTAGATGACTAGAGAGATGTCTGCCTAAGTGGGAGTTTTTAATATGATTAATTGAACTTAAATTTATCATGAACTTAGTACCGATAGTATTTTGCTTGTCTATGTTTGATGTAGATAGATGGCTCGTCTTTGTTGTTCCGTTGAATTTTAATGCTCCTTGAGAAAGCAAAGTTGAAAGATGATGGTAGCAATTACACGGACGGGTCCGTAATTTGAGGATTATCCTCATTGCTGCACGTAAAATTACGCCCCGAAGCACCGCTGGGTGACAGAACTGCTGCAGATGCTTGAGCCGAAGTTATGAACGTCGGCAAAGCAGAGCTGATGACTACTCTATAGTTCAGTGTGCCATGCTTTACGGCTTAGAACCGGTCTTCAACGACGTTTTGAACGCCATGGAGCATATGAGATGTTCCAGAGTTGAAGTTAATATTTCAAGCAAATGCCCGGATTGAGAGATATGAAGTCTCCAATAAGTTCTATAGCTGCAAGATGGAGGAGAATAGTTCTCGGTGAGCACATACTCAAAATGTCCGGGTATAACAATCACTTAATTCAGCTGGGAGTTAATCTTCCGGATGATAGTGTCATTGATGAATTCTCCAATCATCGCCACCAAGCTACAAGAGCTTCGTGATGAACTATAATATGCAAGGGATGACTAAGACAATTCTCGAGCTCTTCGCGATGCTAAAAGCATGGAGGTAGAAATCAAGAAAGAGCATCAAGTGTTGATGGTCAACAAGACCACTAGTTTCAAGAAAAGGGCAAAGGGAAGAAGAAGGAAACTTCAAAAGAACAGCAAGAAAGTTGCTGATCAAGAGAAGAAACCCAAGTCTGGACCTAAGCCTGAATCTGAGTGTTTTTACCGCAAGCGCACCGGACATCGAAGCGGAACTGCCCCAAGTATTTGGCGGATAAAAAGGATGGCAAGGTGAACAAAGGTATATGTGATATACATGTTATTGATGTGTACCTTACTAGAGCTCGTAGTAGCACTGGTATTTGATACTGGTTACATTGCTAATATTTGCAACTCAAAGCAGGACTACGGAATAGACGAGCAATCGCAAAGGACGAGGTGACGATGCGCGGGAAATGGTTCCAAAGTCAATGTGATTGCGGTCGACACGCTACCTCTACATCTACCTTCGGGATTAGTTTTAGACCTAAATAATTGTTATTTGGTGCCAGCGTTGAGCATGAACATTATATCTGGATCTTGTTTAATGCGAGACGGTTATTCATTTAAATCGAGAATAATGGTTGTTCTATTTATATGAGTAATATCTTTTATGGTCATGCACCCTTGAAGAATGGTCTATTCTTGTTGAATCTCGACAGTAGTGATACACATATTCATAATGTTGAAGCCAAAAGATGCAGAGTTGATAATGATAGTGCAACTTATTTGTGGCACTCGCCGCTTAGGTCATATCGGTAAAACGCATGAAGAAACTCCATACCGATGGGCTTCGAATCACTTGATTATGAATCACTTGGTACTTGCGAACCGTGCCTCATGGGCAAGATGACTAAAATGCCGCTCTCCGGAACTATGGAGCGAGCAACTGATTTGTTGGAAATCATACATACTGATGTTTGTGGTCCAATGAATGTTGAGGCTCGCGGCGGGTATCGTTATTTTCTCACCTTCACAGATGATTTAAGCAGATATGGGTATATCTACTTAATGAAACACAAATCTGAAACATTTGAAAAGTTCAAAGAATTTCAGAGTGAAGTGGAAAATCATCGTAACAAGAAAATAAAGTTTCTACGATCTGATCGTGGAGGAGAATATTTGAGTTACGAGTTTGGTTTACATTTGAAACAATGTGGAATAGTTTCAAGAACTCACGCCACCCGAACACCACAGAGAAATGGTGTGTCCGAACGTCGAATCGTATTTTACTAGATATGGTGCGATCTATGATGTCTATTTCGATTTACCGCTATCGCTTTGGGGTTATGCTTTAGAGACGGCCGCATTCACGTTGAATAGGACACCGTCAAAATCCGCTGAGACGACGCCTTATGAACTGTGGTTTGGCAAGAAACCAAAGTTGTCGTTTCTTAAAGTTTGGGGCTGCGATGCTTATGTAAAGAAACTTCAACCAGATAAGCTCGAACCCAAATCGGAAAAATGTGTCTTCATAGGATACCCAAAGGAGACTGTTGGGTACACCTTCTATCACAGATCTGAAGGCAAGATTTTCGTTGCTAAATTCGGATCCTTTCTAGAGAAGGAGTTTCTCTCGAAAGAAGTGAGTGGGAGGAAAGTAGAACTTGATGAGATAATCAGATCTGCTCCTTATTGGAAAGTAGTTCATCACAAGAAATGGTTCCTGTGACAACTACACCAATTAGTGAGGAAACTAATGATGATGATCATGAAGCTTCAGATCAAGTTACTATCGAACCTCGAGGTCAACCAGAGTAAAATACGCACTGAGTGGTACGGTAATCTTATTCGAAGTCATGTTACTTGACCATGGCGAACCTACAAACTATGAAGAAGCGATGGTGAGCCCAGATTCCGCAAAATGGCTGGAAGCCATGAAATCTGAGATGGGATCCATGTATGAGAACAAAGTATGGACTTTGGTTGACTTGCCGATGATCGGCAAGCCATTGAAAATAAATGGATCTTTAAGAAGAAGACTGACGCCGATGGTAATGTAACTGTCTCACAAAGCTCGACTTGTTGCAAAAGGTTTTCGACAAGTTCAAGGAGTTGACTACGATGAGACTTTCTCACCAGTAGCGATGCTTAAGTCTGTCTCGAATCATGTTAGCAATTGCCGATTTTATGATTATGAAATTTGGCAAATGGATGTAAAACTGCATTCTTGAATGGATTTCTAGAAGAAGAGTTGTATATGATGCAACCAGAAGGTTTTGTCGATCCAAAAGGTGCTAACAAAGTGTGCAAGCTCCAACGATCAATTTATGGTCCAGTGCAAGCCTCTCGGAGTTGGAATAAACGCTTTGATAGTGTGATCAAAGCATATGGGTTTGTACAGCACTTTTGGAGAAGCCTGTATTTACAAGAAAGTGAGTGGGAGCTCTGAGCATTTCTAATATTATATGTGGACGACATATTATTGATTGGAAATGATATAGAATTTCTGGATAGCATAAAAGGATACTTGAATAAAAGTTTTCAATGAAAGACCTCGTGAAGCTGCTTATATATTGGGCATCAAGATCTATAGAGATAGATCAAGACGCTTAATTGGACTTTCACAAAGCACATACCTTGATAAAGTTTTGAAGAAGTTCAAAATGGATCGTGCAAAGAAAGGTTTTTACCTGTATTACAAGGTGTAAGATTGAGTCGACTCAATGCCCGACCACAGCAGAAGATAGAGAGAAATGAAAGATGTTCCTATGCTTCAGCCATAGGCTCTATCATGTATGCAATGCTGTGTACCGGACACTGACGATGCTTAGCTGTAAGCTTGGCAGGAAGGTACCAAAGTAATCCAGAGTGGATCATCGGACAGCGGTCAAGAACATCCTGAAATACCGAAAAGGACTAAGGATATGTTTCTCGATATGGAGGTGACAAAGAGCTAGTCGTAAATGGTTACGCCGATGTAAGCTTTGACACCGATCCGGACGATTCTAAATCGCAAACCGGATACGTGTTTTTATTAAACGGTGGAGCTGTCGGTTGGTGCAGTTCTAAACAAAGCGCCGTGGCGGGATCTACATGTGAAGCGGAGTACATAGCTGCTTCGAAGCAGCGAATGAAGGAGTCTGGATGAAAGAGTTCATTTCCGATCTAGGTGTCATACCTAGTGCATCGGGACCGATGAAGATCTTCCGTGACAATATTGGTGCAATTGCCTTGGCAAAGGAATCCAGATTTCACAAGAGGACCAAGCACATCAAGAGACGCTTCAATTCCATTCGGGACCAAGTCCAAGTGGGAGACATAGAGATTTGCAAAATACATACGGATCTGAATGTTGCAGACCGCTGACTAAGCCTCTTCCACGAGCAAAACATGATCAGCACCAAGACTCCATGGGTGTAAGGATCATTACTTTGTAATCTAGATTATTGACTCTAGTGCAAGTGGGAGATCAAGGAAATATGCCCTAGAGGCAATAATAAAGTTATTATTTATTTCCTTATATCATGATAAATGTTTATTATTCATGCTAGAATTGTATTAACCGGAAACATAATACATGTGTGAATATATAGACAAACAGATGTCACTAGTATGCCTCTACTTGACTAGCTTGTTAATCAAAGATGGTTATGTTTCCTAACCATGAACAAGGAGTTGTTATTTGATTAACAAGGTCACATCATTAGTTGAATGATCTGATTGACATGACCCATTCCGTTAGCTTAACACTTGATCGCTTAGTATGTTAATGCTTTCTTCATGACCCATACATGTTCCTGTAACTATGAGATTATGCAACTCCGCTTACGGAGGAACACTTTGGTACTACCAAACGTCACAACGAATCGGGTGATTATAAAGGAGTACTACAGTGTCTCCAAAGGTACTTGTTGGGTTGGCGATTTCGAGATTAGGTTTTGTCACTCCGATTGTCGGAGAGGTATCTCTGTGCCTTCTCGGTAATGCACATCACTTAAGCCTTGCAAGCATTACAACTAATGAGTTAGTTGTGAGATGATGTATTACGGAACGAGTAAAGAGACTTACCGTAACGAGATTGAACTAGGTATTGGATACCGACGATCGAATCTCGGGTAAGTAACATACCGATGACAAAGGAACAACGATGTCGTTATGCGGTTTGACCGATAAAGATCTTCGAGAATATGTAGGAACCAATATGGGCATCCAGGTTCCGCTATTGGTTATTGACCGAGAATGGTTCTAGGTCATGTCTACATAGTTCTCGAACCCGTAGGGTCCGCACGCTTAACGCTTCGATGACAGTTCATAATGAGTTTATAAGTATTGATGCACCAAGGTTGTTCGAGTCCCGATGTGATCACGGACATGACGAGGAGTCTCAAATGGTCGAGACATAAAGATTGATATATTGAAGCCTATGTTTGACTTCGAATGGTTCCGAGGAAAACAGGATGTTATTAGGAACACCGGGGTTACGGAACCCCGGGGGTATATGGGCCTTCATGGGCCTCAAGGAGAAGGAGAAGGGCCGCCAGGTGGGCTGCGCCCCCCCCCCCTTCCAGTCCGAATAGGACAAGGAGAGGGGCGGCGCCTTCCCTCTTTTCCCTCCCCAATCCTACTCCAACTAGGAGAGGGGGAGTCCTACTCCTGTGGGAGTAGGACTCCTCCTTAGCGCGCCCCCCTTGGGCCGCCACCTCCCCTTGTCTCCTTTATATACGGGGCAAGGGGCACCCCAATACACACAAGTTGATCTACGGATCTTTCCTTAGCCGTGTGTGGTGCCCCTTCCACCATATTCCACTTCGGTCATATCGTCATGAGCTTAGGCGAAGCCCCGCGCCGGAGAAGTCATATCGTCGCGAGCTTAGGTGAAGCCCTGCGTCGGTGGAGCATCAACATCGCCACCACGCCGTCGTGGTTGACGGAACTCATCCCGACACTTTGCTGGATCGAGTCCGGGATCGCCATCGAGCTGAACGTGCGTAACTCGGAGGTGCCGTGACGCTCGGTGCTTGGATCGGTCGGATCGTGGAGACGTCGACTACATCAACAGCGTTGTTATAACGCTTCGCTTTCGGTCTCACGAGGGCGTGAGACGGACACTCTCCCCTCTCGTTGCTATGCCATCACCATGGTCTTGCGTGATCGTAGGAAATTTTTTGAAATTACTACGTTCCCCAACAACCGGAACCCCCCCGGGGGAAGTAATGGGCCTTATTGGGCCAAGAGGGGAGAGAGAGGGCCGCACCAGGAGGTGGCGCGCGCCCCCCCATGGGGAGTCCGAATAGGACAAGGAGGGGGGGCGCGGCCCCCCTTTCCCTCTCCCTCTCCCTCTCTTTCCTTCCCCCTTCCTCCTTCCTAGTTGACTAGGAAAGGGAGTCCTACTCCCACTAGGAGGAGGACTCCCCCTCCTTGGCGCCTCCTAGGGCCGGCCGGCCCTCCCCTTGCTCCTTTATATACTCACGGGGGGGCACCCTAGGACACACAAGTTGATCCTTGAGATCGCTTCCTTAGCCGTGTCGGTGCCCCCTCCACCATATTCCACCTCGGTCATATCGTGGCGGTGCTTAGGCGAAGCCTGCGTCGGTAGAACATCAAGATCGTCCACCACGCCGTCGGCTTGACGGAACTCTCTCTCCCCGAGCTTTGCTGGATCGGAGCTCGAGGAGCGCCACCGAGTTATGCGGTGTCAAGAACTGAGGCGCCGAGTAACGCGCTGGGATCGGTTGGATCGCGAGGAGAACGTCGACTACTTCCTCTACGTTGTGATCGCTTCGCTTTGGTCTCGAGGGTACGTAGACAACACTCTCCCCTCTCGCTGCTATGCATCACCATGATCTTGCGTGTGCGTAGGAAATTTTTTGAAATTACTACGTTCCCCAACAAAATCTCCTTGCATACTTGCCAAAAGTGAGATTCATCAGACACTGAAATGTGGCAGGAGCATTTGTCAGACCAAAAGGCATCACTCTAAACTGATATTGTCCATGATGAGTTTTAAATGCAATCTTCTCTTCATCTGACTCCACCATCCTGATCTGATGGTATCCAGATCATAAGTCCAATTTGGAAAACCATTTTGCACCTGCCAGCTCATCCAGTAATTCATCAACTATAGGCATAGGAAACTTGTTTTTCACAGTTAATGCATTTAGCCTTCTGTAATCCACACAGAATCTCCATGTCCCATCTTTTTTTCTCACAAGCAGGACAAGAGAAGCAAAGGGTGACATACTTGGTTTAATTAAGCCAGAAGCTAGCATCTCATTGACTTGTCTTTCGATCTCATCCTTTTGTTGAGGATTATATCTATATGGTCTGACATTTACTGGTGTACTGTCAGGGAGCAGAGAGATGGCATGATCAAATGCCCTGTGGGGTGGTAACTGTTGAGGATCTTCAAATACATCAGCAAAGTCAACTAGGGTTTTGTGAACGCACTCTGGTAGCTCTGAATTTTCAGTGTGTAATGCTGGTGACAGTACTGACGTAGCCCATATGTCATTACCTTTCTGCCATTTGAGCATCTGTTCCACGGAGATAGGTTTAATTTCAGTTTGTTGTTTCTCCACCACCCCTTGTAACTTGATTTGTTGACCTTCCTTCTCAAACTGCAGGCATTTTTCTTCCCAGTGGCAAGTCATGGCTCCCCACTTAGCCAGCCAGTCCATTCCTAAGATTGCATCATAGCCACCCAGGTCCGGTACTTTCATGTCTGAGGTGAAGGTTGAAAGATCGAGGATGTCGCCTAGAGGGGGGGGGGTGAATAGGCGCTTTAAAATAATTATGGTTTAGGCTTGAACAAATGCGGAATAAACCTAACGGTTAATTTGTCAAGCACAAAACCTACAACAACTAGGCTCACCTATGTGCACCAACAACTTATGCTAAGCAAGATAAGCAACTATGTGATAGCAAGATATATGACAAAGAACAATATGGCTATCACAAAGTAAAGTGCATAAGTAAGGGGCTGGGTAAGAGATAACCGAGGCACGCGGAGATGACGATGTATCCCAAGTTCACACCCTTGCGGATGCTAATCTCCGTTTGGAGCGGTGTGGAGGCACAATGCTCCCCAAGAAGCCACTAGGGCCACCATAATCTCCTCACGCCCTCGCACAATGCAAGATGCCGTGATTCCACTAAGGGACCCTTGAGGGCGGTCACCGAACCTGTACAAATGGCAACCCTTGGGGGCGGTCACCGAACCCGTACACTTTGGCAACCCTTGGGAGCGGTCACCGGAACCCGTCAAATTGCTCGAGGCGATCTCCACAACCTAATTGGAGACCCCGATGCTTGCCCGGAGCTTTGCACCACAATGATTGAGCTCCGAACACTACCAACCGTCTAGGGCGCCCAAGCACCCAAGAGGAACAAGCTCAAGGGCACCAAGCACCCAAGAGTAATAAGCTTCTCAACTTGTAACTTCCACGTATCGCGTGGAGAACTCAAACCGATGCACAAATGCAATGGCAAGGGCACACGGAGTGCCCAAGTCCTTCTCTCTCAAATCCCACCAAAGCAACTAATGCTAGGGAGGAAAATGAGAGGAAGAACAAGAAGGAGAACACCAAGAACTCCAAGAACTAGATCCAAGGGGTTCCCCTCACATAGAGGAGAAAGTGATTGGTGGAAATGTGGATCTAGATCTCCTCTCTTTTCCCCAAAAACTAGCAAGAATCCATGGAGGGATTGAGAGATAGCAAGCTCGGAGAAGGTCAACAATGGGGAAGAACACGAGCTCAAAGGATAAGGTTCAATGGGGAAGAAGACCCCTTTTATAGGAGGGGAAAATCCAACCGTTACCCCACCGAAAATCCCGACAGAGCGGTACTACCGCTAGGGAAGGGCGGTACTACCGCTGAGGGCGGTACTACCGCTCCTATCCAAAGGGTACTACTGCTACCAAGAGGAGGTCAAGGCCACGCCCCAGAGCGGTACTACCGCTAGGGAAGAGCGGTATTACCGCTCAGAGCGGTACTACCGCTTCTCTGCCGCTACTAGTGCAAAACCCGACACGAAAAACTTCGCTCGAGAATCGAGGCGAAGTAGCCAGACAAGACAACAATGTACTACGGCCAAACTCCCAAGCGGTACTACCATTGGAGAGCGGTACTACCGCTTGAGCGGTACTACGCTCCCGAGAGCGGTACTACTCATTGGGAGCTTCAGTACTACTACGCTGAGGGTCACGGTACTACCGCTGGCACCAGCCTTAAGCCACAACCACGAAAGCAAAGAATACTCCAAGGAAAACCAGAACTGCCATAACTTCTTCATATGAGCTCCGAATTGAGCAAACTCAAGCTTGTTTGAAACAAGACAACGAGTAGCATCAAAACAAGACAACGGTTATAGTAAGAAGAGGCAGGAGAGGTATGCTTAGCAAACAAAGGAGTGAAACCTCCAACCGAGAAGAACCGGCATACCCTCCAACATCGAAAACATCACAGAAGATGCATGAGAACTCCGTTTTCGATGAACTCGAGCTTGTCATAAAAATGACCATAAGCTCCAAAACTCACAAGGAGAAGACCCAAACAAGAACCAAAAGATGATGCAAGGATGCAATGGTTTGAGCTCTCTACGAACGATACGATCAAGCAACTCATCGAGAGCCCCCCTTGATAGTACGGCTATCGATCCTATAACCCGGTCTTCCACAACTACCATGAGACCGGTAAAATAGAAAACCTATCAAGGGCAAACCTTTGCCTTGCACATGGTCCACTTG
The DNA here is from genome assembly GCA_021605205.1 of Aegilops longissima. Classification (NCBI taxonomy): domain Eukaryota; kingdom Viridiplantae; phylum Streptophyta; class Magnoliopsida; order Poales; family Poaceae; genus Aegilops; species Aegilops longissima. The sequence continues at coordinate 203,605,577 of CM038676.1, forward strand.
AGCTAGATGATGACGATCTTGACTCCCTCAAGTTGGACCACCTTTCTTGATTGCGTTGGCTCGAAGAAGACTAGTTGATTGCTCCCCCATACTCCACTATGGGTGAGCCACTCTTCCAAGACATCTTCACAAGTCCATTGTCACCAAATGGACGGCAAGCTTCAAGCACTTGATCTCTTCGTGATGCATCACTTGAACTTGCACACCGCAACCTAACCCCACAAAGAACTCTCACGAAGACCATGGGTTAGCACACAAAGCGTAATGGACAATGCTTACCAACCATGGGATCACTTGATCCCTCTCGGTACATATTCTACGCTTTGTGAGTTGATCAACTTGATTCACTCTTGACTTAGTCTTGATCAACCTTGAATCTTTCCAACTCTCTTCGTTTGGATGATGTCTTGAAGGTAAACATGAATGATCACACAATCTTCTTCTTCAAGACATGCTTGCAATAAGCTCAACACTCACATGACCAATCTTTGGATAATTCCTTAATAGCACCTTGGTCAACACATAAACTCCTTGAAACCAACACATGGACTTCAAGAAATGCCTATGGACAAATCCTTCAAATATAACTCAATGCAACCATTAGTCCATAGAGAATGTCATCAATTACCAAAACCACACATGGGGGCACCGCATGTCCTTTCAAAGGTGTGACCACTAATCCACCATTGAAGACCTGACATCTCAGTGCCACACTGCAATTGTTCTCCATTTGCCACTTTAACTTGTAACGGTTTAGGGAGAGCAGCTGCATTGTGTTTCAACTTGTCTGCTAGTTGCCTGTCTATGAATGTGTGAGAACTACCAGAATCAACTAACAGCAACATGACTTTGTTTTCCACTAAAGCTCTAAGTCGGATTGTTTTTGGGTTCTCCGAACCAGCTATAGCATTAACAGATAGGTAGGCTGCTACTTCCTCAACAGCTTCTTCAGCAGAAATGGCATTGAGTATTTCATCGCATAACTGCCCCTCAATTTCTTGTGCTTGCAGTGCCTTGAGTTGAAGAGGTGGTTTATTGGCACACACATGACCTTGTGCATATTTCTCCCCGCAGCTGTAACACAATCCATTTGCTCTCCTTAATTCCTTCAGTTGTTTTGCACGCCACAACTCACCTGCAGGAAATTGAGGTCGAGAAGTTTGGTCCTGTCGAGGTGCAGAATATTTGGTGTTGTTGTACTGTTTCTGAACCTTGATTGTCTGCAGTTTCTGACGTTCCAACACTGCCTCCTGTACCAGTGCATATTCTACTGCCATCGAGACAGTGGAGGGTAACTGCAGTTCCACAACAGACCGGATTTCTTCCTTCAGTCCTAACATGAATTGGGTGACCAACATAGTTTCACTAAGAGATGCATCATACAGTTTCACTTGGTAGACCAGCTGATTAAACAACGTACGGTACTGCTGAACTGTATCTTCCTGTCTCAGAAGCAGTAACTCACGGAGGCAATTGCGGTGGACATTGACATCGAATTCCTGGAGTATTGCCTTTCTGAACTGCGGCCAATCTGCACAAGCGTTAGTATGCTTGCACGCCTGATACCCGTGGGCCGCATTGCCTTGCAGATGCAGAGAAGCTGACATGAGCTTGAATCCGTCAGGGGTCTGATAGAGCTGGAAATATACCTCACAATTGTCCAACCACCTGCGCGCCCCATCTCCATCGAAACGAGGAAATTTCATTTTGGGCATCCACGGTCGCTTTGAGCTCTGCTCGTCAGGAGGGCGTGGGGAAGGAGGCGCTCTGCCTGGACTGAAAGGTCGGCGAATCGGTGGTGGAATTGGGGCGCACGACCCTACTTGAGCGGCCGTCGGAGACGCGGCCAAACACCCAGGCTGCGCCAGCCGATCCAGATCCGCATCCTGTGTACTGTGTGATTCCTTAATCACACGCGCCACCTGAACCTGCTCCTGATGGATCTCCCCAATCGAAGTGACCGAGAGGTCCACCTTGGTTTGTACCTGATCCAGGCGCTGTACCTGCTCGGAAAACTTCGCGTCGAGGTCGTCGAGCCGTGCGCTGATCTCGTTGATGCGCGACACCTTCTCCCCAATCGCCTTGAGGGCTGTCAGCTCCTAAAGCACTCGTTCCTCAAACGTCGACATGGCCTCCACCAAGTATCTCGTTTGTGCGCTTGGCTTGAACGGAGCCGTCGTCACCCTCTCTGAACCAGACCAACGCCGATCTCGGATTTACAGGCGGCCACCGAAGCAGCTGCACAACCGATCGGTCGATGTTACGGTCCGATCTCGAGGAAGCGGGGAACAAAGGATCGACAAGGCAATTTGATACCAACTGTTGTGTCCTTGCCTCAGGGAAAACCCTGGGATTGGGGACGGGAGAGTAGGTAGCGGCTTGGAGAAGAAGAAGCTCAGGGAGAAGGAGAAAACAGGGCACAAAGGAGGGGAAGGGAGACTATTTCTTTTCAGATTAATATTGATCGATGCCGACTGCTATAGTAGGGTGAGCTTATATAACGCTCCAGGCCCACACACACAACCACTACACTCACACGGCCCCTGGCCCAACTACATGACTAAGCCCACAACTCAATTGAATCGATCCATCATTATTTGCCGCCATCGGTGATGGTTGGGTGCTCGATTCTGTATCGCCTGCCAGAGTAGGGGCGATGACAGGGGAGGAGGCGGAGAGAGTGAAGAGGCAGACCTTGTGGCTGAAATTATCGATGGTGATGAGGATGCGCTGGACGTGCTCCTATGTCTCCGCCGCCGCCACGACGGCTGTTTCGTCCCCTTTCATCTCCATGGCAGCCGCACTCGCGGATCGGATGATACCCGTAGGCAAGGCCACCATAGCCACAACTGCAGTCCCTGGACGCTAGCTCGACGGGGCAGTAGTGAACGTAGAGGGGAGGGGAGGGAAGGTGGGTGGGCAGCCCTGCCATGGGAGGAGCGAGGGGAGAGCCCGATTCAGATTTAGGGCCTATTTGGTTTGCATCCTCATTTTCTCTCGCCTGGCCTGGAGTTGTGCCTGGGTTTGACGTGTGGTTGTTTGGTTGATGCCCTGTGCAAAATAGAGCTTGCCTGGTGTGACGCCCCCGATTTAATCGTACACTAATCATGCACGCAAATGTGTACGATCAAGATCAGGGACTCACGGGAAGATATCACAACACAACTCTAAAACATAAAATAAGTCATACAAGCATCATAATACAAGCCAGGGCCTCGAGGGCTCGAATACAAGTGCTCGATCATAGACGAGTCGGCCGAAGCAACAATATCTGAAACAGATATAAGTTAAACAAGTTTGCCTTAAGAAGGCTAGCACAAACTGGGTGCAGATCGAAGAGGCGCAGCCTCCCGCTCGGGATCCTCCTAACTACTCACCGGTCGCCGCCGCCGGCTGCACATAGTAGTAGGCACCTCCGGCGTAGTAGTCGCCATCGACGATGGCGTCTCGCCCTGGGCTCCATCGTGCAGTTGCAGCAATCAAGTAGAGATAGGGAAAAGGGGAACAAGGCAACCGTGAGTACTCATCCAAAGTACTACGCAAGCAAGGAGCTACACTACATATGCATGGATATATGTGTAAAGGGCCGTGTCGAGGACTGAATCGCAGAATGCCGTAATAAGAGGGGATAGCTAGTCTTATCAAGACTACGCTCGTCACCTCCGCCTTGCAACAAGTAGAAGAGGGTAGGTTGAAGTCCTCCAAGTAACATCACATAGCAATAATCCTACCCGCGATCCCTCCTCATATCCCCGAGAGAGCGACCACCGTTGTATCCGCACTTGGAAGGGTGTGTTTTATTAAGTATCCGGTTCTAGTTGTCATAAGGTCAAGGTACAACTCCAAGTCGCCCTGCTATCAAGATCACGGCTATTCAATAGATTAACTTCACTGCAAGGTGCACCAACTTACCCAACACGTTTGATCCCATTTGGCCGAAACACTTTCCGGTCATGCCCGCCATGAAGATCAACACGCCACAGCCCCACCTAGGCACAACAGAGGCCAAAGACGCCGGTCTAAACCTAAGTCGCGCAGGGTCCGCCCATCGCCTGAGCACACCAAGACGTTGCGTGGCGGCCGGAAGCGCACCTAGCCTAGTGGCGTTCCGGTCCAATCCGGCGCAAGGCGCTTCGATTCGGCGTCACGAAGTGCCGGTGATACCACGACGCCGAGTGCCCATATCTCTCACGTAGTTGGTTAGTGCGTATAGGCCCGTAGCCAACTCGGATCAAATACCAAGATCTCGTTAAGCGTGTTAAGTATCCGCGAACGCCCGAGCAGGCCAGCCCACCTCTCTCCTAGGCGGTCTCAACTGCTATGTCGCCCGCCACAAAGATCCATCCAGAGGGCCGTGGGACACAGGTCCTTTCATTTAATCAACCGTGAATCACTCATGGGTGCTCCACAAGCCGACCCGACTTTAGTCACCACATGTATCATGTATAAGTATAAGTATATACCGTGATCACCTCCCGAGTGATCACAGCCCGATAGTATAGCATGGCGACGGACAAGAGTGTAGGGCCACCGATGGAACACTAGCATCCTATACTAAGCAAAGAGGATAGCGAGATAAAGGTAACAACGGTAGTAGCAAGGACAGGCTATCAGCGAAGATAGGATTAATCGAAAGCGGTAACATGCTACACTACTCTAATGCAAGCGGTATAGAGTAGAATAGGCGATATCTGGTGATCAAGGGGGCTTGCCTGGTTGCTCGGCAAGAGAGAGGGGTCGTCAACTCCGTAGTCGAACTGGGCAGCAGCAGCGGCGTCGGTCTCGTGGTCTCTACCGGAGAGAAGAGGGGAAGAAACAATGAATACCATGCAAACATATGCATATCGATGCATGACATGACAAATAACGATGCTAGGCGTGCCCTAACGTGGTATGAGGTGGTACCGTGAAGGGGCTTGTCCGGAAAGTATTCCGGTGTTTAGCGTTTTCGAGCATAGGAGCCGGAGGGGAAAGTTGCGAGTTCGATAGGTTAGGGGTGTGGTGGACGAGCGGGTTGCGTATTTGGAATCGCCTCGCCGCGTTACGAGCAACTTTCATGTTGAAAATATTTTAATCCGAGTTACGGATTAAAAGATATGATTTTCTAAAGATTTTATTAATTTCTGGGATTTAATTAATTATCTAATAAATTCGAAAATGATTTAATGACATCAGCATGATGTCATGCTGACATCAGCAGTCAACAGAGTTGACTGGTCAACCTGACCAATGGGTCCCACTGGTCAGAGACACATGTTAATTATCCAAATTTAATTTAATCTAATCAGAATTAGTTAGGGGTGGGCCCCACTGTCATACTAATTAACTAACCGGTTAATTAGACAACTAATGTTTAGTTAGCCTAGTTAGTTGTTTAGTTTAATTAAACAAAATTAATTAAGTTAATTATTTCTCTAATTAATTAATTAATCATTTTTATTTTTATTTTTCTAAATACATTCCGGGGGTGGGGGCCCTTGTCATTGGCCCAGGGGGCCTAGTGGGTTCTTGGCTTTCTGCGTCCGTCGTGGTGCGGCTGCTGGGCGTCGGCGCCGATCGGGCGGCGCGCCAGATCTCTGACGAGGGGGCAGCCACGGGCGTGGCCGCCGCCCGCGTGGCCGCCAGCGCCCACGACGCGCCAAGGGATCGAGGGCGCGCCACGGAGGCGGAGACGGCGTTCAGCAGCAAGGCCGGCCTTGAGAGGAGGAGCGGGCGGTCGAGCATGCGGGAGCGCGCCCATGGGCGCGGGCGTATGGGTGAGCACGAGCTCTAGTGAGCTCGGCCACGGCGACGTACGGCGTCAACGGCGACGGATCCATGCGAAGGAGGAGGGGGATCGACGGAGGGGCTCACCAGCCCTGTAGTGGTGCAAACGCGTGCTCGGGGAGGGCCGTAGTCGCGGAGAGAGGCGGGGACGCGCGGTCCGGCGAGGGAGAGGACGGGGCGGACGACGACGAGCTCCGGCAAAAGGGGGCTCGACGATGTGGCTCCAAGCGACGGCGAACCAGGGCGGTGGCCGATCCTGGCGAAGACGGTGAGGGGACTCCGGCGGCGCGGCCCTCGTGCGGCGCCAGTGGTGGTCGGGGCACGATGCGGCGGGCGCACCCGGCCGCGGGGCTCTGCGGCGGGCGGCGCTCGTTAGAAGTCGGGGCCCTCTGCCCGATCCGGACGGGAAGGGAGAGGCGTCGGAAGTCTGGTGAGGGCGAGGCGTGGCACGGCGCGAGGAGGGGGGTCGCGCCGGGCGGGATTGGCGATGGGGACGGGCGCCGGCGTCGGCCCGATCCCGATTGGATCGGGGAGGAGAAAGCGTGGGGAAGTGGGGAATGGGGGTTCTGGGTTAGGGTTTCCGCCGCCCGAGGGGGCTATAGGCGCGGATGGGGGCGGTTGGTTCAGAGGCTAGTGAAATACATGGCCCATTGGGGGGTTCTTTCTCTCTTTTATTCTTCTTCTTTTGTTTTCTTTTTCCTTTCCTTTTATTTATTCCTTTCGGTTTTATTAAATTATTAATTTATTTCAATTTTGAAGAATGTGAGAACAACACCTAAATATGGTATGTTAAAGATACCATTGCCACATTAATTTGGACAGCTAAATAAAATAGTTTAATATTTTACTAAAATACAAAAGGCATTTAATTACTTTCTTTTGTCATTGTTTTATTTTCCTTTGAGCATTTAAACATTTTATAAAAATGTGGTTTCATCACCATAATTACCTATGTATTATTTGGTTCACTCTAATCATTTAAATTTTAATATTTGAAAACTTTTATTGTTTGCTCGATTTTGAATTTGAAATTCGAACTAGGTTCCGAACTAACGCGAGTTTATCCACAGTAACCGAGGTGACGTGGCATCATTAGCGGGGATTACTGTAGCTTAATTACCCGGCCGTCACAATTCTCCTCCACTACAAGAAATCTCGTCCCGAGATTTAAGAGGGGAGTAAGGGGGGAAGGTTTGGTAACGAATATAGCGGGTCTTCTCATCCTGGCTTGCTCTCCTCGAAGAGGTCAATCCAATATATTGATGTCTTCATACTTCTGCTTCAGGTCAAAATGATGAAGTCGTCATCCTTTCTTCGGGATCTTCATCGTACTTACGAAAAGGATATGGGGGAAGACTCGGGAAGGGCGGGCCTTACCAGGTTGACTATCTGGTACATAACTCAGGGAATGGGGTAGGAAGTAACCCTCGAATTGAACTTAAGAAAATATCGAGAGTAAAGTAAGAAGGTACCATGAGAAGTTTCAAACGGTTAGGCCATTGTTCGATGTCTGAAACAACATGCGAAAGGGGTCCAGAGCAATGAGATTGAGTATTGCGTCTGTTACCAAAATAGATCACTTGGGACGGTGGCCCGTGAATTACATACGAGGCCACACGCGAGGAACAACCTTGGGAAGAGGGGGTGCACAGGACAGTCAGGTTTCGATCCTGTGAAACTGTGGTTTATGGACCCACCATGTGGGTTAAAGTAAGAAGGGCAGCGACATCTTGCATGGTCATGCAAGCAAGGCATGTCAGAGGCTAGCCTGTCAATTATGTCGGCAACAACGTTGGTACCAAGGGCGAGGGACGAAGAGAACCATTTTCCTGCTCGTTGAACGAGGCGAACCAATAGGCAAGGTTCTCGTCCATCGGCGGTTACCGGAAGTCATCAACAGTAGAAACAGGGTTACGCCTGACAGGAAGGTACACCGAGGTGTTTACCTAAGCAGGGGATTACCACTGCTCGGTTAAGTAGTTTACAAGTAAGTTTGAACAAAACAACGGGAAGGAAAATGTGCTTAAACACGTATATCAGGGGTATATCCTTCCCAAGGACAAGCAGAGCATGATATCCATGACAGGATATTATGTAGAAAACTCCTTAGGTAGGGGAGAGAAATTTCATGATATTACCCATACAGCGGTGTTTGGATAATTGAGCAGGAAACATTTAACATTGGGCTTCAAATGTTCTTGTTGAAAATTGGAGTACCATAGACATGCTTCGAGATAGCATTGACATGGTCTTCAAGCAAAAGGTCAGACTCTGGATACACGAAGGATTCATCAGGAACACTTATAGAATAAGTCTTACCATTTCCTCATGGAAGAATAGATAGCCTTGCTAAAAGGAAACTATAACAATAGGGCCTCCACCCGGGGGTGCTAGGCATGACATCATGTTACCGGGTCACATAAAGACCATTGTTATAATTCTTGAAAATATGTTCCAACCATCATATCTGACCGAGATTCAGATCTGATTGGTGTCAGGATACCTCAAACTCACGACGCTCGAGGAGAAAAGGTGCGACACAAATTGACGAGAAGACATCGAAGATTCTCGGGAAATGAGCTATGGAAGCGAGTTCCGAAACAAGAGTTCATCATTAAATCAAGAAGAGGATGAGGAGGTGACTGATGGACTCAGCGATAACTCATCGAGGTATCCAAAAGATGGATCTCCACAATTATGTGGATAAGGAGATAACATTTGTCAGATCAAATGATATAATGGGATATGCTCGAGGAAAACATACATAATTAAACATTGGTTGAACGGTGCACCCGAAATATGGTTGGGTTGCACGGCCAATGTTAGAATGGTGATTCAATTAGCGAAGGACTTAGAATGAACTATCGCCCATTCACTTCAAAGCAATAGGGTTGCTAGAAGTTTTGAATTCACACGTCATAGCTCCATTGTCGGTATTCCGGTTGAAAACAATACGGGGACTAAGGAATGAACGAAGATGGCAAGAAGTATTATGATATCAAGAATTCTTAAGAGGTGGTGAAGTTCTCACCACATTCTTGATAAAAAGAGATGGTAATACTTCCGAGGTAAGGAAGATCAACTGCTGGGTAGCAGGGATCTCAAGTTTTACACAAAACACGAACAAGTTTGTGTTGAACGGAAGGCAATAAAGTGGTCAAAGATAACCCAAATCATCGGGGGCAAGGATGGTATTTCTCATCATGATCTCAATTGATATCCTGGAAGAGCTCATAAGGTTGATGTGGATCACGGCACATTTGTCGACAGATTTCATGCAGATGTAATCAATCAGCGACGACATCAAGCCGAAGGAATGATGAAGCAAGAGGTTATTGGAACCACAGTTACGACACAAACTCGAACTCAAGCTTGTTGTTTAAGGTGAAAGGGTATGACGAGGAAAATCGACGTAAGCTTAGCTACCGTCGCAAATTGGTGCTCCGAGAATAAGGACCAGGTAGCACAGTTAAAATTAGCTCAATAATGAGGTAGCCGATCAGGCTAGGAGCGGCGTGATCGGGTACAAACTCGTACTTGTAGAAGCTTACTGAAGAGTTGTTGAACCGTAGTGCGGACTCGGTTCAGTTATCGGTGTCTATGAGTGTTTAATAACTCAGAGCCCGTGAAAAATTGGAATCCGTGGGAAGGTAGCACTTGATGAAGAACTCATAAGAAGTTATGCAGTTCCATGATAATCTCGAGATACCAGGGGGTAATACTCGACACAAGATCAAAGTAAAGGTTGGACTGGTGTATTGATCCATAGGAGACAATTGTTTTAACTTGTCCGAGAAACGGAATCAAAGAAGAATAATCATGGTTGGAACCACGGTTGTAAGGGATCAATTCACAGATACCATATGTTAGCTATCAAGGAAATAGTTATTATTACAAGAAGCTTCCATGATAGGATATACATCGCGTCCATGGGCATGAACACAAAGTTCAAGGTCGACTCCCACTTCTCCAATGCATAACCTTTCATTCACTTCTCACCTTGAGGAAGTTGTAGTGTTGAAATTTTATCCGCAAAATACCAAAAGTGTATGACTCATGAAAACCGCCGAGTTCACACATATTAAGGAAGGCATAGGTTCAACCCATCGGGTATCATGGAAATATATACCACAAGCTTCAATAGAAATACCACCAGCTCGAAAGCTGAGCAGGGCTGAGAAGCGAGAGGATACAATTTACCAAAGGCAATATGTATCGGAGAAGGAACTCACAAAGTGATTAATTATGAAGGACACTGTCGGATAACAATCCAACAAAGGACTTGATGGTCCACAAAGGATCTGATATGAGTATCGATACTCAACCAGAAGAGGAAGGCATGCAAATGCAACAGGTTATGGAAGCATCTGAATAATTCGCAGCTTAAATGCAAAGGAATTATGATTTCCAAAACAAAGGATCAGAAGCAATGCAATGATTAGGGATGGATAAGTTGAATAGCCTTAGGGTGGGCCCATGGATTGGTCGAGAACCAATTCCAGTTAAGAGAATGGCAACTCAGCCGGAAAAGTAATTTATAAGGATCAATGATGATTGCGTGTATTCGCAAACCTATTGAGTCAACAGACTCAAAATGATAATGACAAGGAATGTCAATAAGACTACGAGACTTATGGGATTAACCATAATGCAAGCAAGCAAGAATTTCAAGAGCCAAAGGCTCCAGAGGATTTTCGGAAGATCGAATAGTATTTAGACTTTTGTGAAACACATGAACAAGCTCGGGATGAGCGGATACTCGACAAGTGCGAGGATTTATTTGAAGGGTATTCATGTGGCAAAGAACTGCTAGGCGATGAGGCACAAAGTATTCTCGGAACAATAGAAAACTTGGGGTATCTTGTAATAACAAGATCAATGGGGGATGATCGTATGAATGGCAAGTGTAAGTAGTTATCCATAAAGATTTATCGGTGGTCGGAAATAGCAAAAGTGATGGGCACAAAGTCTCGAGAGCGTATGAAAGAGTATCTCCGAAATCTTCTGGTGCAGTCGGTGATCATCTGGACTGAAGGCCTCTTCAGGAGAAATTATTTTCGAGAACCTAAAGTTAGATTTTAGTAGAAATCGTTTAACCCGAATAGAAGAGAGTTCAGAGTCCCAGAGTAAAGGTCGAGGAGTAAAAGATCCTAGTACCACCCGATGGCGACGTGGGCCCGTAAGGCACACAGCCAAGTTAGTAAAAGTTTTGCAATGTCTAGACTCGACTTCACCAAGGAGTGTGGAAGGGGATTCCTCAGCGATCGGCTCGATACCAACTTGTGACGCCCGATTTAAGCGTACACTAATCATGCACGCAAATGTATACGATCAAGATCGTGGACTCACGGAAGATATCACAACACAACTCTAAAACATAAAATAAGTCATACAAGCATCATAATACAAGCCAGGGGCCTCGAGGGCTCGAATACAAGTGCTCGATCATAGACGAGTCAGCGGAAGCAACAATATCTGAGTACAGACATAAGTTAAACAAGTTTGCCTTAAGAAGGCTAGCACAAACTGGGGTACAGATCGAAAGAGGCGCACGTAGTAGTCGTCATCGAAGGTGGCGTATGGCTCCTGGGCTCCATCGTGCAGCTGCGACAATCGAGTAGAGATAGGGAAAAGGGGAACAAGGCAACCGTGAGTACTCATCCAAAGTACTACAAGCAAGGAGCTACACTACATATGCATGGATATATGTGTAAAGGTCGACAAGGACCGAACTGCGAATGCCGAATAAGAGGGGATAGCTAGTCTTATCGAAGACTACGCTTCGTCACCTCCATCTTGCAACAAGTAGAAGAGGGTAGGTTGAAGTCCTCCAAGTAACATCACATAGCAATAATCCTACCCGCGATCCCTCCTCATATCCACGAGAGAGCGACCACCGTTGTATCCGCACTTGGAAGGGTGTGTTTTATTAAGTATCCGGTTCTAGTTGTCATAAGGTCAAGGTACAACTCCAAGTCGTCCTGTTATCAAGATCACGGCTATTCAATAGATTAACTTCCTGTAGGGTGCACCAACTTACCCAACACGTTTGATCCCATTTGGCGGACACTTTCCGGGTCATGCCCGCCGCGGAAGATCAACACGCCGCAGCCCCACCTAGGCACAACAGAGAGGCCAAGACGCCGGTCTAAACCTAAGCGCAGGGTCCGGGCCCATCGCCTGAGCACACACAAGACGCTGGGCGGCGGCCGCAGGCACCTAGCCTAGTGGCGTTCGGTCCAATCCGGCCAAGCCGCCACGATTCGCTAAGCGTCACGAAGTGCCGATACCACGGCCGAAAGTGCCCATATCTCTCCACGAGTTGGTTAGTGCGTATAGGCCCGTAGCCAACTCGGATCAAATACCAAGATCTCGTTAAGCGTGTTAAGTATCCGCGAGCGCCGAACAGGGCCAGCCCACCTCTCTCTAGGCGGTCTCAACCTGCCTGTCGCCCGCCACAAAGATCCATCCAGAGGGCCGTGGGACACAGGTCCTTTCAGCCCCCAACCGTGAATCACTCATGGGTGCTCCACAAGCCGACCGACTTTAGTCACAACATGTATCATGTATAAGTATAAGTATATACCCGTGATCACCTCCCGAGTGATCACAGCCCGATAGTATAGCATGGCGGGGACGGACAAGAGTGTAGGGCCACCGATGGAACACTAGCATCCTATACTAAGCAATAGGATAGCGAGATAAAGGTAACAACAGATAGTAGCAAGAACAGGCTATCTGCAGATATAGGATTAATCGAAAGTAGTAACATGCTACACTACTCTAATGCAAGCGATATAGAGTAGAATAGGCGATATCTGGTGATCAAGGGGGCTTGCTGGTTGCTCTGGCAAGAGAGAGGGTCGTCAACTCCGTAGTCGAACCGGCAGCAGCAATGTCGGTCTCGTGGTCTACCGGAGAGAAGAGGGGGAAGAAACAATGAATACCATGCAAACATATGCATATCGATGCATGACATGACAAGTAACGATGCTAGGCGTGCCCTAATGTGGTATGAGGTGGTACCGGTGAAGGGGGGAAGCATCCGGGAAAGTATTCCCGGTGTTTCGCGTTTTCGGGCATAGGAGCCGGAGGGGGAAAGTTGCGAGTTCGATAGGTTAGGGGGTGTGGCGGACGAACGGGTTGCGTATTCGGAATCGTCTCGTCGTTCTGAGCAACTTTCATGTTGAAAATATTTTAATCCGAGTTACGGATTAAAAGAAATGATTTTCTAAAGATTTTATTAATTTCTGGGATTTAATTAATTATCTAATAAATTCGAAAATGATTTAATGACATCAGCATGATGTCATGTCGACATCAGCAGATCAACGAGTTGATCTAGTCAACCTGACCAGTGGGTCCCACTGGTTAGAGACACATGTTAATTATCCAAATTTAATTTAATCTAATCAGAATTAGTTAGGGGTGGGCCCCACTGTCATACTAATTAACTCACCGGTTAATTAGACAACTAATGTTTAGTTAGCCTAGTTAGTTGTTTAGTTTAATTAAACAAAATTAATTAAGTTAATTATTTCTCTAATTAATTAATTAATTATTTTATTTTATTTTATTTTTATTTTTCTAAATACATTCCGGGGGTGGGGTCCCTTGTCATTGGCCAGGGGGCTAGTGGGTTCTTGGCGTTGTCATGGTATCGTGGGTGCAGGCGCTGGCGTCGGCGCCCGGCGGCGCGCCAGATCTCTGAGAGGCAGCCACAGGCGTGGCGCCGGCCGCGGCGTGGCCGCGCCACGCACGCCGCCAAGGAACGGAGGGCGGCGCCACGGGAGGCGGAGATAGCGTTCAGCCAGCAAGGCCGCGCTTCGAGGAGGAGAGGCGGGCGGTCGAAGCATCTGGGCGCGCCCATGGGCGCGGGCGGATGGGTGAGCACGAGCTCTAGTGAGCTCGGCCACGGCGACGTACGGCGTCAACGGCGACGGATCCATGCGAAGGAGGAGGGGGATCGACGAAGGGGCTCACCAGCCCTGTAGTGGTGCAAATGCGTGCTCGGGGAGGGCCGTAGTCGCGGAGAGAGGCGGGGACGCGCGGTCCGGCGAGGGAGAGGACGGGGCGGACGACGGCGAGCTCCGGCAAAAGGGAGCTCGGCGATGTGGCTGCAAGCGACGGCGAACCAGGGCGGTGGCCGATCCTGGCGAAGACGGTGAGGACTCGTGGCGCGGCCGTCGTCTGGCGCGCGATGGTGGTCGAGCACGATCGTGGGCGCACCCGGCCGCGAGGCCTGCGGCGGTCTTGGCGTCGTTAGAGGTGGGGCCCTCTGCCCGATCCGGACGGGAAGGGAGAGGCGTGTGGGGTCTGGTGAGGGGAGGACGGGCACGGGCGCGAGGGGGGGTCGTCGCCGGGCGGCGGATTAGCGATGGGGCCGGGCGTCGGGCGTCGGCCCGATCCCGATGGATCGGGGAGGAGAAAGCGTGGGGGAAGTGGGGAATGGGGGTTACGGATTAGGGTTTCCATCGCCTGAGGCTATAGGCGCCAGTGGGCGGCCTGGTTGGCCCAGAGGCCACCTGGTGTGGCCCAAAGGGGGGGGTTCTCTCTTTATTCTTCTTCTTTTGTTTTCTTTTCCTTTTCTTTTATTTATTCCTTTCGGTTTTATTAAATTTTTAATTTATTTCAATTTTGAAGAATGTGAGAACAACACCTAAATATGGTATGTTAAAGATACCATTTGCCACATTAATTTGGACAGCTAAATAAAATAGTTTAATATTTTACAAAATACAAAAGGCATTTAATTACTTTCTTTTCTTGCTGTTTTATTTTCCTTTGAGCATTTAAACATTTTATAAAAATGTGGTTTCATCACCATAATTACCTATGTATTATTTGGTTCACTCCAATCATTTAAATTTTAATATTTGAAAACTTTTATTGTTTGCTCGATTTTGAATTTGAAATTCGAACTAGGTTCCGAACTAACGCGAGTTTATCCACAGTAACCGAGGTGACGTGGCATCTTTAGCGGGGATTACTGTAGCTTAATTACCCGGCCGTCACACCTGGCCTGGATTCCTTGTGTTGTGATTAGCCTGGGCTGGTCTCCAGGCCCTGGGCCAGGCCACCGGACTCGGACGCCTGGGTGTACTGCCACGAGCTAAGGGCAGCCTGGATGGGACGTTGGAATAAACAATAGCTCTATTAGATGTATATATATATCGATGGAATGTTGATGCTTTACCAGGCATGGAACCGAACCAAACACTTCATCGCCATTTTGGCCTGGCCAGCCAGGAAAAATACAACCTAGACGTCCAGACCGGGCAGCGCTGAACCTCCACGCACGAGGTCCAGGTCACAAACCAAATTGACCCTTAGTTCGGACTGGGGGAGAGGAAAAATGAGGGGCTGAGAGATACGGGGCAATTTTGATGTGAAAAGAACAACGACCCTTTTCTCGCCGGCACCGTCAGTGAGTTGGAACAGTTCATGGGCTGAGAACCGTAGCACGCGGCCCTATGCACTGAGTCTACTGGGCTATAACGAGGGGACCGTGGTAAGAAATAAGAGACCGTCATCGGAAAACCAACTTTCAGGGATAGATCAGTCCACCGATGGGAAAGAAGATGTTGTGGTTCCAGGGAGCTCTACAACACTTGTATTATTTGAAAAGCCTGTTGGGGTCCCCCGTTGCCGCCTGTCTATGTATCGCCAAGGAAAGAGGTGAAACGGACCAAGAAGAATGATGCACTATCGGCGGCCTCCCCAGCGGAGGACCGCCGGGCATAATGAATCTGTTATGCTGGAATTGTCGTGGGATAGGCAACGCCCCGACAATTCAAGAGCTGCGCGAATTGGCGCAAAAGTTTGCCCCTAGAGTACTCTGCATAGTTGAAACTCAAATTTCTGGAGTTAATTAGGGCTGAAAACTTAGCAAGTACTTTAGGTTTTGATAATGCTTTTGTTGTTGATTCCTCCGGTAGAAGCGGAGGTTTGGCTATGTTTTGGAATAATGAAATAAATATTGAAAATTTGGGTTATTCGAGGTATCACATCGATGCAAAGGTTACTAATCTGGGGGCTCCATGGAGGCTCTCATGTTTCTATGGGGAGGCTCAGACCCACCTTCGTCATCAAACATGGGACACGATGAAGAATTTGGCAAATTTGCAGGATATGCCTTGGGTCTGTATTGGTGACTTTAATGAGGTGCTTTAGCACGACGAGCGCGATGGAGTTGGCACTGGAAGCCAATCACAGATACAAGGCTTTCGGGGTGCCGTAGATGTGTGCGGCCTCGTAGACTTGGGTTGTATTGGTACTCGGTGGACTTATGAGAAAAAAGTGGCCGGTGGCACTTACACGCGAGTTCGATTGGACAGAGCTCTGGGGACAGTTGATTGGTGTCAATGCCTCCCCCAGGCGGAGGTGCAGCATATTACATCAGCTACGTCTGATCACAATCCTATATTGTTGAGCCTGGTACCGGCGAAAAGGAGGAAGGAAGAGAAGATGTTCCGCTATGAGACTATGTGGGACACGCATGCAGAATTAAGGCCAACCGTACGATCTGCTTGGGAGCTCGATGGTCACAATCTATCGTTGGAGGGCGTGCGCAGAAAATTGCAGATCTTGCACAGAACCTGGGGGAGTGGTCCAGGACGACTTTTGGCAGCGTTCGTGGTGAAATAAAAAAGTTAAAAAAAAGGAGCTTGAGCGGATGAGGAGCCAACCACAGAGGACTGGACCGTCGCATGTTGAAATTAAAATCAACGACAAACTCATTGAGCTCTACATGAGAGAAGAAATAATGTGGCGACAGTGATCGCGAGTGCAATGGTTGTCAGAAGGGGATAGAAATACACATTTCTTTCACATGAGGGCTTCGATGCGGAGGAGAAAGAACTTGGTAAAATCACTTAAAAACCAAATGGTCAGTTAACTGAAGACCCAACTGAGATGCAGCAATTAGCTCTTGATTTCTATAAGAATCTCTACACTTCAGAGGGTGTCCAAGGCATGCAGGAAGTGCTCGACCATGTTCCGGTGAAAGTGACGGCAACGATGAACGCGAGTCTGTTGGCTCCTTATGATGAGAAAGAGGTTAAAGCAGCGCTGTTTCAAATGTTTCCAACAAAGGCTCCGGGCCCAGACGGATTTTCGGCGCATTTTTTTCAGAGACACTGGGTTGTGTGTGGCGAGGTGATGTCTACTACACAACCTTCTTCTTGTAGACGTTGTTGGGCCTGCAAGTGCACAGGTTTGTAGGACAGTAGCAAATTTCCCTCAAGTGGATGACCTAAGGTTTATCAATCCGTGGGAGGCGTAGGATGAAGATGGTCTCTCTCAAGCAACCCTGCAACCAAATAACAAAGAGTCTCTTGTGTCCCCAACACACCCAATACAATGGTAAATTTTATAGGTGCACTAGTTCGGCGAAGAGATGGTGATACAAGTGCAATATGGATGGTAGATATAGGTATTTGTAATCTGAAAATATAAAAACAGCAAGGTAACTAATGATAAGCGTGGCGTAAACGGTATTGCAATGATAGGAAACAAGGCCTAGGGTTCATACTTTACGCTAGTGCAAGTTCTCTCAACAATAATAACATAGATAGATCATATAACAATCCCTCAACATGCAACAAAGAGTCACTCCAAAGCCACTAATAGCAAAGAACAAGCGTAGAGATTATGGTAGGGTGCGAAACCACCTCAAAGCTATTCTTTCGGATCGATCTATAAAAGAGTTAGTACTAGAATAACACCTTAAGACACAAATCAACCAAAACCCTAATGTCACCTAGATACTCCATTGTCACCTCAAGTATCCGTGGGCATGATTATCGATATGCATCACACAATCTCAGATTCATCCAACCAACATAAAAATACTTCAAAGAGTGCCCCAAAGTTTCTCTGGAGAATCAAGAACGTGTGCCAACCCCTATGCATAGGTTCATGGGCGGAACCCATAAGTTGGTCACCAAAACATACATCAAGTGGCACATGATATCCCATTGTCACCACAGATAATCACGGCAAGACATACATCAAGTGTTCTCATAAAGACTCAATCCGATAAGATAACTTCAAAGGGGAAACTCAATTCATCACAAGAGAGTAGAGGGGGAGAAACATCATAAGATCCAACTACAATAGCAAAGCTCGGGATACATCAAGATCGTATCACCTCAAGAACACGAGAGAGAGAGAGAGAGAGAGAGAGAGAGAGAGAGATCAAACACATAGCTCTTGGTACATACCCTCAGCCCGAGGTGAGCTACTCCCTCCTCGTCATGGATAGCGTCGGGATGATGAAGATGGCCACGAGAGATGGATCCCCCCTCCGTGAAGTGCTGGAAAAAGGGCCCGATTGGTTTTTCGTGGCTCGGAGGCTTGCGGCAGCGGAACTCCCGATCTATCTTCTGCTCGGAAGTTTTAGGGTGCGCCGTATATATGGGTGAAAGAAGTGCGTCGTGGAGCTATGGGGCCCCACGAGGTAGGGGCGTGCGGGGAGGCGCGCCCCACCTTCGTGAGCACCTCCGTATCTTCTGACGTGGGGTCCAAGTCCATCAGGTGGTTTTCCTTCCAAAAATAACTTCTCCAGTTGATTTTGTTCCGTTTTGACTCCGTCTCATATTCCTTTTCCTCGAAATACTGAAATAGGCATAAAACAATAAATCTGGGATGGGCCTCCGGTTAATAGGTTAGTCCCAAAAATAATATAAAAGTGGATAATAAAGCCCAATATTGCCTAAAACAGTAGATAAAGTAGCATGGAGCAATCAAAAATTATAGATACGTTGGAGACGTATCACGAGGCGGTTACCCGGGCTGTTCTTGGTATTGTCATGGGAGAGGAAAGCCCCGAGCGGCTTAATGATACTTTGTTGGTGTTGATCCCGAAGGTAACAAACCCCGTCTTGCTCTCACAGTTTCGTCCCATTAGCCTGTGCAATGTCTTTTATAAGATCGCTTCAAAGGTGCTAGCAAACCGTTTAAAGGCGGTGCTTCCTGACATAATATCTGAAGAGCAATCTGCTTTTGTGCCTGGAAAGCTAATCACGGATAACATAATTTTAGCCTATGAATGCCTTCATTTTATGAAGAGGAATAGATCCAAAGCTAATAGTTATTGCGCATTAAAACTATATATGATGAAGGCTTATGACAGGGTGGAGTGGACTTACCTGCATGCTATTATGGAGAAACTGGGTTTTGCTCCTCAATGGGTAACGATTATCATGAGCATGATAAGTTCAGTATCTTTTTCAGTGATGTCTAATGGGGTTAAGTTAGAGGTGTTTAAGCCTACCCATGGTATTCGACAGGGAGATCCGATCTCACCGTATATTTTCTTGTTGGCAGGAGAGGGCCTTTCGTGCCTACTAAAATCTCAGAACGAGTCATCCCAGCTCAGCAGCATTAAGGTGGCACCATCGGCTCCGCCGGTGAACCACCTTTTATTCGCGGATGACAACCAACTGTTTTTCAAGGCAAGTATAAACGGAGCGGAATCGGTTTCAAACCTATTGGATAAATATTGCATGGCATCGGGACAGAGAATTAACAGGG
Source organism: Aegilops longissima (assembly GCA_021605205.1). Classification (NCBI taxonomy): domain Eukaryota; kingdom Viridiplantae; phylum Streptophyta; class Magnoliopsida; order Poales; family Poaceae; genus Aegilops; species Aegilops longissima. Next base: position 203,624,879 of record CM038676.1, read on the forward strand.
ACAAGTCATCCATCTTCTTCAGTAGAGGATGTCCAGAAATAGTTCGAAATGCCTTGAAGGGTTTTTTGCAAGTTCCCAATGAATCACTTAATGACAAATATTTGGGTATGCCATCTGATGTGGGGCAATCCAAAAAGGGGACTTTCAAATATTTGAGCGACCGGGTTTGGAATAAGGTGAAGGGTTGGATGAGCAAGTGCTTGTCGGTAGGGGGAAAGGAGGTGCTCATAAAATCTGTAGCCCAAGCTATTCTGGTATTTTCATTGTCTTGTTTCAAGTTGCCAAGAGGCCTATGTGATCATATAAAAACTATCATTAGAAAGTTTTGGTGGGGCTGTAAACAAGGCGAATGCAAGCCAACATGGGTATCATGGGATGTTATGACCAGGCCAAAATACTTGGGAGGTTTAGGACTCAGAGATCTTGAACTGTTCAACCTCGCACTACTTGCTAGGCAAGCGTGGAGAGTCCTTCATGAACCAGAAACTTTAAGTGCAAGAATTTTGAAGGCATCTTATTTCCCAAGCTCTACAATTCTTGAGGCGGAGCTCGGGTCTCGGCCGTCACAGATTTGGCATGCTATCCTTGAGGACCGGGATGTGTTGCAGCAAGGAATTATCAGAAGGATTGGGAATGGGAGATCACCAACATTTGGGAGGACAATTGGATACCCAAAGAAACAACACCGAGGCTGATTGCATCGTTGATTCAGGCACCGCCGAGGAGAGTATCTGACCTATTGCACCCAACTACTGCGTCATGGAATGAACCCCTAATACGTTCAGTTTTTCTGCCCTTTGATGCAGAGGCAATTTTAAAGATACCGATATGCACTCGCAATACCAAGGACTTCTGGGCTTGGAATCCTGACAGGAAGGGCAAGTTCACGGTCAGCTCGGCATACAAATTACTAGTCACAACAAAGATACAGAGATAAGCTTGGTTAGAAGGAAGAGGAGGTGCATCATCTAACTCCAGAGAAGAGGATGCCTAGAGCAATCTATGGAAACTGAAAGTGACATCAAAGGTGAGAGTATTTCTGTGGCGTCTAACACGTCATTCTATACCAACTACGGACGTTCTTCAGAGACGGAATATGGCAACTCAAAGTGCTTGCCCTCTGTGTGGTTGCCAAGATTCATGGAGACATGCACTCTTGTCTTGCATGATGTCGAGATGTGTTTGGGCATTGACAGATGAAAACATTGTGTCCAAGATGACGGCAAACATGGAGCCAGCGCGAAGAATTGGCTGTTTGAGCTTTATGAGGCACTGGATAATGCGAGCTTCTCGAAGATGAGTGTCACACTATGGGCCGTGTGGTATGCAAGGCGCAAGGCGATTTATGAATCTCTTTTTCAAAATCCACACCAGATTGTTTCTTTTGTAAACTCTTATTTTCAAGAGCTACAACAAGCTACCACATGTGAGCCTAGGGCATAGGTTCAGGCGGCACGGGATCAGCAGCGACGATGGATTCCACCTCCGCCTGGCTCAAATAAAATCAACGTGGATGGGGCACTAGCAAGAAACAGGCGAGTGGGAGTTGCTGCCGCAGTCTGCTGTGACTCAAATGGCAACTATCTTGGTGCGTCGGCGGTGGTATATGGGGGCCAACGCGACCCTATGATCTTGGAGACATACGCGTGCAGGGAGGCTCTAGCTTTGACTGAAGATCTTCACGAGCAGAATATCAGGGTAGCCTCGGATTGCAAAGGTGTGGTGTAGGACATCAAAATGAAAGGACAGCTGGTCCCAATGCGGTTGTTATACATAAAATAACGAACCACAAAGATAGTTTTACGTCTTGCTCTTTTGTGTTTGAGCGTATGAATTTTAATTTTGAGGCTCATAATCTCGCTAAATTTGCTTGTAATCTAGAGATAGGTAGACATGTTTGGTTGGGCACTCCTGATGACCCAAGTCGTGTACCTATGAACATTGTCATGAATCAATAAAGTCAGCAAGATTTCTCAAAAAAAATCTATAAGAGGAAATATCCATCAATCACATGAAATGAAAGAAAATGAGAAGAGAGAAAGTTACCGGTCCAGATCCCAACAAGAACGTGTGGACCTAATTGCTATCTCTGCATAGAAACACAATAAGTCTGCTTTTGTACATAGCGTTACTAGGGGTGTAGAATAAGCTATTCTACACTCACGCATAGAATAGCGTTACCCTATTATATGTAGAGATAGCAATCAGGTCCACACGTTCTATATATACGGTAGCGCTAAACTAAGCGGGAGCGTAAAACGCTTAATCTGCGCTCCATCTGTGTCGCACGCACCGTTCGGCTTAATCGGCATTATTCTTTCACCTCTAGTAAAATCTGTAGAATATTATAGTAGTAGAATTAATTCGGTTACCATCTGCATGCATCGGTCACCGTCCCGCCATCATTTCTTTTTTTAGATGCATGGTCGTAACAACACATCGTAAACAATCATCTCTACTCCTAATAGAGCAGTTGGTGAATAGTCCGCCGGTTATTTTTCGCTGGTTTTATTTCGTCTACCCTCCCACCACCCCCTCTCATCGCTGGTTTTTTTTCATCTCTCCTCCCACCACCCCCTCCCATCGCTGGTTTTTTTTCGTCTCTCCTCCCACCACCCCCTCCCACCGGTTTTTCTATTTTCTCGTCTGGCCGGCAATACCCAACATATTTATGGTAATCAATCACAATTAATCCACATATAGTAATAAATCAATCCAGATATGGTAAGGTCATAACTCAGGAAATTTTGAATATGATAATTATATGGTAATAAATTTAAATTACCCCAAAGGCTATCAATCCAGATATAGTAAGGCCATAACTCGGGAAATATCGAATATGGTAATAAATTTAAATTACCACCAGGTATGGTAAGGCTATCAATCCAGGTAAAAATGCCATCTCGCACATCAGGAAAAAAACATACGACACGGCTCCCCTCGATCTATTTGCTAGGTCGACCGTGAAGCACGTCGCTGCTGCCATCGTGGAGCCCTTCGCCGCCGCCCTGCGCCACCACTCCTATGACGCCGCCTCCCGCCAGTCTCCACCAGCAGCGCGACGTGCGTGGCCTCCACACGCGCCGTCACCGCCCCTCGAGATCCGGCCATCGTCGAAGCCGTATCTAAAGAATTTGATTTTAGGGTTAACTTGTTCATCTTGGATTGCCATCACCCGCTAGAACATATCTCATTCGCGGAGATTCATTCATGTGTCGGACCACATGTGCTCAGCATATATTTTGTGGCTGGATGTGTGATTTCAGCATACACACTTGACAGTATACGTTGGACGCTGTTTCGCCATCATTTAACAATGTAATGCATCAGCTTTCTATGATGCATATGCACTTGATTCAAAATATATTTGTGGAACCTGTTAAAACAATACACTAGCTTTGATAATGTATATATAGCACTTGCTCTGAAAGAGTGAAGTTGAAGTTAATATCGGGTACACCGTTGATTATGTAGGGTGCAGGCATTAGCGACGACATGGACAGGGGCTTCACTGACAGGAAAGAACTTGCTCATGGACCGCAGGACCATGGCTCCCAAGATCGACGACCTCAGGTCTCAGCCGTGCCTTTAGGGTTCCTCTCAAGAGTTACACACAAGGTCCTGTTCCCAGTTCTGTTAACCTGACTGACGGCTGATTCTGCATGATTCCCTTGATTTATGCATGACACATCTTCGTTCATTTGCAGTTTCTTACTCGAGGTACCGACCCTGAGGTCCTTCTTGGTGCCACATGTGGTTGGTGGGCTGCATTTTTTAAGTTGGTATGATGAACTGGACTTTGTAAATGAGCACATATATACACTGAATCCTGGTAAATGGCAGCTGAATTTCAAGTACAGGGGACTCTTCTGCCCGATCACAGTTTTCACACATTAATAACTGTATGGCTCCATCAGCATGAATTCATTTTTCGGGAGGAAATTTAAGTGCACATAGCTGCAAAGATGTGAAGATCCATATCGGTCTTGTTTGATGTTCTTTGAGTTGGTTTAGATAGAGAGAAGTGACCTCTTTCATGACAAGTGCATGTGCCATTTACTACAGCCAAAGTGTAGACTGATGTACGCTCATAACTTGTTCTTTTTGCTTTTTCTTGGCTGCATGCTTGCATCCAATTCAGATTTTCCATGTGCACTTCAGAACTAATCATGCTTGTACAGATGAGAAATTGAGCAAGTTTTTTAGTCTTTGATAGAAACTGAACAAGTTTCTCATGAGTTTTTTTATATACTTCAAGCCTACTGCTCATCCAGCTCCATGTGCAGTTTGGAGATATGCTTTATTGATCATGCAACCTCCTTCTTTTCTCATCCCTTTTATATTTTTATTTCAAATACTCTGTGTTAGCAAAATCCTGTTGCATGACTAGACCAACTATCTGGTGATTCACGCACTACATTAGTGATTGGGGCAATGGTCAGACGTGCTTGCATGAAAAAAAAGGCAATTTTGATGTGCTTGCAGGAGCTCAGAACTCACCTATTGATGACTCACCTTGGAAACTGGTTTTTTAAAGGTTGGTGACTCTGACTGGACACTTGATTCTGCACTTGGTCGTGATAGATTTTTTTACATGTCACACTATACTTGTAGTAAAATTAGATTTGAAATGAAGACTGCAACTTAAACCTATATATATATATATATATATATATATATATATATATATATATATATATATATATATATATCAACTACATAATTAGACAACATGTAAATGTTCACATATTTCCTCCCAGTGTAAACAACTATTTTTAACCCCTATGCGAGTGTCCTACATCTTCTTTTTTCTGTTGCCATAGGTCTTGGAGATCACCTTTGGTAACAAACACTCAGGACTGCTCTAACTTATTATATGAAATAATGTTCGGCCATAGTATATTTTTTCTACACTTGATGTTAGGTAACTCTGAACCATGAAGCCCAAATTGTGTTGATATTTTTATGGAATTTTATGATCAAATACTAATTTATAGTTTTTACTTAGTTTCTGCTTTTGCCATTTAAAAAAAGCAAACATTCATGGCGTTCTTCAATTGCTTCATCACTAATTTATTGTCTCTTTTTCCAGGTTGACAAGGCGACAGATGCGGGGCCTTCTTCAGTTTCAAGTCACACATGCCATCGTTGTCCAGGTCTGTGGTGCCCGGTGCCCATCGACGACCTCATGCAGCTGTTCGCCAACGCCTGGATGAATCACTTCAAGACATTATTCCTTGACCATAATGTAGTGCCGCCCTGGACTAGCAGCTTGTCGCCTACACCTCAATACAATACCCAGAAGTGCATCCGCGCCGGCAGCAAGCACAACGACCTCGACGCCATGGGAAACAGTACTCCTTGATGGGAACTAGACCTTCAGGTATGATGGGAGCTTCGAAGAGGAAGCCAGCGGATATTCATGGGAGCTCCTCGTCAAAGTATGATTCTTCCCTTCAGTCGCCTTCTCGATCACTTGCCTTTTAGTTTACCCAAAAATGAGTTTACGTATAATACTGTGTATTGTACGAATCAAATGTATATCTTCTCATTTTTCAGATTTTGTTGTTCAATTCAGTTAAATCTATTAGCTTACTGGTTGTGGTATAACTATTTCTAGAATTTACAATGTGGTTTCCGTGCCTATTGATTTAACTTGATGAGAGAAAAATGACTTCTTGGGTTCAGTGTTCACTCTACATTCTGAGTGGTTGTAACTTTTTTGCTTCTGAAGTGTCAAAGGATACAAAAATCAGGATGATATATTAGGCTGAGACAATGTTTCTAAATCAAGAGACCTGCACTTCGTCATTATCTAAATTGCGCTTGATTATTTCCCCCCAGCAATATCAAGATGAGGATACAAGCAGATCAAGTGTACAAGACGTGTAGTCTCCTCATGAAGGTGTCTGAGCTATGAATTTGCTCTTGGTATATTTACCTATGCTGGATATGGGTCAGATCTTTGGCATGCAGGTGAATGTATATGGAACAATGATTGCACATATTACAGTAAGCTATATTCTTTTCACATTTATGCATATTCTTGTTGGGACAAAAAAAGTGGTTATAATAAGCAGATTCTTGTTGGGACCAAAAAAAGTGGTTATAATAAGCAGCTATATTTCTTCCCATTTACGCATATTCTTACTGGGATTGAAAAACAAAGCAGTGATAATATGCAGTTTTACATAAGCTTATGTCTTGCAAACTAGCTAGAACCAAAAACTGATGATTATTGCTTGTTTTCTGACTTCTGTTGCAGAATGTGAAAGCTTATTACCCACATAAAACAAGTAGGTGTTACGAAGTCCTTGTATGCCTAATTATTGTCGTTGTAGTTGTCATACACGCGTAACAACCTGTAACATACACACGCATACCCGTGATCTCTCTCCTACAAATACCCTTGACTAATTCCTCAGAAGTATATGTAAAAACAGAAACAAATGCTTCATGCCCGCTCACTTGGAAACAAATGCTTCGATGGCCAATGCTCAACTAATTGCATGCACACTTACAAAATATTTCTATTTCTAACAACCAATCAGGACATTTCACTTACGAGGATCAGTCAAAAAGTTAGCACGTACCAGAAAGAGACCCGACCGTGATTTGTGTACTATAAAGGAACGGAGGGAGGGAGTAATTTCTTATTTGGTAGTTAAATGAAGCAAATAAGCCAGGAAAAAAATAGGTGATGTGAGAAAACTAGGTAGAGAATAGATTTGTGTGGAAAATTAATCTGCAACAATTATTATGGTCATCCCAAACAAATTGAGGGAAGATTTTTCCCTTTAATAATTATTGTGCGACCACCTTCCTAACCAAGCTTCGATTGTTCTGTTGGTACATACATGAAGAACATTGTCTATAGAGCGATACTGACATCATAGGTGAGAAATTTGGCACTTAGGTGATGCGAAGACTTGAGGAAGAAGGTAGTGTTATTGATATCACAAGTTACATTTTTTTTGTCTGTAACATAGTTCTTTTATAGTAAAATTGGATCTCTCTATTGGGTATGGCTTTCTACATGGCATTTAGTGTAACCTGCCAAATCTCTCCCCTATGATTTTTTAAAAGTATAGCACCCAAATGATTCACCCATGACATGTTCTTGAAATTGATTTGCACTGCTGATTATTCAGAACACGAGTGTTAGATTTTGTAGTCTGAAAATATGATAATGATGCTGAGAGAAGAGAGCATGCGTGCGATCCATGAACTTGATGTGCGAGATGGTATGACTTCTTCAGAGAACCATCTTGATCCTTCCTTTTTCTTTATAATATTGCCAACCATCGAGATTGTGGTGCGGGAGGTCGCGGGTGCTAAAGATTGTGGCACGGTTTAGAGGGTTGGCCGGCGGCGGAGGCGGCGACTCAGGTTGGGGGCGACAAGCAAAACATTTCAAAAGCCCGTGGCAACGCACAGGCTTTCTATTAGTAAGAAATATAGTAACCCAATAATTTCAGTTACTATCTCCACCCACTAGTTCACACACCGCCACCATTTGTCTTTTTTACATCCATGCTAATAATGATACATAGTAATCAACCATGAAAAAAGTAGTAACATACTCCCTCCGTTCCTAAATAATTGTCTTTTTAGAGATTTCAACAAGTGACTACATACGGAACAAAATGAATGAATCTACACTCTAAAACATGTCTACATACATCCGTATGTTGTAGTTCATTTGAGATGGCTAGAAAGACAATTATTTGGGAACGGAGGGAGTATTTAATTTGGTTACTGGCTGGAGATGCAGGTGCATGGTCCCACCACCATTTTTTTTTCTATATGCCTCCTTAGAATGGCATATAGTAATCAACCTTGAGAATTATAGTAGCATAGTAATTGTTCATGAAAAACTTGATAATAGAACAAATTAGGTTACTGCATGTCTACATGGTACGCTTTTATGGACTCTTGTTTCACATGGTAGAAATGGTAACCCAATTAAAACAGTTATCCGCATGCATTGGTCCCATCCTTTATTCTCGTTTCCCATGCTAGTAAAAAACCATGATAAACATAGTAACAGGTCTAAATGAATTACGGCCAACCTGCAATATACCTCGTCTCGCATCCTCGATTCGCACGCTAGTAAAACGCCTGCCAAACATAGTAAATGAATTAAGTTATTTACCATATGCATGCATGTGGCTGCACTAATTAAAGAATGACGTAACCGATTAGCAAACATGGTGCGCTCCACGGGTCGGAGCGTAGAATAAGCATAATGCGCTCGGGCTCACTTTAGCGCACCTATATATAATCCCCTCTATTTTATCATTAATGCACCGTAATTTTACGTTTCGTAAGTTTTTTTCTTATTTCCGATGTAAAAAGAGACTGTAAGAAAACATATAATCGTCGTAAAAAATATTTTATATTATGTAAAATTATAAACCTAAAAACATAGTGTAAAATAGACATAAACTACACATTTTTTTGTCTTATGGCCTATATTTTTTATATCAAATTTTACATAGTGAATCAATAAGAATGCAACTATTTGAATTTCAAGCATAATTTATTTAGGAAGCGATCGTAAAATTACCTCGGATGAAGAATAACTTATTCTCCATCCTGAATGATGAATAGTAACACTATAGGGTCGCGCTATTCGCCACCCTGGGTGAGGAATAGTTATTCCTCACCACAGCCACCTCGTAGGAGCCAGACACACACCACCACACCACAACTCCCGTAAGAAACAAAAGCTGTGTGAGGTAAAAATTACAATCGAGTGGGCGGCACATCCACCATAAAAACAAAACGCTTGCAAGGTAAAATTACAACATGGAGCCGAGTAATCTGTCCTGCTCGCCAGGCATGTGCGAGGTAAAGTTAAGGCGTGGATGGTGAGAGAAGGTAAGTTTCAGATAATTGTTTTGCAACCTGACTCGTAATTGTGTTAAAGAACTGACAAAACGATTTTTACCAGCATCATATACTGCAATTCTCGGTGAAGTCAAGGAGATTAGTATTATCTTTCCAATTATTGGTACGAAACCAAATACAGTTGCACACATGTGTGTAAAATTTGTTGTTCGTGCGAGTAGATGGAGCTGGTGGCTGAGCTCTGCCCCTGATTTCCAGTGTACTAGCCCTACAACAAAATTGTACTGTCGAAGAATAAAATAGCTCAGTAAGGTTATAGGTTTTTTTCCCTGACAATTAAGATTCTATAAGAATGTGTTCGAAGCCTGTCAGGTAATACCAGCCAACTAAGCAAATACACAATGAAATTTCTGAACACGAATTACCTAGTGCATCATGCAAAATACTGATGGTTGGGGTAACACATATGGACAAGGCGACGTATAATTACAGAAACAAACTGACTTGATAATGTTACACTGCACTATATGCACCGAAACTGACTTGATAATGTTACAAGGCGACGCATAATGGTCTTGCTAAAACGAACTCAAAATGGTTGATGCCTTTCATCTTGCAGTCTTCCTGGAACCTCCCTTGTAGATAACCATTGTTCAGACTCCATCAAATCGTCATGATGAATAAAGTCTACAAAACTACAGAGACAAAACTGCGCTTATCACATCCTTTGGTCGCATGCAGAATCATGAACTTTAGAATAAGCAACCTAACAATTAAGTGGGACTCTTAGTCAAAGCCAATGGGGTAATCTCAGGCGACCGCACTTGAAAGATGCTTGCAGAGTCAACTGTTGAAGCTTAATGACAGATTTTACAACTACAAACTGTAGTCAGAAAAACATTAAGACATGGGTAGATTCTTACCAACAACCCAGTGAATGAGACATGATGGTCCGAGATAATAGAGCAATGCTCTTTGCTAGAGAAAAGCACGCATGCAGACTTTTACTTATACATACATAGAATTAAATTATATGATAACAGAAATAGAGGAATGCTCTTCCCTAGAGGAAAAAAATGCATGCATATTTTTACTTATGTATAGCATATACATACAGAGAATTAAACTAGATGATAACAGAAATTGCGCAAGCATCAGGCAGAAATTTACCTTTTCATATTGGACTTTATGATATTTGAAGTTCAAAGTGTCTGGCTATTGAGCTCCCATTTTATGTCTACATTTTTTTCGTCTCAAATGATATGTGTAGTTGGCATATTGTTAATTACAGACCTGGAATCTAATGTCAGGTACATTTGGAGTATGTGCCTAAAAGTGTCTATATTTTATCTCTTATGTTATGCTTGCATAATGTAAAAATGGCTCAAGGAATTTGTAGATTCAGAGCGCTCACCAAGACTACTGCCATCTCTTCAGTGAGTTTCTTTGTCTGGGTCACTAGCTACTTATGCTTGTTACACTACCTGCTGCTAGATGGATGGATACATTATTTAATAGGTTGATGCTTTTTTCCACATCTATGTCACATTAAAGGAACTAACCTTTGAATCATTGCTGACAATCTAGTAAATCACGGGAGAAGGACCATCTAATTACTCCATGTGCTGAGCTGAAACATATTGGCATATCACTGAGGAAAAGAAAGAAACTACAAAATTGACTAATTAGCAGAATGATAGAATGACAGGCATAGTTCTTTATTTCCACATACACCATTTCGAAAGACGAAATAGAGCTGAAATTATGTTAGGGGCCCAGGTAGATAAAATAGGGCATCGTAGGTACTTGTTACTATACCATTAACTACAGCTGAAATTATTTTAGGGCCCAGGTAAAAAAATAGAGGCAACGTAGGTACTTGTTAGTATACCATAAACTACGCTGAAATCACAGTAGGGGCATGGTAGGTGCTTGTCAGTATAACTATTTTTTCTTCCTACATGCAAGTGGCATTTTCAAAACATTTTGAAACTAGTTAGTGGCAAACTACAGTTGAGTTATTAAAAAAAAACACAGCTGAGTGATCCACGGAGAGGTATATGAACTACAATGAGAAAAGATTTAAAATAAGCATGACTGAATACTTTCAGTCGGTAGAAGAGCATACGAGATTGAACTAGGCTCCAAGAATCTAATTAATTACTGCACTGGCATTCGGGATTCAAGTCATAACAACGATTGCACTTCTTATTCGCTAAAAATATCCATAATATAGTGTTATTTTTATTCAGAAAAGAAGAAACACTAAATCTTAGGAAAAAACAAAAAGAAGAAAAAACACATCAGTGCAACATAATGCAGCGACTTTAGGCTGCAGAGATAGTGCTTCTATGCAGCACTGCCTACTGAAACAAACATGGTCTACACAAGCCACTACCACAACATCAACGCAAATATACTTTGCCATCAATTCCTTCGTAATATTTTTTGAAAAAGGCACCCTTTCACACAAGCAACAGACTGCCAATCAGCTTATTTTGCCCTGAAAAATTCGTAACTGACGAAGCAAGCAACAGTATGTTCACAGTTTCAATAAAAGACCAAATGAAGTGAGGATGAACCGCGTAAAGAATAAGGGCGCTTTTTATCGGACAGAATGAGGGCTCTTGTTCGGGCCGAACCCCAAATTTTGCGCTTGAGATCAACGAGGAGCTCCACCCTTCCTGTCCACTGCCTCCTCATTGTACGGCGGCAACCCGAGGAGCAGCTTCTTAGGGCAACCCGGGATCCTTTCTTGGCCTTCTTCCCCTTCCTTTGCCCCGCTCCTAAAAAAATCAAGAACGCTAATCCTAAACATTCAGAAATTGATGAATGAGGAAAGGGAGAGGAAAAGGAAGAGGCAGTTCTTACCGGCTAGAAGACCGACAGAGGTGGGGAGGGACGCAGGAGAAGGCCGTTGTCGCCGCAGACCTCGCGTCGGAACTTTGCGCTGTCCACTTCGCCTCCTGGTCGCATGAGAGAGGGAATGGGGGAGTACTCCACGCGCCAGGGTGGGGAGTAGCCCTCGCTTCCGGGTAGTCCCTCCGGCACAATCGCCGCCGCCGCCGCCGCCGCCGCCGCCGCAATCCGAGGATGGACTAGGAAGAGAGAAACGGTGTCGATCCAGTTTTTTTTGTTTTTTTTTGAGACAACGGTGTCGATCCAGTTGAGAGAGATAGAGGTAGGGGTGGGCCATCAACGTAAGTTTACAGATGTGAAACATAATTTTATAGCGGTGGAACCGTCGAGGTTTGCTTAAGCCAGACCGTGTGGCTCGGTGGATGCACCGGGGTGAAGAATTTCTTATTCCTCACCCAGGGCTATTAATAGAGTTATCACCCGGTGGTAGTTACCCCACATGTCTCATATACTACATGTAGTACTATATATATTATTTTATTATTTTAAATATCTTCATATACTATATCTAAGATATTTTAAAGCAAGTTACATGAAAAAATTACATATGAGCTCATATTTTTTGTTATATTTGTAAAATACGTACATACATATTTGTATGTAAAATGAGCATACTCAAAAATAGTACATACTACCTAAAAATTAGTATATATACTACATAATCATTGTTATATACTACATACTACACGTACATATATATAACAAATGTTTCCTACAAGCAGTGGTAGTTACCACCACTTGCGTTTTGTATGTTGTATGTAGTATCTGTTGGAACCGAGAGTATATAGGGAAAATCCATCCTACCATCCGGTGGTAGTTACCCCACATATCTTATATACTACCATGTGCTACTATATATATTATTTTATTATTTTAAATATGTTCATATAATATATTTAAGATATTTCAAAGCAAGTTACATGAAAAAATTGCATATGAGCCCATATTTTTGTTATATTTATGAAATACGTACATATTTGTACGTAAAAAAGACCATACTCAAAACATAGTACATACTATCTAAAAATTAGTATATATACTACCTAATTATTGTTATATACTACATACTACACGTACATAATCTCGGTTTCGATAGATACTACATACAACATACAAAACGCAAGTGGTGGTAACTACCACTGCTTATAGAAAACATTTGTCCTATATATATATATATATATATATGTGTGTGTGTGTGTGTGTGTGTGTGTGTATAGATAAAATGTTTGGGGCACCTAGGTGCCCAAGCACCTAAGCACCATGAAGGTAAGTCTCATGTGATTGATCACTTTCCAAATATTGTTGCATGCCATACCTACCATAATAATGCATGTTATTATAATACCTTGCAATTTATTTCCATCTATAAAATGACGTCCTAGTTTCCTTATAAATATGTATGCATTATAATACCTTGTGCACGCTCTCTTGTTTTTGTCTTGTATTTGTAACCAAAATACAACGCGCACACACATATGCTGCACCCATCTTTATATTTTGACTACTAAAAATAAAAAGATACTGCCATGCCTATCTTAAGATTTTTGTCCTAGGTATCATATACCTAACACTAAGAATTTGTGTACATATAATAGTACGTATCAAACAGAAACATATAAGGATGCGTTTGGATGCAAAGTATTTTTGTAGTTTCTTGAAAATACCGTGGTTTCAGAAAAAAATCTTGGCATTAAATACTTTAAGGTGTTTGGATGAAAGAAATACTGTAGTTTAAAATGTTGTGGTATTGCTCATACCGTGGTTTTCTTGTAGTATCTAAAAAAGAGGCCCCGACCTCTTTTTTAAAAACTGAAACAAGCGAAAAGTCAGCGCCTCCGACTCCTCATCATTATCTGTTATTCATAGTGTAATTTATACCCTGATTATTAGGCTTTTTAGTTAGGTGATTAATTTGTGTCCCGTTGGTCTCTCGAGTCCATGTTCTTTTGGTGGTTGTTGCCAGCAATTCCTCCGTCCGATCAGCGATCTAGCATGCATCAATTGAGTCGCGCTAGCATCTAGAAGAGCCCGAGAGGACTTGGCTTGCATGACATGGCTGCATGCATTGGACGGCCACTTTTACATGTTGATTAGCTCCTTAAGTGTAGCTGAGTTAGTTGCAATCAGCCAAAAATTACGAGAAAACAACATTTACCAAACGGACAGGTGGTTTCGACAAAACAAAGAAAAACCATGGTTTAGACAAACCGAGGTATTCATGGCCCTTGCGTTGAGAAACTGAGGTTTTGAATTACCACAGTTTTAAAAAGACAGTGCTGCCAAACTAGGCCTAAATAATATACCCAAGGTACTATAGAGAGAAATGATATACCTAATAAATATATGTCCCAAAAGTGATATACCATTGAATGGTAATTAAAGTATGATAATAAAAAATATATTTTTAAGTGCATACCTAAGTCCCCGTAATATATATATGTGCAAAAAATGTATATACCCATAAGTTCCATACTCTTTTTTTGCGGGTACCATAAGTGCATACTCAACTCTCCGTAAAATATTTTTAAGTGTTTATATCCATAAATGTACGTACTTCAACGTGAAATTTATGTGTATATACTCAAGTGTAAAATTTATTTGTACATACCCTAACGTGAAATATATGTGTACATATCCCGATGTAAAATTTATACGCATATACCTAACAGAGATGTATCCGAGGTATGATACTTGATAAATTATTGTACCATGAATTTTGGTTTAAATATTAATAGGCCAATAATTATTAAGTATTTTTCACATACCTTAGTACACGTTCATCCTTTGAAATTAGTAAGATTTAATGCATTGATGACTATCTATTAATTTAAACCATAAATGGTCGTCATGCATGCAAGCATGCTTATTAATAATGCCGTATATAATCACATTAATGGTTTACCATATCAACACCAACGTCACCATCTAACGGCTATGAAAGCAAGGTGTCCAGGCACTTAGGTGTCCCATATATATCATCACTAGCAGCAGTGGGTGCTATCAGAACCCTTGGTTTGCATCAAGATCCAAACTTTTGTATGGATAAAGTTCTGAATTGTTGAATTATAGATGATCACATATACAGAAGAGGAAGGCATGTGAGGATACTTTCCGGCAGCGTAGACATAAATGGCAACCTATGCTCTGAGATATCAGGCGTATTGATGGAATGGGGGCAGCTCCTTTCTATCATCGGTCCTTGGGCTACATCTGTTTTGGGAAAGCCTATTGGATAACTTTTGTTGGGTTGCTAGAGTTGAAAGGTTCCATTCATTCCTGGCTTTTTTAGTAAATACAACTTCCATCTGGCTGTGTTGTGTGGCAACAGTTCGGCACCTTTTGAATCACACCGGGCAGCCGCACTTGTTCTTGATGTCTTGGCTGGCGCCAAGCTTTGAAGAAAAGATCAACTGTTGCATACCCAACTAAGAACTACAATAAATCCTACATTCAATTCAGTCTTGGAAGTTGTGCTAGTCTGTGCCCATTATACATCGGAAAGGAGAATCGAATGCATACCAGAATTAGTTTGAAGTGAAGAGGATAATTTATATCACGTGGCAGCTCGGGCGCCATGACTCCATCTCTTTGGTTGTAGTGCTTCAATTCCTGATATATACTTTTGCATCCGTTCGACTTTGTCTATGATGGCAGGTACTGATGAAGGTAGTTCAATGGGAGGTTTGTCCAACAGCATTGCTAAGGTTGAAGATCATTTTGGAGGGATCATCATGCAGCCCTGTGATGTTCCTGCTGGAGGTATAGGCACTGCAAGCTGGTTCAGCGACATTAAGGTATAAATGCTTTTTTGTTTGATATTTGCCGGCACTGCTCATATATTTGTTGGACTTCATACTAAAATGGTACTTTAACTGAGAAGCTTGATCCCCCAAACAATCTCGTGCCTTTGACCATGAAACAAGTATCAATGCTTCTTCCTTCAGTGCAATAAGAGGTGCGTTGTGTCTCCATGGAATGCTAGTAAGCACTGTAAGTGGAAAATATACCACTAGCTTGGTCGGTTCAGACTTAAGCTAAAATTTCAGTATATAATGACCCTTATGTTAATGAAGGCACGTTTCGTTGGTGTGATGTGGAATCAATGTGACATGGATAGTGAGATTCTGTTCGACTTCGACGACCGTACTGGCAGAATTCAGGCCAGGATATGGTATTGATTTGAACCCAAGTTTTTCTTCATTGAGATAGTGTGACGCCCTCGATTCAATCGTACACTAATCATGCACGCAAATGTGTACGATCAAGATCAAGGACTCACGGGAAGATATCACAACACAACTCTACAATAAAATAAGTCATACAAGCATCATAATACAAGCCGGGGGCCTCGAGGGCTCGAATACAAGTGCTCGATCATAGGCGAGTCGTGGAAGCAACAATATCTGAGTACGGACATAAGTTAAACAAGGTGCCATAAGATGGCTAGCACAACCGGGATCTGAGATCGAAGAGGAGCGGGCCTCCCGCACTGGATCCTCCTAGGTCACTCTGGTCGTCGTCGGTGGCTGCACGTAGTAGTAGGCGCCTCAAGAGTAGTAGTCGTCATAGGCGCGGCGTCTGCTCTGGGCTCCATCGTCAGTTGCAGCAATCGAGTAGAGGTAGGGGAAAAGGGGAACAAGGCAACCGTGAGTACTCATCCAAAGTACTACAAGCAAGGAGCTACACTACATATGCATGGATATATGTGTAAAGGGCCATATCGGTGGACCGAACTGCGAGAATGCCGAATAAGAGGGGATAGCTAGTCTTAGCGAAGACTAAACTCGGACACCTGCCTTACAGTGGTAGGAGGGACAATCAAAGTCCTCCAAGTAACATCATATAGCAATAATCCTACCGGCAATCCCACGCTCATATCCTGAGCGAGAGCGACCACCGGTTATATCGGCACTTAGAAGGTGTGTTTTATCAAGTATCCGGTTCTAGTTGTCATAAGCTCAAGGTACAACTCCAAGTCGTCCTGTTATCAAGATCACGGCTATCCGAATAGATTAACTTCCTGCAGGGTGCACCATCTTACCAAAGACGCTTGATCCCATTTGGCGGTCACACTTTCTGGGTCATGCCGGCGCGTAAGATCAACACGTCGCAGCCCCACCTAGGCACAACAGAGAGGCCAACACGCCGGTCTAAACCTAAGCGCAGGGTGCAGGGCCCATCGCCGAAAGCACACACTGCGTTGCGTCTGTGGCGAGCAGACCTAGCCCATCGAGCGTTCGGTCCAATCCGGTAGCGCCGCTCCGTCGTGACGTCTGAAGTGCCGGTGATACCACGGCGGGATACCCATAACTACTCCGCGTAGATGGTTAGTGCGTATAAGCTCGTAGCCAACCGGATCAAATACCAAGACCTCGTTAAGCGTGTTAAGTAACATGAACGCCCGAACGAGGCAGGCCCACCTCTCTCCTAAGCGGTCTCAACCTGCCTGCCGCTCCGCCACAATGATCCACTCATGGGTGCTCCATCGGTAGACCCGACTTTAGTCTCCACATGTATCATGTATAAGTAATAGTATATACCGTGATCAACTCCCGAGTGATCACGGCCCGATAATATAGCACGCGAGACGGACAAGAAAGTAGGGCCCTGAGATGAAAGTACTAGCATCCTATACTAAGCATATAGGATTGCGGTAAGGTAACAATGAAGTTACAAGGACGAGGCTATCAAGCGGTATAGGAGTATCTGAAAACAGTAACATGCTATGCTACTCTAATGCAAGCGGTGTAGATAAGAGTAAGCGATATCTGGTGATCAAGGGGGCTTGCACGGTTGCTCACGGCAAGAGAGAGGGTCGTCAACACCGTAGTCGAACCGGCCACCGCGGCGTCGGTCTCGTAGTCTCTAGGAGAAGAGGGGAAGAAACAATGAATACAAGGTAAGCAGATGCATATCGATGTATGACATGCCAAGAAGCGATGCTAGGCGTGCCCTAACGTGGTAAGAGGGTCTTGGTTAGGGGGAACATCAGGAAGTTTTCCGGTTCCGGACGTCTGTCGAGACGGATGAACCGGAGAGGAAAGTTTGCAGGTTCGATAGGTTAGGGAAGTGTGGTGGACGAGCGGATTGCGTATCGGATTCGTCTCGTCGTTACGAGCAACTTTCATGTTGAAATTATTTTAATCCGGATTACGGTTAAAAGATATGATTTTAAAAGATTTTATTAATTTACGGAATTTAATTAATTATTTAATTAATTTCGAAAATGCATTTATGACATCGACATGATGTCATCTTGGCGATCATCGATCAACAGGGTTGGTGAGTCAACCTGACAGTGGGTCCCGCATGTCATTCACTAATGACTAATTAACCTAATCGATTTAATTAACATTGATTAATTAGGTTATTTAATGATTAGGGTTAATTAATTCGAATTAATTACTTAATTAATTAATTAATTAATTAATTAGTTGATTAATTTTTATTCATTTTCATTATTTTTATTCCCGTTTTAATTAAACACATTCTTTTTTTTGGGGGGGTGGGGCCCCCTGTCATTGGCCCAAGGCCAATCGGGCATGCGGGTAGCGGGCGAGGCCCGAACCAGATCGGGCGCGATCGAGGCGTCAGGCGCCCGAGGCCACGAGGCAGCCTGGCCGAGGCCACCTGCCTTGACCGGCCCCAGCCCAGCCGGCAGGCGGAGGAGTGAGGCTTGGGCGGTGGCCGGCCCGTCTTGAAAGCGAGGGCTCGGGCGCCCTTAGGGCCGGAGAAATCGCCGTCGGAGGAAGGAAGGGAGAGGCCATCAGGTGGCAGGCGGTCGGGGCCTCGAGCAGCCAGATCCGGCGAGGGGAAGGAGAGGAGCAGGGGGGATCGGGCATGTGATCATGGCCAGGCCGAGCAGGCAGCAGGACAGACAGACCTGGCGTCGTCAGGAGAGAGGAGAGGGAGCCGGGTCGGTCTGTGTGATGGGCGGAACCGTCGTCGGCAGGGGAGGAGAGAGAGAGCCTCACAGGGGGTAGGGTCTCGGGCCGGGCTCGGTGGGGCGGCGATGGCCGTGAGGAAGCGGTCGGAGTCTGGCCTTGGCGACGGGAGAGGGCCGACCATGGCCGGATGCCCGCTTGGGCTGACGGAGGGAGGAGGGAGGGCTCCAGGCGGCGGTGGGGAGGAGGAGAGGGGGTCCGGGCGGCGGTGGGGCGGCGGGGCCGCCACGAGGTGGGGGGACGGCGGGGGTGGCTCGGTGGGGCCTTCTCCGCCCGATCCAGATCGGGTCTGGGAGGAGAGGAGCGAGGGGGCGTGGGGAGTGGAATCGGCTAGGGTTAGCCAGCGGGGTGGGGAGGGTTATCTGGCGGGGCAGCTGGGCGATGGGCGGCCCGAGGGAAAGGGAGCGGGCGGGGGGGGCAAGTGGGGAGGGAGGGCTGGCTGGGCCAGGGGGGTTTTCCCCTCCTCTCTTTTATTTTCTTTTTCTTTTATTATTTTTCCCTTTCTGTTTTTAGTTTATTTAAAATGCCAGAGCATTTTATAAAAATTAGTGCACCCCACCAATATTAGGTTAACTATTTTAGACAACCCCCGAGCATTTTAGAATTTGTTTTCGAAACTTTTTATCGTTTGTTCTAGTTTTGATTTTTGTTTTAGGACGGATTCGAATCAAAGAGAGGTTTGGCACAGTAACCGAGGTGATCACTGTTGCATAACCATCCGGGCGTTACAAATCTCCTCCACTACAAGAAATCTCGTCCCGAGATTTAGGAGGTAGAAGGAAAGAGTGCGGGATATTCATCTCGTAGGCGATCCTCGCGTTCCCGGTGGCCGTCTTGAGTGATTCGACCATTTGGACTTTGAGGAACTTGATCGCCTTCCGGCGTGTGCGGCGTTCAGCTTGGTCGAGAATGCGGACGGATGCTCTTTATAGGAGAGGTCTGCTGCAATTCGAGCACTTCATGGTCCCTTTGCTCGGATTGGGTCCTTGAAGCGGCGTCGAAGTTGTGACACGTGGAACACATCGTGAACTTGAGAAAGGTTCGACGGAAGCTCCAGTTGATAAGCCACTTTTCCACGCCTTTCGAGAATAGTGAATGGGCCAATATAGCGAGGAGCTAACGCATTGATCCGGCGGTGAGCACCCTTCATTGGTGTAGCGAAGATAGGCCTTTTCGCGAGTTGGTAGACCATGTCCTTGTGATAGCGGTCATAATTACTCTTTTGACGCGATCGAGCGGTCTTGAGATTCTCGCGAATAATGCGGACTTGTTCTTGGCATGTTGGATAATATCCGGACCAAGAGTGGGCGTTCCCAATTTCGACCAGTTCGAGAGGGTTCGCACTTTCGTCCATATAACACTTGAAGGGGCCATCTTGAGACTAGCTTGATAGCTATTATTATAAGAGAACTCAGCATACGGGAGAGATTCCTCCATTTCTTGCGAAGGAAGCGACACAAGCTCGAAGCATGTCTTGAGGATTTGGTTGACACGTTCAACTTGCCCTTGTGATCATGGATGAAAGCGATCTTGAAAGATAAATGAGTCCCCATAGCTTCTTGAAAACTTGCCCGAATCTTGAAGTGAATAAGCTGCCACGGTCCGAACGATAACCAGTGGAATACCGTGAAGTGAAACAATTCGGACATATAGAGCGTTGCAAGCTGGCTAGCGATGATCGTTTCTTTGACCGCCGGAAAATGTGCAACTTTAGAAAGCCGGTCAATGGCGACAAGAATAGCATCATTACCTTTCTGCGATTTGGGAAATCCGGTGTGAAGTCCATTTCAACATGGTCCCATTTCCATTCGGGAATAGAGATAGGTTGCGAGTTCCAGCGGGCCTTTGATGTTACGCTTTGATCTGACGGCAAGCGTCACACTCATAAACATAGCGAGCAATGTCACCGCTTCATATTAGACCACGGAATCTCGGCGAATGTCTTGATACATCTTTGTACTACCGGGATGGATACATAGAGGCGTATCATGAGCTTCTTTCATAACCTTCCGAGTCATATTCAGATTTTCCTTCTTACGGCACCACTAAGCGGCCTTTGAAGTACAAGGCGCCATCATCGGCAATAGTGAAGGATGAGGATTTCCTTTCACGATGTCTTGTTTAAGCTTGTAGACTTGAGTCAAATCCTGCATTGTCTTTATGGTGCCCACGAGATCGGGTTCAACAGCCGAGGTATAAAGGAACCACAGGGTACAACACGGAGATTCATCTTTGGAACTCCGGAGGAGGGGAGCGAAGTGCACCGGCGGAACAATATGAAGGTTCAGCTTTCGAATTCCTCAACAAGTGGGGCTGAACTTTGTGAACTGAAGGTGGTTGCTTGATGAAGACTTGCGGCTCAAGGCATCAGCCATTACATTAGCCTTGCTCGGCGTATAGGAAATACCCAAATCAAAATCTGCAGCAGTCTCCATCCATCTCTGTTGGCGGAGGTTCAGGTCAGCTGAGTAAACAGATACTTCAGACTTTGGTGGTCGGTGAAGATCTCGCATACGATTACCGAGGAGGTAATGTCGCCATTTGCTTTAGTGCATGAATGACGCAGCAAGTTCGAGGTCATGAACTGGGTAGTTCTCCTCGTGAGGCGCAATTGTCGAGAGGCATAAGCAACTACTGCGCTCTTGCATTAGGACACCGCCTAAACCTTGACGAAGCGTTGCGATAAATGACGAAGTCCTTCTTAGTATCGGGAGGAGCTAGCCTTTGGGCGAGCGTCAACTTGTCTTTGAGTGCTGGAAACTTTCACGACATTTATCATCCATTGGAATTTGGCGCCTTATACAGCAGGTTAGTCGAGGCTGGCAATCTTGGAGAAGTTCTCGGCGAATCGGCGGCAATAGTGGCGAGACCGAGAAAACTTCGACTTGCTTAACGTTCTTGGAGGAGTCAATCGAGAATAGCTTTGAACTCGTTCGGGGTTGGCGGCAATACCATCCTTAGAGATGACATGTCCAAGGTAGGTTACTTGGGAAGCCGAATTCACACTTGGAGAACTTGGCATAGAGTTGATGCTCTCGTAGCTTTTCGGCACAAGGCGAAGATGTTCACATGTTCTTCTTCATTCTTGGAAAAGATCGGATATCATCCAGATAAACCACGACGAACTTGTCGAGGTAATCCATGAATATATAGTTCATCAGGCGAGAGAAGGTGGCTGGAGCATTGGTTAAGCCGAAGGACATGACGGTGTACTCGTATGAACCATAACGAGTCCCGAATGCGGTCTTGGGGATATCCTCCTCGCGAACACGGATCTGGTGGTAACCCAACCTCAAGTCGAGTTTCGAGAACACTGACGAACCAGCCAATTGATCATAAAGATCATTGATCCGAGGAAGAGGATACTTATTCTGAATGGTAGCTTGATTTATAGGACGGTAGTCTTGGACCAATCGGTTTGTCCCATCCTTCTTCTTGACAAAGAGAGAAGGTGCTCCCCAAGGTGAGCAACTTGGGCGAATGAAGCCGCTTTGAAGAGATTTGTCGATTTCCTCCTTTAGCTCAAGGAGTTCATGCGGCGGCATCTTGTAGGGTCGCTTGGCTATAGGAGTGGTGCACGGTTTCAAGTCGATGACGAATTCGACAGCTCTAGCGGGGAATCCTGGAAGTTCTTCAGAAAGACGTCTTGGAAATGCATAAGCAGCAGAATGTTTTCAATTCCCTCGAGGGTGCGGCGTTCAATGCATTCAATGCATAGAGCCTTGCCTCGGCATCTTGAACCAGACGAGCATTGTAGCTACGATTTCATCGAAGGTGCAGCAGATGGGCGGTCTTAGTGGCGCAAACGATTGGCGCCGTATCGCTTTCAACCAATCCATCCCAAAATGAGGTCGATGTTAGACGTCTTGAGGATAATGGGGAGGCATAGAATTCCAGCCCTTCGATTTCCACGGGACGTCGGCGCCAACCATGGAGGTTTGACATTGTCCCAATGGGGTTTTACCACTACCAAGAGTTCATCTCTTCACATAACGTCGTGCTTGTATGCAAAGTCTTGAGACATGAATGAATGCGATGCTCTGAATCGAATAAAATGATCTGGTACTTGAATTTACGAGGAGTGTACCCATCACGATGGCAGGCTGGTCTTGAGCTTCGTTCGGATCAACGTGGTTGGCTGAGCTTGCCCATAAGACTTGCCGGTGTTGTTGCGGTTCGTTGTTTCCACGGCCACCTTTGGAAGGGCGATTGATTACAGTTACGGTTGCATTCTCTAGCACGCAGTGCCTGGCTGTCTGCACTTTGAAGCATAAGCCATTATTGGGAGTGGGAGCAGGAGCTTGGGGTGGCGGAGCTGGAAGCTTCGGCTGCTTAGTTGTAGGCGAGCGAGGTGTAGCATAGTTACGCTTTGAAGCGGTGCATTAATTGGTACATGCTTTGGGAATCCATATCTTGCGCCTGCGAGGACGGGCGAAAGATGAGCCCGTGTCACGGTTATGTCTGTTAGAGCTCTGGTATTCCTGCGAGACCAGTTTCGACATTGATAGCTTTGTTCACCAAGGTGGCGAAATCAGCAAATTCGTGCACTAGAAGTGCGAGCTTGATGTCGACTTGAAGACCGTCACGGAACTTCTCTGTCTGCGTGCATCGGTTGCAATATCCTCTTGACATAGCGAGACAAGTCCAAGAACTCTCGTGATAGGCTTCATGATCTTGTTGCCTTGGGTGAGGTTGCGAACTCACGCTTCTTCCGGTCCATGACCCTTGAGGATGAAGCGAGGCGCGAAGGCAGCACGGAAGTCCGCCAGTGATGAGTGTTCCAAGCTGGCGGAAATCGCGGTGGCTGTCCCACCATTGAGCTGCGGGTCCCTTCAGAAGAAGGAAGCAAAGGTGACATAGCTGGCGAGGCTACATCAGCAGACTCCATCTCATAGGTGATGTCACGGAGCCAATCATCGACATCCGATGGCTGGGTTGAGCTGCGGTACACGCCGAGGTTGAGCGTATGAAATCCTGCGAGTTGTCCCGTTTGGGTCTTTGGTGCATATTCGAGGCGAGGCCGAGCCATCATGTTCTCCATGAACTGGCGATTCATCTCGAGCTGTTGGATCATACCAGCCATGTACTCGAGGCGGTGGTGGGAAGTTGGCACCACGGCCACGACCTGCTGGCCTAACCATCCCGCTATTATATAACGAGGTAGTTCACATTTGAGAAATTAAGCAAGAGACAGAATCATTCATGATGAAACATGCATAATGAAAGCGACATGATGGGAACTACATAGTAGTTGGCATATCTTACAAAAGGAATCATGCATAGAGTTCGATACATAGAGTCCATTACATAGACTACTACATCATAGGCAGCACACGGGCTCATGGCGAATACATCAAACACTAACCGACAAGCCTACATCAGGTCCCACGCGGTATCTGCGGAGGTAGTAGTAGCTGAAGGTGATAGTGCGGCGGTGGATAGTCCTCCACGTCGGTGACACAGGGCCGCGGATACTCGGTGCTGAATCCGGCGTCCGGTGGCGAAAAGGGCCAAGTCGGGAGAGTAGCCTCCCGTCGTCCGCCAACCGACACCACAGGGCATCACGGTCTGGCTGGGTAGATCGCGAGAAGCGGCAGCTCTCCGGATCGGACAAAGGGTGCATCAGCGTCGAGCACGGTAGAGGTGCTTGACGGGTGATGTACAACTTCGTGGCGAAGAGCCGGTTAGCTCGATCCAGCCCATCGACATGCGTAACAAAGTTACGATGGCGGAAGGGCTCTCTGGTGACGATGGTGTAGGCAGCGGTGTAGTAACCCTCCTCACCAACATCGACGCGCAATAGCAATGTGCACGAAGGGGAGGTGTCCAACTCTCGATACTCGCACGAAGGCGTGTCGGTGCAGCATAAGCAGCATCGTGGACGCCATATCGATAGTCACTCCAACACCATGTGCGGTGTGCGGCACGATGAGTGGACTCGTACTCCGAGAGTAGAGGTGGGCGATGGCGCTGCATCGCTCCTGGTTATAGTCCCGGTACTCCTCATAGGCGGTGTACTCGGGGTGCCAGCGATAACCCGGATAGGTCATCATCTCGGCTAGCACCGCAGTGATCCCGAGCACCAATGGCCGTCGTGTGGCGCACGACCTGCCTCGTGGGTTCCATCTGAAAACAAAGGCGTTTCAAAGGAGTCAAATGACGGGTGGAAATTGTTCAAATACAATTCCAAAAACAACTAAGGCTATATCCAACTTTGGGGTGAATGCGATCACGGATCCTAGTGATAGTTAGTAAAATCGTTTAACCCGAGTAGAAGAGAGTCGAGTCCCGAGTAAAGGTCGAGGAGTAAAAGATCCTAGTACCACCCGATGGCGGCGTGGGCCCGTAAGGCACACAGCTAAGTTAGTAAAGTTTTGCAATGTCTAGACTCGACTTGACCAAGGAGTGTGGAAGGGGATTCCTACAGCGATCGGCTCGATACCAACTTGTGACGCCCTCGATTCAATCGTACACTAATCATGCACGCAAATGTATGCGATCAAGATCAAGGACTCACGGAAGATATCACAACACAACTCTACAATAAAATAAGTCATACAAGCATCATAATACAAGCCGAGGGCCTCGAGGGCTCGAATACAAGTGCTCGATCATAGGCGAGTCGTGGAAGCAACAATATCTGAGTACGGACATAAGTTAAACAAGGTGCCATAAGATGGCTAGCACAAGCTGGGATCTGAGATCGAAGAGGAGCAGGCCTCCTGCACGGGATCCTCCTAGGTCACTCTGGTCGTCGTCGTGGCTGCACGTAGTAGTAGGCGCCTCAAGAGTAGTAGTCGTCATAGGCGGCGGCGTCGCTCCTGGGCTCCATCGTGCAGTTGCAGCAATCGAGTAGAGGTAGGGGAAAAGGGGAACAAGGCAACCGTGAGTACTCATCCAAAATACTGCAAGCAAGGAGCTACACTACATATGCATGGATATATGTGTAAAGGGCCATATCGGTGGACCGAGCTGCAGAATGCCGAAATAAGAGGGGATAGCTAGTCTTAACGAAGACTAAACTTCGGACACCTGCCTTACAACAGTAGGAGGGACAATCTGAAGTCCTCCAAGTAGCATCATATAGCAATAATCCTACCGGCAATCCCTGCTCATATCCACTGAGCGAGAGCGACCACCGTTGTATCGGCACTTGGAAGGGTGTGTTTTATCAAGTATCCGGTTCTAATTGTCATAAGCTCAAGGTACAACTCCAAGTCGTCACATTATCAAGATCACGGCTATCCGAATAGATTAACTTCCCTGCAGGGTGCACCATCTTACCCAAAGACGCTTGATCCCATTTGGCGGTCACACTTTCTGGGTCATGCCCGCCGCGTAAGATCAACACGTCGCAGCCCACCTAGGCACAACAGAGAGGCCAACACGCGGTCTAAACCTAAGCGTGCAGGGTGCAGGCCCATCGCCTCGAAACACACACACACGTTGCGTCTGTGACGGAAGCAGACCTAGCCCATCGAGCGTTCCAGTCCAATCCGGTAGCGCCCGCTCCGTCACGACGTCTGAAGTACTTCGGTGATACCACGGCGCGGGATACCCATAACTACTCCAGCGTAGATGGTTAGTGCGTATAAGCTCGTAGCCAACCCGGATCAAATACCAAGACCTCGTTAAGCGTGTTAAGTAACATGAACGCCGAACAGTCGTCAGCCCACCTCTCTCTAAGCGGTCTCAACCTGCCTGCCGCTCCGCCACAATGATCCACTCATGGGTGCTCCATCACCCGACCGACTTTAGTCTCCACATGTATCATGTATAAGTAATAGTATATACCGTGATCAACTCCCGAGTGATCACGGCCCGATAGTATAGCACGCGCACGGACAAGAAAGTAGGGCCACAGATGAAAGTACTAGCATCCTATACTAAGCATATAGGATTGCGGTAAGGTAACAATGAAGTTACAAGGACAAAGCTATGCAGCGGATAGGAGTATCAAAACAGTAACATGCTATGCTACTCTAATGCAAGCAGTGTAGATAAGAGTAAGCGATATCCGGTGATCAAGGGGGCTTGCCTGGTTGCTCGGCAAGAGAGAGGGTCGTCAACACCGTAGTCGAACCCACCGCAGCTGCGGCGTCGGTCTCGTAGTCTCTAGGAGAGAAGAGGGGAAGAAACAATGAATACAAGGTAAGCAGATGCATATCGATGTATGACATGCCAAGAAGCGATGCTAGGCGTGCCCTAACGTGGTAAGAGGGTCTTGGTTAGGGGGAACATCAGGAAGTTTTCCGGTTAGGACGTCTGTCGAACGGATGAACCGGAGAGGAAAGTTTGCAGGTTCGATAGGTTAGGGAAGTGTGGTGGACGAGCGGATTGCGTATCCGGATTCGCCTCGTCGTTACGAGCAACTTTCATGTTGAAATTATTTTAATCCGGATTACGGATTAAAGATATGATTTTAAAAGATTTTATTAATTTACGAATTTAATTAATTATTTAATTAATTTCGAAAATGCATTTATGACATCGACATGATGTCATCTTGACGTCATCGATCAACAGGGTTGGTGAGTCAACCTGACAGTGGGTCCCGCATGTCATTCACTAATGACTAATTAACCTAATCGATTTAATTAACATTGATTAATTAGGTTAATTAATGATTAGGGTTAATTAATTCGAATTAATTAGATTAATTAATTACTTAATTAATTAATTAATTAATTAATTAATTAGTTGATTAATTAATTAATTAATTAGTTGATTAATTTTATTCATTTTCATTATTTTTATTCCGTTTAATTAAACACATTCTTTTTTTTTTTTGGGGTGGGGCCCCCTGTCATTGGCCCAAGGCCAATCGGGCATCTTGGTGCGGCGAGGCCGAACCAGATCGGGCGCGATCCAGGCGTCAGGCGCCCGAGACCACGGGGGGCAGGCGTGGCCGAGGCCCTGGCACACCGGCAAGGCGAGCGGCCCGGGCCGAGGCGAGGAGGGGGGGCTTGGGCGGTGGCAGGCGCCGTCTTGGAAGCGAGGGGCTCTGGGCGCCGCTAGGGCGCCGGAGAAGTCGCCGAGGGAGGAAGGAAGGAGAGGGCCATGCGGTGGCCGGGCGGTCGGGGCCTCGAGCGGCCAGATCCGTGAGGAAGGAGAGGAGCGGGGGGATCGGTAGCAAGGTTCTGGCGGCCGAGCCGGCAGAGACCTGGCGTCGATCGGGAGAGGAGAGGGAGCTGAGGTCGGTCTGTGCATGGCGTGGTGGCCGAGCCATCGTCGACGGGAGGGAGAGGAGAGCCTCACAGGGGGTAGGGTCTCGGGCCGGGCTCGGTGGGGCGGCGATGGCCGTGAGGAAGCGGTCGGAGGAGGCACCGTGACGGGAGCTGAGGGCGACCATGGAGGATGCCCGCTGGAGGCGATTTTGAGGGAGGAGGGAGGGGCTCCAGGCGGCGGTGGGGAGGAGGAGAGGGTCCCAGGGGCGGTGGGTGGCGGGGCCGCCCGGCGAGGTGGGGGACGGCGGGGGTGGCTCGGTGGGGCCTTCTCCGCCCGATCCAGATCGGTCTTGGAGGAGGAGAGAGAGCGAGGGGGCGGGGGGAGGGAGGGGAATGCGGCTAGGGTTAGCCGCTGGGGTGAGAGGGGTTATCGGCCGGGGCAGCTGGGCACTGGGCCGCCCAGGGGAAAGGGAGCGGGCGAGGGGGCAAGTGGGGAGGGGAGGGCTGGCTGGGCAGGGGTTTTCCTCCTCTCTTTTATTTTCTTTTTCTTTTATTATTTTCCCTTTCTGTTTTTAGTTTATTTAAAATGCCAGAGCATTTTATAAAAATTAGTGCACCCCACCAATATTAGGTTAACTATTTTAGACAACCCCCGAGCATTTTAGAATTTGTTTTCGAAACTTTTTATCGTTTGTTCTAGTTTTGATTTTTGTTTTAGGACGGATTCGAATCAAAGAGAGGTTTGGCACAGTAACCGAGGTGATCACTGTTGCATAACCATCCGGGCGTTACAGATAGTACTATAGTAGCTTCTCTGTTGTTTTAAGATCTTCAATTCGTTCCTATCAGGACGCTGGAGTCAGAATTCATGCTTGCCGTGAATACTGCAAAGTAACTGCCTTGTCTGTCTACCGTTTTGTTTCTTCAAGTATGTTCCTTATGTACTTTGTCCAAATGTGATGTTTAATTTGCTATGCACAACACAAAGGAATGGAGACTGCATTGTGATGAATGGTAGTATCAGGGGGGGCTAATGAGGGCGCGCACATAAGCGTGTACTCCGTAAGGTACGTTTGTTCTGGTAATCTGTGTAAGCTTTGAGCACTTGGGTGCTACTTTCTCCGACTATCGTGGATATCTTAGCAACCCAGTGATATATATTTTATTGACCTAAAAAAGCCACTTTGAATCTTTTCCGGAAAAAAAGCCACTTCGAAACTTGCTGCTTTGATTTGTATTTTGAGTCATTGACATATTTGTTTCCCCGCCTGATGCTGAATCCAAGCCACCATGAATATGCGTTGTAGAACTCATACGCCTCTTGCTTGGATTTTTTTTTTTTGAAACAAGGCAAAAGACTTGCCATTTCATTGATTAAGCCAACAGCTGGTTCGAAAACAACTTTTTCCCAAGTTTTGATGCTTCTTCAATTGCACGCTCTATAGCACTTCGATATCCTTCTACTGGTGCCCGGAAAGAATTGCTAGTTCTGTTTCTGTAAAGAAAAACAACAAGGTGGTGCAGCTTGTTAATATATTTAATACTCCCTCCGTTTCAAATTAGTTGACTCCCATCTATCTAGACATGGATGTATTTAGACACTAAATAAGTATAGATACATCCATATCTAGACAAGTGGGGTTCAAGTATTTTGGAACGGAGGAGTAACAATTAGTAATTCTGTCCTCAGCACAAAAGTCTATAACTCGCGGATGACTGAAAAGGATACTACTAAGAATAAAGAGACATTCGAGAAATGATCATCTTACCACTCGGTTGACTACTGCAATGCTTCTTACTTCATTTACCAATCACCGTGATTTACGAGGGAGAAAAGTCGGGGCAAAACGTATCTGAAAAACGATGCAGAATTGCAGATATTGGTATTAAGATGATTACCTCTGCCGTCTTATCCATCCATCATTCCCGGCATGGTCGGCGGCACGGCGGCGTCGCTGGTCTGCTGTCATTCTCGTCTTCAACAAGATCCACGTCGATTGACGGGTGATGTGAAGGTATCTGGCTATTGGTTCTGGAGAAGATGGGATCCATGGGTGCTTCACCTATTGCCACATCTACCGCCGAGAACTCTGTAGACAATGATCGCATATTTTTGGATGACATGAAAACTGACACATTAAGCCATATGCAGCTGAAAAACTCACTTGGGTAGTCAACGAAATCCTCACGCAGCGCTGCACCGTCGTTCTCGATTCCTCCAACCTGACGCCGCTCGTCTTAGCTGAGATGAAGGGGACCTCTGTCTCTCTCTTTGGTGTGGGCGGCTCAGAGAAGAAGATGGTATGGTCACGGCTCACGGGTGCTATTCACATCCTGCAACCACGGCAGTGTTTTGTCCATGGTTTGGTCACGGGTGTTGTTCACATCGTGCAAATTGGTTCTCTGAATGGCCTGCCAAAGTTTTTACCATGGTCATGGGCGTGAAGATTTTTCTTTCGATGCGTTCTCTTGGTCTCGAATTTTGACGTGTGGACGCTGTTGACCATTGTACTACTGAAAAAAATCACGTTTGCACCGGTCGGCTTTTCTGGTCTTTGTCGTTGCATAACTTTGATTACGATTTTCATGTATCATATGTCTATACAATTATTATACGGATATATGAAAATAAAAATTGCAATACAAATATGACTATGCACCCCGCAAAAAAAAAGCTATTTATAAATGTTCAATCCATATACTTCAATATATATTACTGGTCAAAGTTATGCATCAAAGACCAAGTAAAGTTGAACGTGCCTTATATTGTGGGATGGAGGGGTACCTTATAATGACGCCGTTAACACGCTGGTTCGCCGAACTTCGTACAAAAATTTGTTTCGTGAGGCAACCAACATCTTCGGTACCATGTTTGTCAAAAATAAACATTGCTTTCAACACCAAAATCATAAATCCTATTCAGTAAAAATAATAATCATAAGTCACATTGCAAAGTTTTTTGTGATAGTCATATTGTAACGGTGCTCAATACATTGACCATGGCTTGTTGATGGTGTTCCTAATAAATTGATGCCGGTAAAAATGTGTACTACACTGGTTATGTGTTCGTCTTCCCGGCTAAGCTATGAGGGGATCCGCGCCGACCCACACGGGCGGGGCCAAAACAAAGTCCGACGTGCAGGTCACTGTCGACTTCCACGACCAAGACTGCCCCACGAGCGCTGGATTCCAGACTGGCTCCTCCTACACCTCCTCATCATCCTTCAGCATCACCCCATCCTCTAGCTCGGGAATGGCAACATGACCAGCGGCCGACAAAGCAAGCCGCATCGCCAGGCCTTTCAACTCCTTCAATTCGTCGAGCCTAGCGTCCTTGAGCACCTTCTCCAAGACCTCGTCCTCCTCCTCCATGGCTACAGGTGGAGATGTTGGTGGGGACGACGATGTCGAGGGTGCACACGCGCATGAGGTGGCATGTGAGCATGCGCGACACGTGGTGGGCTAGGAGAACGCGCGACATGGGAAGCAAAGAATGACTCCGCCGCATGACATGCTCATCCCGGAACCAATTTTCCCATATTGGTGACGCATGGTGTGCCTCAGGTCCCAGAGTATGTTTGGAGAGAGAAGGGCTTGTCGGCGGTTGATCTCGAGAATACGAACGTGTACGCCGGCTGGGATGGCTGGCACTTGCGACGTGCCGACGGTACTGGGGCGTGGTCGACCCGCTACCTTGGGGTGATTTGCACCTGCCGGATAGCTGGCACTGGCACCCGCTCGGGGTTGAGGTGCCACCCATCCGGCAGGTGCAAGTCAGCCCAAGGCAACGGGTCGACCACGTCCCAGTATTGTCGGCACGTCGCAACGCCGACAAAAACAAGAAGGTGCTCCGATGGGTATAATGTTCATGGTATTAAAAGTGCCTGGTCCAACTAAATGAGTGCACACATACGATTGTGTAAGGTTTCCGCAATGGAAAATGAAGTTTTTCGTGTCATTATGACGATACAGTGATACTAGAACACTATGAGGGGTGTGACTTGCATGGTCGAAGACGGCCGTTGAAGGAAGCTGCTCGACCAGGGTGGTATGGTGAGGGGGTATAATGTTAGAGGTATAAAAGATGCCCGGTCCAATAAAAAAAGTGCACACATACAATGTGCAAGGTTTGGGTAATGAAAAAATAAAGTTCCCATGTCATTATGATGATAAAAGGATACTAGACCACCATGAAGGGCATAAGTTTCATGTTTCATTCAGAATGTTTGTTCATAATTGTCGTGTCCTCTTATGGCAACTCTACAGATATATACGAGTGGGTGTAGCCACATGTAAGTGCTGGTTCCAATATTACATTATAATCCTTCTATCCTTGGAGCAACACCAAGAGAGAGAGAGATGCACACACACAAGAGAGAGAGAGAGAGAGTGCCGACGAAAATAGGGTGATGCTCCGATTGGTACAACCCTCATGGTATAAAAAGGTGCCCGGTCATTTTAGAAAGTGCACACATTCAATTATGTAAGGTTTGTGCAATGGGAACTGAAGGTTCCCATGTCATTATGACGATGCCACAATTTAAGAAAACCATGAGGATTGTGACTTGCACATTTTAAATTACAATTAAAACACAGAAGAAGAGAGAGAGAGAGAGAGAGAGAGAGAGAGAGAGAGAGAGAGAGAGAGAGAGAGAGAGAGAGGGGGGAGTCGGGAGTATAAGGATGGTCGAGGCAGTGGTGGACCGTCGAAGGGAGCTGCTTGACCAGGGTGATACGCCGAGGGTGTATAATGTTAGAGGTATAAAAGGTTCCCGGTCCAGTAAAGAGAGTGCACACACATACAATGTGCAAGGTTTCGGTAATGAAAAATGAAAGTTCCCGAGTCATTATGACGATACAAGGATACTAGACCACTATGGGGGCGCTATAAGTTTCATGTTTCATTCATAATTGTTGTGTCCTCTTATGCCAACTCTACAAATATATATTTTTTGAGTGAGTTTAACCACATGTCAAGTGTTGGTGCTAACATTACATTCTAATATGTTTATCCCTGGACCAACACACACACACACAAGAAGAGAGAGAGAGAGAGAGAGAGAGAGAGAGAGAGAGAGAGAGAGAGAGAGAGAGAGAGAGAGAGAGAGAGAGAGAGAGGTCGGGAGTATAAGGATGGTCGGAGGGCCGGTGGACCGTCAAAGGAGCTGCTCAACTAGGGTGGTGCGCCAAAGGGGTATAATGTTAGAGTTATAAAAGGTGCCCAGTCCAATAAAGAGAGTGCACACATACAATGTGCAAGGTTTGGGATATGTAAAATGAAAGTTCTTGTGTCATTATGACGATACAAGGATACTAGACCATCATGACAGGTATAAGTTTCATGTTTCATTCAGAATGTTTGTTCATAATTTTTGTGTCCTCATATGCCAACTCGACAAATATATACGAGTGGGTGTAACCAAATGTAAGTGATGGTTCCAACAGTACATTCTAATCCTTCTATCTGGACCAACACACACACACACAGAGATAAAGAGAGACACACAAACACACATAGAAAGAGGCACACACATACACACACACAAAAGAAAAGAGAGAGATAGAGGTTGGGAGTACAAGGATGGTCGAAGACGGCAGTGGACCGTGCTTGACCAGGGTGGTACGCCGAGGAGGTATAATGTTAGAGGTATAAAAGATGCCCGGTCCAATCAAGAGAGTGCACACATACGATGTGCAGGGTTTGGGTAATGAAAAAAGAAAGTTCCCGTGTCATTATGACGATACAAGGATACTAGACCACCATGAAGGGTATAAGTCTCATGTTTCATTCAGAATGTTTGGTCGTAATTGTTGTGTCCTCTTATGGCAACTCTACAGATATATACGAGTGGGTGTAGCCACATGTAAGTGTTGGTTCCAACATTATATTCTAATACTTCTATCCCTGGAGCAACACGGACACACACACACACACACACACACACACAGAGACGCACACACAGACACACAAACACACACAAGAAGAGAGAGAGAGAGAGAGAGAGAGAGAGAGAGAGAGAGAGAGAGAGAGAGAGAGAGAGAGAGAGAGAGAGAGTAAGGATGGTCGGAGGGCCGTGGACCGTCAAAGGAGCTGCTCAACTAGGGTGGTGCGCCAAAGGGGCATAATGTTAGAGTTATAAAAGGTGCCCAGTCCAATAAAGAGAGTGCACACATACAATGTGCAAGGTTCGGGATATGTAGAATGAAAGTTCTTGTGTCATTATGACGATACAAGGATACTAGACCATCATGATAGGTATAAGTTTCATGTTTCATTCATAATGTTTGTTCATAATTTTGTGTCCTCATATGCCAACTGGACAAATATATACGAGTGGGTGTAACCAAATGTAAGTGCTTGTTCCAACAGTACATTCTAATCCTTCTATCTGGACCAGCACACACACACAGATAAAGAGACACACACAAACACACACACATAGAGAGAGAGAGAGGCACACACACACACACACAAAAAAGAGAGAGAGAGAGAGAGAGAGAGAGAGAGAGAGAGAGAGAGAGAGAGAGAGAGAGATGGATGGTCGGAGGGCCGGTGGACCGTCAAAGGGAGCTGCTCGACTAGGGTGGTGCGTAGAGGGGGTATAATGTTAGAGTTATAAAAGTTGCCCAGTCCAATAAAGAGAGTGCACACATACAATGTGCAAGGTTTGGGCAATGGAAAAAAGTTCCCGTATCATTATGACGATACAAGGATACTAGGCCACCGTGTGGGGTATAAGTTTCATGTTTCATTTACAATGTTTGTTCATAATTGGTGTGTCCTATTATGCCAACTCTGCAAATGTTGGTGCCAACATTACATTCTAATCTATCTCTCCCAGATCTGGCCGCCGGTTCCTTGGGGGCGCGAGGCTCCCTTCCGTTCGTGCTGGCAGCCCCGGTATGGGCTCCCCTTCGGTGGCAGATGTTGGCTCCAGTTGGGGCTCTTTCGTGCTTCGGGCTGGTCGGCGTGGGAAGGGAGCTCATGGTGGTTTGCAGCAGTCGTCGGCGTGCTCGTGGCACAGCTGTTGGCGTGTGAAGGCGGGGTACGGGGTGATGGAAGCTGCCTCCTTCTCCTTGGTTTGGATTGACGATGCGCGGGGCTGGGCCGATGCCGGAGGTGCTGGCCGCACGCGTAACAAGGAAGGTTCAGATCTAGGGTTCATGCTCGGGCGGGCGGGATCAAGGCCCGGGGTAGATCGGAGCATGTGCTTCGGGTAGGAGAGGTTGGACTTGGCCCGGGATGTGCTCGCGGGTATGGTGATCAATAGTGATGGTCGTGTTAGCATTGCGTTGCGGATCGGCGCAAGTGACCACGGGCATGGCGTCATGTGAGCTCGCTTGGCCAAAGGCTGGGGCTGGCTCGCCGTCGGTTGTCGGCAGTCTTGGAGTCGTGTCCCTCCCAGTCCACCAGGATTGGCTAGGGATGCAGGCGTTGGTGCCTCCTACGGTGGAGGCGCCGACCTAGACTCCTGAACTGATGCCGGGCTAGGAGTAGATGGTGTGTCGTCTCTCTTCCTACCGTGGTTGAGTGCGTTGTGATGTGTGCGGTGCACGCTATCTAGCGACAGTGATGTCGGGGCGGTGGCCCCGGATGGCGGATCACATGGTTGCTCTTCGGCGGGCATCATTGCGGTGGTGGTGGCTCCCCTCCTGCGTTGTGTGGGCAATGGGAGGTGTTGCGATGGGTAGCCCAGACGTGCCCTCTCTATCGAAGGGCGGCGTCCTGATCCGGATTTGGGGATCTCACACCGTCGCGGTTCTCATGGTGGCACCGGTGAGTTGCCAAGCGAAGGCTCCGTGCCTTGGCGCCGACGACGGCGACACCCGTGGCCGTGGGTGCCGCACTTTTCTTGAAGACGTCGTCGTGGTTCTTCTCTCCGTGTCAGGGCTCCAAATGAAGATCTTTGTCCGTATGGATTCGGCAACGACGATGCTCTGCGCCTTTCTCCCTTTTGAGGGCGTTGTCGTGGAGCTTAGGTGTGCCATGTTGTAGCGTGGGGTGTGTTTAGTTCTCTCGGTGCTCTTTGCGATGGTAGTATAGTCGCATGCGTTGGCCGTGAACTTCTTCGGATATTACTTTATCTATAAATAGGGACGAAAGACTATTTCAAGAGACCATCAGCTAGCAATGTAGGGCCATTGTACCTGCTAGTGAGAGAAGGGTAAACGGTCGTAAAAAAAGCATCGTACAGCAAGAGGAGGGGTAGCTGGCCGGGAGGATGGGGAGGAGGGGCGAGGTTGACTGGTCGTGTGGAGAGAGCCTGCCACAAGCGCTGGCATAACAGCAGGATGCACAGTTGCAAACTGTGCAAACCTGTCTCAAAGAAGAAATGTGAAGCATCAATAATATGCTCCCACAGAGCTGAACCATTCTATTCTCATACTTTGAGCGTGTTGACCAAGTCTGCGGCCAAGAGTCACGGGAGTAACTCTATATATGTGGTGGGTTGAGAGGCTGGTTTTCCAGTTCACTAAAAATGACGAAATAATGGGTACACCCGGTTTTACATTATATCTTTTGGCTGCAAAATACTAAACGACGGTTATTTTACAATACGAGGCGTTTTACATTATTTGTTATCTGCTAGAGTTACTTTATGCCCATATAAACTATGGTTCTTTAAAGTAGGCTGCATGTTTTTTTAATTGTTTGGATTATTTATTTATTGAGAGAATTCCTTATTTGACACTCTCTTAAAATTGTGTTCCTTATTTGACACTGAAAAAAAATTCTTCCCTATATGACCTATAGTCTTAATTTCTTTCCCTATACGACACTCTAGTTCATTTTGTACACGTGAAAAGACCTTTTTGCCCCTGTACATAATGTGACCAGAAATATGTAGCATTGAGCCTAATTAGGGAAAATTCGTTTCTGAGAGTGAGCACAGCTGAACATGTTATCTCCTCCGTTGGTCTTTTTTGGGATGCGTTTGTATTCTATATA
Organism: Aegilops longissima; assembly: GCA_021605205.1. NCBI lineage: Eukaryota > Viridiplantae > Streptophyta > Magnoliopsida > Poales > Poaceae > Aegilops > Aegilops longissima. The sequence goes on from CM038676.1 coordinate 203,661,712, forward strand.
CCTGAGCGCATGCATCCAATGTATTTAGAACGTATTCAGCTGTGGGTCTAGTTTCATGCGGTATGGTTTGTGAGTGCGACTATTTGGCGTACTTTTGTACGTGTGCTTTAACACTAAAATGCATTCTTAAAAATGAATGAATTTTTTAAGCACTTTTGTGTGTGCTTCGGTGATCACCTACGTGCATGCCATTAGTGCATGTGCACGTATTTGCATGGCCCATGCAGGACCTATAGCTGTATGGAAGGAAGTTGCGTGTTAGCATGAACATACGCCTAGTTCGGTGCAGCCAACATGCGTATGTATATGAACCGGGTCATACAAAGCTAGAATACATGTATTCGCTTGATCGTCAGGGTGCGCGTACGTATTTAAATATCTACGCTCCGGCCGGCAATCTGGCCGCGTATATGTACACAAATACATATAGACAACTAGCCAGACCGTGAGGTCAATTAGCACATGAACCATCGAAGGCCTCGGTCATGATTTCTTAGCACAGTAGTAAATCGACTGGCATGACAATACGAGCATATATGACGTCACATATGGATAACTCGACTGAGTTTTTTGGAACAACTATTATCTTGTACATATTTGTGGTCACATTATACATATGGGCAAAATGGTCTTTTCACGTGAACAAAATGCACTAGAGTGTCATATAGGGAAAGAAATTAAGACTATAGGTCATATAGGAAAGAAATTTTTTCCAGTGTCAAATAAGGAACATGATTTTAATGGAGTGTCAAATAAGGAATTCTCTCTTATTTATTTGCCACATGAGATATTTGACTACTCAATTGTTACGTGGAAAGAACTTTGCTCTGCCGAGGTGTCGAGCTATGCTCACGGTGACGCTGATGAATGCAGGTGGAAGAAGAGTTTGGCATCCCAAAGATTTGAATGTAATTTTATTTTTTGGTATGTGTGTTTGTAAGGACTTGTGATGCTTAAAATACAAAAATGCCTTATGGCCTTACGCAAATAAAAAGTAGCATGCAGTTCATACCAACTATCCTTTTTGTACAAGTCACAATGTGTTGTATTTTTGTTATCAGTTTTTGCATATGCATATAATATAGCATTACTTACATGTATGAATTATTTCAATTGGTGAATAGAGATAAATGCAGTGAGTTTGGACGTAAAATGTTGAAGCCGTAAGGTGATATCCTCTCGTCATCAGTCATGCGCCGAACAACAACAGAGAATTAGAGGCTCTGGAAGTGGTCGCGCGAAAGCTGAACACCAGATGGGTAAGTACTCTTGAGCAAAACCAAGCTACAATACTAGCGTTTGACCTGCAAGCTTATGTGCGTGCTAACCCACGAAGTGTTTCTTTCTCGTTGTATCATCTGAGCTAAAATCCAACGAGTCCTTTCGTCTTGGCAGTACAGGAAAAAATTCAGAATATGTGTTCTGTTCTAGAACACACTAAAGCAGAAGGCAGTACATGAGGCAAATGTTGTATGTTTTGCGCTCAGCTAACATTAAAATTTAGCCTCCATAGAAGCTGGAGACCCTACTAATTGTTCCAAGAGAACAGGTAGCTTTGAGCATTATGCGGTCATAAGAATTGAACATAACCAGTGGAAGCCTTTAAAAAAAACACGACTTTATTCATTGCAGATAATAGTTACATCCTTTATGAGGAGAGGTACAATTTAAATTCGAGGTTAACCAGTGGAAGCCTAGCTAACTGTACGTTTACATATACGCAAACAAAAAGCAAGGCTCGCTAAAAGATCTCAACATTAAAATCTCGAACGTCTGTACATAAGATTACTTGGTTTCAGAACACAAATACAATTATTTCATCCATCAAATTTGATGCACAACATGGAAAATAATGTAGCACCTACCAGATTTCTCAAAATCTCAAACCAAGAATAATTTAGTCACCAATGTTCACCTTTGATCATCCATCTGAAGGGAAAAACAGTTATTTCATTTAGCATCCGAAGAAGCTTTCCACTACTCATGAGTAAAAAACTTTATTCTGTATTCACCTTTGTTCATCCAAGTGCAATGATGAACAGGCTTAAAACTTGGATTTGCTAACATAATGGATTATCTTGTTTTCCTCTAGTGTGGAATGGTCTAAATCCCTTAACTTTTTGGTCAAGGTAGTGATACTAAAACACAGGAATTATGACAAAAGTATTTCACCATATACATGGCATCAAATTCTTGTGCAAAATATTCACTCGAGACACTAGCTAATTACCGAACGAGTTCGTATGGCATCATCCCAACTCTAACTCCACAATTTGGGACATTTTGCCAAAAAACGTAGTACTACTAGCTAACAAAGGGGGAGGACCACTTGTTCCAATAAAGAGGTGTACAGAATAGCTCGCCTTGTGTCACTGGTGTGAATTCTGAAGCATATGCCATTTTTTCGCAAAAAAAGAAGCATATGCCATTTAGTGTTCTCAAATTCAGATTCAGAAGTAGTGTACACAAATAGTGTATTCAAATAGAAGGGATGAAAAGCTAGTCTGAAGCAGAAGCAACTCACCTGTATCAAGATTTAAGATGGTATAGAGTAGACCTATCATCAAACGACACAATAAACTGCTAAAGAAGAAGATACACAAAAGCTCCGATTTCAGTCAAGAAGAACAAATCTCAACCCAGGAAAAGCAATTTCTCAAGCCAAATCAAGCAACGGAGAACTAATAGACGCGGGGTTCTCAGAGTAGGGAACTCATACTGGATCCGCGGCGGCAGGGCGGATCCGGCAAGGTCCGCACACCCTTTGGCGAGATGCCGGAAACGGTGCTGCAGAGGGGCCCGGCGGCGATGCGCTCGGGGCTTAGGGTCTTTTCGGCCAAGGGAGGGACATGGACGCTGCTGCCTCGCTTCCTGCCATGCCTAATTTCTCTTTTGTGCTAAGCCATGGGTGATGGTGAGTAACGGGAGGAGGGGCGGCCATGGTTTTTTTTTTAAAACAGGGGCGGCCATGGTTGGATTCGAAGGAGAGCGAGAGAAAGAAAAGATGCGCTCGAAAGAACGAACCGGCACCCCATGGGCTGCGTTCATGCCTGGCGGGGGTAGCAGCCGATGCTAGCAGAAGACATAGAAGGAAAAAAATCAGGAACCTTTCTTGGAATCGATCGACAACGGGGGCCTTCGGTGGGCTGGGAACCGTTCGCTCACGGCCCGAAGTCTGGAGCGGTGCCAGACATGCCAGCCTATGGGTTGGGCCTAGTGCCTATGCACATGCGCATGTGGTCCAGAATCTTCTCAAAGAGGAAATAAGCTTCACACACTTGAAATGAAAGAAATGTTTAGAGGGAAAGAGAGTGGACCGGATCCCAAGCAGAACATGTGGCTCAGATTGCCACCCCTAGTGAGAAAGACAATAGCCATGCTTTTCCCTATATATATATGGAAAATCCATCCTACCACCCGGTGGTAGTTACCCCACATATCTCATATACTATCATGTGATACTATATTTACTATTTTATTATTTTAAATATGTTTATATATTATATATAAGATATTTCAAAGCAAGTTACATGAGAAAATTGCATATGAGCCCATAGTTTTGTTATATTTTTGAAATATATACATATTTATACGTAAAAAGAGCATACTCAAAACATGGTACATACTACCTAAAATTAGTATATATACTACCTAATCATTGTTATATACTACATACTACACGTACATACTCTAGGTTTTGATAGATACTACATACAACATACAAAAGCATAAGTGGTGGTAACTACCATTGCTTGTAGGAAACATTTGTCCTATATATATATATATATATATATATATATATGACAAATTTTATCTACCACTGGTTGTAGTTACCGCCACTTCAGTTTTGTATGTTGTATGTAGTATCTATCAAATCGGAGAGTATGTACGCGTAGTATGTAATATATAAGAATGTTTAGGTAGTATATATAGTATTTTTGTAGTGTGTATCGTATTTTGGGTATGCTCCCTTTTACGTATAAATATGTATGTATTTCACAAATATAATAAAACCATAGGCCAACTTGCAATTTTTCCGTGTAACTCACTATGGAGTATCTTATATCTCTACTCCTATAAAAAAAGTGGGTTGGTGGTGATGGTGCGCCTGCCTTCGGACCGTATGTGCCATCCGATCTTAAATCTAAGGTTGAGATTGAGAGTGAGACGCGTTGTGCCAAGCCAACCGCCAAAACAGGATAATCCAGGGGTTTCTCCTTCTCCTTCTCTCGAAAACAGATTGTTCTGGAATCCCTGCAAATTTCCTGCCGTCGACCCCTACACATCGTCCAAATCGGCTCGGGCGACGTCCACGGGTGGATGATCGCGGCGTCGTCAAAGCCAAACAGAAGGTCAGGTTTCTCCTTCCGCCGAGACCGTGAAGAGGCGCTCCACCATCGCGATTTACGACGTCATGCCTAACTGCCTATGCCCTTTTGTTCCCGGAGATAGAGAGAGAGGGGGGATCCCGCTGCGCTCGGGCTGGATCCAGCCGAGGTCGGGGGAGGGTCACTACCCAAGGTGGGGGGTGGGGGGCATGCACTCGGGAGAGATCTGGATTCAGCGACTGTCGCCGCGCTCGAGGGCCACTCTGCGCCTCTGTGTCGAGGTCGCCGCGCGCAGGGTGTCCAGGCGTCCAGCAGCAGTCGCCTCAGACGGCTGGATCCACGGGAGCTTGTGGTCAGAGTCATCGCGGATGGACAAATGCAGGATCCGTCGCTGCGAATTCAGTCCAGTCGGCCCATAGTCCAAGATCGCCCCTGAGGCGTGAGGAACGTGGGGGCCGGCGTGATGATCGATGCGTAACCATGAGCCGTATGAGCATCGATTCGATCGCAATGATCGGCGTCGAGTGCCCACCCTCCCCAAGGGGTGGATCATCGTTCCTCAACAACAAGATGTGACGCCTTGACCACAGTGTTGGGCGAAGGGTTCCAATCGACCCCAGAGAGCTGTGCTTTGATGCAAGATCCATCATCGTTCAAGGCTTGGTCGGCGAGAGCGAGCTCACCGAGAAGGTCATGACAGAGATGTTCCCTCCAGCAGCAGAGTTCATGTCTCGGGGCGAGTGTTTTAGCAGGCCATCGAGCCGCGATGATTCCTCCCAACTTCAGGTTGGCGATGGAGTCGATAAGTTCACGGTGAGTCCAAGCGACACTTGGCTTGAGGACTACCGAGTGGCTGTTCAGATTGGCGGCGGCAACGATGAGGTAGCTATGAAGCATTTGCCCTTATGTTGGAGGGTTCGGCGAGCATGGTTGAATCGATTAGCACCCAACATGTTACACTTGGGAAGATCTCGCCCGAGTGTTTGTCGAGGATATTTGAAGGACTTGCAAGCGACCAGCGGGTTGTGAGCTGCGATCATGTGTACGTAAGTCGAATGAAACTTTGAGAGATTACATCCAGAGATGGATAACCTTGCACCACACAGCTTGAGAATGTGTCCGATCACCAGCGATCTGTGCTTTCAAGGAAGGTGTAAAAAACAGAGAGTTGAGTTTGAAATTCGATCGGATAGGAGATATGACCCTGAGTCGGATGATGGAGATTTCCACCAAGTATGCTAATGGTGAAGAAGAGGATCGGCTCCGGAGTGGTAAGTACAAGTCAGCCGCTAACGAAGCCGCGAAGAAATTCCAGTCGGAAGCAGAAGCGCAAAGCCGAGTCAGCCGCTCCCGGAGAAGCCTTGGCTGTGACCCCAGGAAAGTTCAAGGGGAAACCCAAGGGTCCGTGGAACCCCAAAAAGGTGAAAGACCAAGATGGGAATGATGTGTTGGACTTGCCATGTCACATTCACACGAAGAAAGATGAAGAGGGTAAACTCATTTACCCAAAGCATACCACTCGACAATGTCGGCTCTTGATTCAGCAGCCCAAGGAAGCAACCCAAGGATAAGGAAAAGGGTCTGATAAAGTTGAGGACAAAGAAGATAGTGATGGTGGATACCCCGTGTCAATTCCACCACGATGATTTTTTGGCGTTGAAAGCAAAAGTCGATTGAAAGTTATCAACCGAGAAGTGAACATGGTCGCTCCGGCGACGCCAAATTATCTGAAATGGGCCAAATTATCTGAAATGGTCCCAGACCGCCATCACATTCGACCAGTCTGATCACCCGACACACATTGCCACCCCTGGGAGGCAAGCGTTGGTGGTCGATCCAGTGGTCGAAGGCACTCGACTGACCAAAGTTTTGATGGATGGTGGCGATGGTTTGAACATTTTGTATGCGAGAGACGTTGAAAGGAATGGGCATTCCGATGTCGGACTCAAAGACCAACAACATGAGCTTCCATGGAGTCATTCACGGAAAGAAAGCTGAGTCACTCGGCCAAATTGCTCTCGATGTGGTTTTTGGAGACTACAAGAATTTTCGTAAGGAAAAGTTGACTTTGAGGTCGTGGATTTCCAGAGTGCTTATCATGCCATTACGGGAAGGCGGCGATGCCCGTTCATGGCTCGACCATGTTATGTGTACCTTAAAATCAAGATGCCCGGCCCCAAGGGTGTGATCACCGCCACCGCAATCGAAGAAAGCGGAAGAGTGTTTCGAAAAGGCTCTAAGATTGCCGATGCTCGGATGGCGATGGTAGAATTGCAAAAATATCGGAAGACCGCAGATCCGAGTGATTTGTTGCGAGCCAAGAAGCCCGCCACGGAGTCGGCATTTCACCGTCCGTGAGACGAAGCAGGTTCATATTGACCCGACCGACCCCAATGCTGCTCCGACCAACATCTCAACAACACTCGACTCCAAATAGGAAGAAGCGATCGTCCAGTTCCTCCGTGAGAACTGAGACATCTTTGCATGGAAGCCTGCTGACATGCCGGGTGTTCCCAGGGAGCTGGCTGAGCACCGTCTGCGAGTCGACTCAAAAGTCAAACCTGTCAAAGAACATCTTCGACGGTCCGCCGTCCAGAAGAGAAAGGCCATAGGCGAGGAGGTGGCTCGGCTCTTAGCAGCAGAGTTTATCCGAAAAATTTACCACTCCGAGTGGCTCGCCAATGTGGTCATGGTCCCTAAGAAGGACAATTCACTATGCATGTGCATCGACTTCAAACATATCAATCGGGCCTGCCCGAAATATCATTTTCCTCTTCCCCGCATCGACCAAATAGTCGACTCGACTACGGGATGTGAGCGGTTGTCTTTTTAGACGCATATTCCGGTACCATCAGATCCGTCTCAGATGGACCCGACGAGATCAAAACAGCTTTCATCACTCCATTCGGTGCTTCGTTATGTCACCATGCCATTCGGCCTCAAGAATGCCGGAGCCACGTTCATGAGGATGATCCGAAGTGTTTACTCACTCAAATCGATGGAATGTGGAAGCATACATGGATGACATTGTGGTCAAGTCACGGAAAGGTTCCGACCTGTTGGTGACCTTGCTGAAACATTTGCCAATCTCGGGAGGTATGATATCAAGCTTAATCCATCAAAGTGCACATTCGGAGTTCCCGGTGGAAAGTTACTCGGTTTTCGTTTACGAGCGAGGAATCAAAACTAACCAGAAAAAGTTGGCACTATTCTCCTAATGAAACGCATACAATGCGTGTGCACGATGTCGAGCTTCTTGGATGCTTGGCGCTTTAAGTCGATTCATCTCTCGCCTCGGTGAAAAGGCATTGCCTCTTCTTGACCGATGAAGAAGTCGAGACAAGTTTGAGTGGACTCTGAAGGCGATGCAGCGTTTGCGAGCTCAAAGCTCGCTCTCCACCACCAGTGCTTGCTTGCCCCAATCAGCAAGGAGCCGTTGTTGCTTTACATTGCAGCCACAGGAAAAGTCGTCGATACAATACTTACGGTCGAGCGGGAAGAGGAAGGAAAAGCCTTCAAAGTTCAGCGCCCAGTATATTATCTTTCTGAAGTGTTAACCCCGTCGAAGCAAAGATACCATCATTATTAGAAGCTTATGTATGGGATTTGTATGACCGCAAAGAAGGTTGCTCACTACTTCTCGATCATTCCATTACGATCGTCGTGACGCCCGTTATCGAGATTCTTACACTGTGAGAGGCATGGCTGGTCGAGTGGCGAAATGGGCGATTGAACTTCTTCCCTTGATATCAAGTTTGAGGCAAAAGCCATCAAGTCCCAAGCAATAGCAGATTTCATCGCCGAGTGGATTGAACAACGATTACCGACTCAAGTTCACTCGAACCTTTGGACTATGTTCTTTGATGGTTCCAAGATGTTGAATGGTTCAGTCTTTGGGTAGTATTGGTTTCCCCGAGGAGATAAGCTCGGATATGTGCTCCAGATTCACTTTGATTCTTCCAACAATGAAGCGAATCTGAAGCATTGTTGTATGGGTTGCGTATGGCCATTTCACTCGGCGTCAAATCGCCTCATGGTCTATGGCGACTCAGATCTGGTGGTTAATCGGTGATGAAGGAGTGGGGCGCTTGAAGTCCAGCCATGGTAGCTCTTGTAATGCTGATGAGGAAGCTAGAGAAGAAGTTTGAGGGTTAGAGCTCCATCACATACCCGACCGAAAAATCAAGCTGGCGATGATTTGGCGAAAATAGGGTCCAAGAGGAAGCCATTCCCAGTGATGTGTTTTGGAGCACATCCGCTGCACCGTCGATTCAAGAGGATCCTTTCACTAAAGCTCCACAGCCAAAAAGTGCCACCGATCGGATGAAGTTGAGGTCCCAGCGGTGGTCGACCTAATCATGGAAGTCGTAGTCATCACTCCCGATCGACAAGTACAGTACATCGCATACATCCCGAGGAAAGAGCTCCCGAGAGAACAAAGAAGAGGCTAGACAGATCGTCCAGTCGATCCAAGGCCTTCTTGTGATCAAGGGACATTTATTCGAGAAAAGCGTGGTCGAGTCGCCAGAAGTGCATAACGCCAGAAGAAGGTCAGATAATCCTTGATGATATCCACTCCGGGACCTGTGGTCACCATGCATCCTCTCGGACCATCGTGGCTAAAGCATACCGAGCGGGATTTTACTGGCCAAAGGCAAATAAAATGGCAAAGGAAAGAGTCGACAAATGTGAAGGATGTCAGTTCTACTCCAATATGTCACACAAACCGCCTCAGCATTGAAGACCATTCCCCTCGTCTGGCCTTTCGCTGTTTGGGGGTTGGATATGATTGGACCACTGAGAACTGGCAGGAGTGGTTTCACTCATTTGCTTGTGGCAGTCGACAAGTTCACGAAGTGGATCGAAGCTAAACCTATCGAGAACCTTGATGTGCCTTCGCTGTCGGTTTCATCGAGAGTTGATATTCAGATATGGAGTTCGCATAGCATCATCAATCGACAATGGGTCAAACTTCGATTTCGACAAGTTCAAAGCCTTTTAAGCCTCTCGAGCACGCGAGTCGACTATGCTTCATAGCTCACCCCGGTCGAATGGACAAGCGAGCGAGCAAATGGTCTAATTCTCAAAGGATGAAACCTCAAGCGATCGTGATCTCAAGCATGCAACAGAGCGTGGGTTGACGAACTTCCGTCGGTTCTTTGGGGATTGAGGACCACTCCTAATCGGTCGATCGGGAGAACTCCATTCTTTATGGTCTATGGAGTGAAGCAGTTCTGCCGAGTGACACCTTCACAATGCCCCCGAGTCGAACTCTACTCTGAAGCTGAAGCGAGCAAGCCCCTCAAGATGCAGTCGACCTCCTTGAAGAGGAGAGAGAGATGGCCCTGATCCGCTAGACCATTTATCAACAGGACTTGCGTCGATTCCACGCCAGAAATGTGAAGAGCCGAGCCTTTCAGGAAGGAGATCTGGTCCTCCAAGTGGATCAACAGAAACCACACAAGCTCGCTCCCACTTGGGAAGGTCCCTTCATCGTCACCAGAGTTCTTCACAATGGGGCTTACCATCTTTACAACGTCGAACACCAGATCGATGAGCCTCGGGCATGGAACGTGGAGCTGCTCCGCCCCTTTTACACTTAAGAGCTCACTCAGGTGAGATGTAATAAAAGTACCTCTGTAGTTTGTTTATCTAAATCATAAAGATTATAATTTTCCCAGTGATTGTTATTTATTTTTGTTAAAATTCCCACCCAGTGGGTGACTTAGCCGCGAATCCGTTTCGCCTAAGTTTGTAAAAAAATCCTTACCGAGTGGTGAGCCAGCCTCCCACTCGGGGGCTTAGCTGCAGTCCAAGTACTCGCCTAAGTGTTTTAAAATCCTACCGAGTGGTGAGCCAGCTGTGACGCCCTCGATTCAATCGTACACTAATCATGCACGCAAATGTGTACGATCAAGATCAAGGACTCACGGGAAGATATCACAACACAACTCTACAAATAAAATAAGTCATACAAGCATCATAATACAAGCCAGGGGCCTCGAGGGCTCGAATACAAGTGCTCGATCATAGGCGAGTCAGCGGAAGCAACAATATCTGAGTACGAGACATAAGTTAAACAAGGTGCCATAAGATGGCTAGCACAAAGCTGGGATCTGAGATCGAAGAGGAGCAGGCCTCCCGCCTCGGATCCTCCTAGGTCACTCTGGTGCGTCGTCGTGGGCTGCACGTAGTAGTAGGCGCCTCCAGAGTAGTAGTCGCCGTGGCGGTGGCGTCTGGATCACAGGCTCCATCGTCCGATTGCAGCAATCGAGTAGAGATAGGGAAAAAGGGGAACAAGGCAACCGTGAGTACTCATCCAAAGTACGCGCAAGCAAGGAGCTACACTACATATGCATGGATATATGTGTAAGGGCCATATCGATGGACTGAATGCAGAATGCCGAATAAGAGGGGAAAGCTAGTCTTAACGAAGACTACGCTCGGACACTGTCTTGCAGACAGATGAAGAGGACAACGGAAGTCCTCCGGTAACAACATATAGCAATATTCCTACCCGCAATCCCTGCTCATAACCCCGAGCGAGAGCGACCACCGGTTGTATCGGCACTTGGAAGGTGTGTTTTATCAAGTATCCGGTTCTAGTTGTCATAAGCTCAAGGTACAACTCCAAGTCGTCACATTATCAAGATCACGGCTATCCGAATAGATTAACTTCCTGCGGGGTGCACCATCTTACCCAAAGACGCTTGATCCCATTTGGCGGACACACTTTCTGGGTCATGCCCGCCGCGTAAGATCAACACGTCGCAGCCCCACCTAGGCTGTGAGAGAGGCCAACACGCGGTTTAAACCTAAGCGCAGCGGTGCAGGCCCATCGCCTGAAAGCACACACACGCACGTTCGTCTGTGGGGAGCGCAGACCTAGCCCATCGGCGTTCCAGTCCAATCCGGCAGCGCCGCGTCGTCACGACGTCTGAAGTGCCGGTGATACCACGGCGCCGGATACCCATAACTACTCCCGCGTAGATGGTTAGTGCGTATAAGCTCGTAGCCAACCGGACCAAATACCAAGACCTCGTTAAGCGTGTTAAGTAACCGCGAACGCCGAACAGAGCCAGGCCCACCTCTCTCTAAGCGGTCTCAACCTGCCTGCGCCTCCGCCACAAAGATCCACTCATGGGTGCTCCATCGGCCGACCCGACTTTAGTCTCACATGTATCATGTATAAAGTATATGGTATATACCGTGATCACCTCCCGAGTGGTCACGGCCCGATAGTATAGCACGGCGACGGACAAGAAAGTAGGGCCAGAGATGAAAGTACTAGCATCCTATACTAAGCATATAGGATTGCGGTAAGGTAACAACGAAGTTACAAGGACAAAGCTATGCAGCGGTATAGGAGTATCCGAAAAACAGAACATGCTATGCTACTCTAATGCAAGCGGTGTAGATAAGAGTAGGCGATATCTGGTGATCAAGGGGGCTTGCACAGTTGCTCACGGCAAGAGAGAGGGTCGCCAACACCGTGGTCGAACCGCCAGCCGACTCTGACGTCGGTCTCGTAGTCTCACCAAGAGAAGAGGGGAAGAAACAATGAATACACGATAATGTATGCATAACGATGCATGACATGCCAAGAAGCGATGCTAGGCGTGCCCTAACGTGGTAAGAGGGGTCTTGGTTTAGGGGAAGGCATCAGGAAGTTATCCGTCTCCGGACGTCTGTCGAGACGGATGAACCGGAGGAGAAAGTTTGCAGGTTCGATAGGTTAGAGGCGTGTGGTGGACGAGCGGATTGCGTGTCCGGATTCGCCTCGTCGCTACGAGCAACTTTCATGTTGGAAACATTTTAATCCGGATTACGGATTAAAAGATATGATTTATAAAAGATTTTATTAATTTCTGGAATTTTAATTAATTATTTAATTAATTTCGAAATTGCATTTATGACATCAGCATGATGTCATGCTGACGTCATCAGCCAACAGGGTTGACTAAGTCAACCCTGACAGGTGGGTCCCGCATGTCATTCACTAATGGCTAATTAACCTAATCAGATTAATTAACCTTAGTTAATTAAGTTAATTAATAATTAGTGTTAATTAATTCAGAATTAATTAGTTTAATTAATTACCCAATTAATTTAACTAATGATTAGGTTTAACTAATCCAGAATTAATTAGATTAATTAATTACTCAATTAATTAATTAATTATTTATTTAGTTAATTAGTTTAATTCATTTTTATTTCATTTTTATCCTGTTTTTATTTAAAAGCGTTCTTTGTTTTTTTTGGGGTGGGGCCCCCACGTCGATTATTCCCTATCGGGCATGCGGGTGGTGGTGCGGCGGCCTTGAATGGGCCTGAACCCGGCCGGTCGAAGCGGCGCGATCGAGGCGGATCGGGGCGCGGGCGGCCGAGGCGGCCGAGGCCACGACAGCGCCCGGCCGGCGGTGAGCGACGCCGTCGTCGGACGGGCGAACGGGTGGGGGCTCGGGTTCGGCGGGGCAGCGAGGGTCGGTCAGCGGATGGCGGCCAGCCGAACGTGGGGGCGAGGGCTCGGGGCGGCGCTAGGGCGCGGCGAGGTCGCCACGGGGAAGGAAGGGAGAGGGGCCACGCAGTGGCGGGCAGGTCGGGCCTGCGCCGGATCCGGCAGAGGAAGGAGAGGAGCAGAGGCAGGCGCAACCCTGCCCGCCCAGCGACAGGGCGGTCGGGCCACCCTGGCGGCGAGGGAGGAGGCCGGGAACCGAGAGGGCGTCGGTCTGTGGGCGGCCGGAGCGAGTCACCGGGGAGAGGAGGGGAAGGAGGGAGCCTCACAGGGGGAAGTAGGGTCTCGGCCGGTGGGCTCGGTGAGGGTCGGGCAGGCCGTCGGGGAGGAGGCCGGGGGCGTGCCCGGCGAGGCGGAGGCGAGGCGAGCCTGAGCAAGGGAGGAGGCCAAGGGCTCGGGGCGACAGAGGGGAGGAGGGAGCCTCCGGGGCGAGGAGGAGGAGGGAGGCCAGGGCGGGGACCATGTGGGGGTCGGCGCGGGGGTTGGTCTGGCGGGGTGGTTGGGTCTCTGCCCGATCCGATCGGGGAGAGGAGAGGGCGAGGGGGGCGCGGGGGGGAGTGGGGTGGTGGCTAGGGTTAGCCGCTGGTGGTGGGGGGTCTAGTGGGGGCGGTGGGCGGCGGTGGGCCGCCAAGGGGAAGGGGATGGGCCAAGGGAGGGGGCGGCTGGCTGGGCGGGCAGAGGTTATCCTCCTCCTGCTTTTTTTTTCCTTTTCTCTTTTTATTATTTTCCTTTTCTGTTATTGATTTATTTAAAATGCTTTGGCATTTTGTAAATATTAGTGCACCCACCAATATTAGGTTAGGTATTTTAGAAAACCCCTAACATTTTAGAACTTATTTTCGAACTCTTTATCGTTTGTTTTAGTTTTAATTTTGATTTTGGGCGGTTCAAATTAACGAGAAGTTAATTAACATAACCGGGGATTACTGTTGCATAACCATCCGGGCGTTACAAATCTCCTCCACTACAAGAAATCTCGTCCCGAGATTTAGGAGGTAGAAGGAAAGAGGGCGGGATATTCATCTCGTAGACGATCCTCGCGTTCCCAGGTGGCTTCATCTTCAGAGTGATTCGACCACTGGACTTTGAGGAACTTAATAAGCCTTCGGCGTGTGCGGCGTTCAGCTTGGTCGAGAATACGGACGGATGCTCTTTATAGGAGAGGTCTGTTGCAATTCGAGCACTTCATGGTCCATCGCTCGGATTGGGTCCTTGAAGCAGCGTCGGAGTTGGGACACGTGGAACACATCGTGAACACGAGAAAGGTTCGACGGAAGCTCCAGCTTGATAAGCCACTTTTCCACGCCTTTCGAGAATAGTGAAAGGGCCAATATAACGAGGCGCTAACTTGCCCTTGATCCCGGCGGTGAGCACCCTTCATTGGTGTAACACGGAGATAGGCCTTTTCGCCAAAGTTGGTAGACCATGTCCTTGTGATAGCGGTCATAATTACTCTTTTGACGCGATCGAGCGGTCTTGAGATTCTCGCGAATAATGCGGACTTGTTCTTGACATGTTGGATAATATCCGGACCAAGAGTGGGCGTTCCCAGCTTCGACCAGATTCGGAGGGTTCGGCACTTTCGTCCATATAACACTTGAAGGGGGCCATCTTGAGACTAGCTTGGTAGCTATTATTATAAGAGAATTCAGCATACGGAGAGATTCCTCCCATTTCTTGCGAATGAGGCGACACAAGCTCAAGCATGTCTTGAGAATTTGGTTGACACGTTCAACTTGCCCTTGGGACTGCGGATGAAAAGCAGTACTGAAAGATAAATGAGTCCACATAGCTTCTTGGAAACTTGCCCAGAATCTTGAAGTGAATAAGCTGCCACGGTCCGAACTGATAACCAAAGGAATACCGTGATGTGAAACAATTCGGACATATAGAGAGTTGCAAGCTGGCTAGCAAAGTGATCGTTTCTTTGACCGCCGTAAAATGTGCAACTTTAGAAAGCCGGTCAATGACGACAAGAATTGCATCATTACCTTTCTGCGATTTAGGAAATCCAATGGCGAAGTCCATTTCAACATGGTCCCATTTCCATTCGGGAATAGAGATAGGCTGCAAAGTTCCAGCAGGCCTTTGATGTTCTCGCTTTGATCTGACGGCAAGCGTCACACTCGAAACATAGCGAGCAATGTCACGCTTCATATTAGACCACGGAATCTCGGCGAATGTCTTGATACATCTTTGTACTTGCCGGGTGGATACATAGAGGCGTATCATGAGCTTCTTTCATAACTTTCGAGTCATATTCAGATTTTCCTTCTTACATGGCACCACTAGGCGGCCTTTGAAGTACAAGGCGCCATCATCGGCAATAGTGAAGGATGAGGGATTCCTTTCCGATGTCTTGTTTAAGCTTGTAGACTTCGAATCAAATCCTGCATTGTCTTTATGGTGCCCACGAGATCGGGTTCAACAGCCGGTAAAGAGGGAACCACAGGGAACAACACGGAGATTCATCTTTGGAACTCCGGAGGAGGGGAGCGCACCGGAGGAACAATATGGAGGTTCAGCCTTACTGAATTCTTCAACAAGTGGGAGCTGAACTTGGTGAACTCAAGGTGGTTGCAGAAGACTTGCGACTCAAAGCATCAGCCATTACATTAGCCTTGCACGGCGTATAGGAAATACCCAAATCAAAGTCTCAGAACGGTCTCCATCCATCTCTGGCGACGGAGGTTCAGGTCTGGCTGAGTAAATGATACTTCAGACTTTGGTGGTCGGTGTAGATCTACATAGCGATTACGAGAAGGTAATGTCGCCATCGCTTTAGCGCATGAATGACAGCAGCAAGTTCGAGGTCGTGAACTGGGTAGTTCTCCTCGTGAGGGCGCAACTGTCGAGAGGCGTAAGCAACTACTTTGCGCTCTTGCATTAGGACACCGCCTAAACCTTGACGAGATGCGTCGCAGTAAATGACGAAGTCCTTCTTAGTATCAGGAGGAGCTAGCACTGGGGCAGTTGTCAGCTTGTCTTTGAGTGCCTGGAAACTTTCCTGACACTTATCTGTCCATTGGAATTTGACGCCCTTATGCAACAGGTTAGTCAGAGGCCTGGCAATCTTGGAGAAGTTCTCGACGAATCGACGGCAATAGTCAAGCGAGACCGAGAAAACTTCGACTTATTAACGTTCTTGAGGAGTCAATCGAGAATAGCCTGAACTCGTTCGGGGTTGACGGCAATACCATCCTTAGAAATGACATGTCCAAGGTAGGTTACTTGAGGCCGTAATTCACACTTGGAGAACTTGGCATAGAGTTGATGCTCTCGTAGCTTTTCCAAAGACAAGACGAAGATGTTCAAGATGTTCTTCTTCATTCTTGGAATAGATCAGGATATCATCCGGATAAACCACGACGAACTTGTCGAGGTAATCCATGAATATATAGTTCATCGAAGAGAGAAGGTAGCTGGGGCATTGGTTAAGCGAAGACATGACGGTGTACTCGTATGAACCATAACGAGTCACAAATGCGGTCTTGGGGATATCCTCCTCGCGAACACGGATCTGGTGGTAACCCAACCTCAAGTCGAGTTTCGAGAACACCGACGAACCAGCCATTGATCATAAAGATCATTGATCCGAGGAAGAGGATACTTATTCGAATGGTAGCTTGATTTATAGGACGGTAGTCTTGGACCAATCGGTTTGTCCCATCCTTCTTCTTGACAAAGAGAGAAGGTGCTCCCCAAGGAGAGCAACTTGGGCGAATGAAACCGCTTTGAAGAGATTTGTCGATTTCCTCCTTTAGTTCAAGGAGTTCATCGGCGGCATCTTGTAGGGCCGTTTGGCTATAGGAGTGGTGCTGGTTTCAAGTCGATGACGAATTCGACAGCCCTAGCAGGGGAATCCTGGAAGTTCTTCAGAAAGACGTCTTGGAAATCGCAAACGCAGCAGTGAATGTTTTCAATTCCCTCGAGGGTGCGGCGTTCAATGCATTCAATGCATAGAGCCTTGCCTCGGCATTTTGAACCGAATTTAGCATTGTAGCTACGATTTCATCGAAGGGTGTAGCAGATGGACGGTCTTAGTGGCGCAAACGATTGACGCGAAGATGCGCTTTCAACCAATCCATCCCCAAAATAAGGTCGATGTTAGGCGTCTTGAGGATAATGGGGAGGCATAGAATTCCAGCCCTTCGATTTCCACGGGACGTCGGCGCCAACCATGGAGGTTTGACATTGTCCCAATGGGGTTTTACCACTACCAAGAGTTCATCTCTTCACACTTAACGTCGTGCTTGTATGCAAAGTCTTGAGACATGAATGAATGCGATGCTCTGAATCGAATAAAACAGATGCAGTACTTGAATTTACGAGGAATGTACCCATCACGATGAGCAGGCTGGTCATGAGCTTCGCTCAGATCAACGTGGTTGGCCCGAGCTTGCCCATAAGACTTGCCGGTGTTGTTGCGGTTCGGTTGTTTCCACGGCCACCTTTGGAAGGGCGATTGATTACGGTTCGGTTGCATTCTCTAGCACGGTGCCACGCTGTCCGCACCAAGCACAAACCATTATTGGGAGTGGGAGCAGGAGCTTGGGGTGGTGGAGCTGGAAGCTTTGGCTGCTTAGTTGTAGGCGGGCGAGGTGTAGCATAGTTACGCTTTGGAGCAGTGCATTCGGTGGTACATGCTGTTGGGAATCCATATCTTGCGCTTCTGCGAGGACGGGCCGAAGATGAGCCCGTGTCACAGTTGCGCTGTTAGAGCTCTGGTATTCCTGCACCAGTTTCGACATTGATAGCTTTGTTCACCAAGGTGGCGAAATCAGCAAAGTCGTGCACTAGTAGTGCGAGCTTGATGTCGACTTGAAGACCGCCACGGAACTTCTCCTGTCTGCGTGCATCGGTTGCAATATCCTCTTGAAGATAGCGAGACAAGTCCAAGAACTCTCGCCGATAGGCTTCAACAGACTTGTTGCCTTGGGTGAGGTTGCGGAACTCACGCTTCTTCCGTCCATGACCCCTTGAGGGATGAAGCGGCACGGAAGGCAGCCCGGAAGTCGGCGGTGATGAGTGTTCCAACTGGCGAGTACGCGGTGGCTGTCCCACCATTGAGCTGCGGGTCCCTTCAGAAGAAGGAAGCAAAGGTGACATAGTGGCGGGGCTGCATCAGCAGACTCCATCTCATAGGTGATGTCACGGAGCCGATCATCACATCCAGGGCTGAGTTGAGCTGCGTAAACGCTGGGGTTCAGCGTATGAATTCTGCGAGTAGTTCCGTTTGGGTGCTTGGTTCATATTGGGGCGAGGCTGAGCCATCATGTTCTCCATGAACTGGCGATTCATCTCGAGCTGTTGGACCATACCAGCCATGTACTCAAAGCGGTGGTGGGAAGTTGGCACCACGACCACGACCTGCTGGCCTAACCATCCCGCTATTATATAACAGGTAGTTCAGCATTTGAGAAATTAAGCAAGAGACAGAAATCATTCATGATGAAACATGCATAATGAAAGTAGCATGATGGGAACTACATAGTAGTTGGCATATCTTACAAAAGGAATCATGCATGGAGTTCGATACATAGAGTCCAAAGACATAGACTACTACATCAAAGGCGGCACACGTGCTCGCATGGCGAATACATCAAATACTAACAAGCAAGTCTACATCAGTCCCACGCGGCTCGCGGAGGTAGTAGAGCCCGAAAGCTGGTAGTGCGGCGGTGGATAGTCCTCCACGTCGGTGACACAGGGGCCGCGGATACTCTGGTGCTGAATCCGGCGTCCGGTGGCGAAAAGGGCCAAGTGCGGAGAGTAGCCTCCCGTCGCCAACCGACACCCCAGGGCATCACGGTCTGGCTGGGTAGATCGCGAACGCGGCAGCTCTCCGGATCGGCCAAAGGGTGCATCAGCGTCGAGCACGGTAGAGGTCTTGACGGGTGATGTACAACTTCGTGGCGAAGAGCCCGGTTAGCTCGATCCAGCCCATCGGCATGCGTAACAAAGTTACGATGGTGGAAAGGCTCTCTGGTGACGATGGTGTAGGCAGCGGTGTAGTAACCCTCCTCACCAACATCGACGCGATAGCAATGTGCACGAAGGGGAGGTGTCCAACTCTCGATACTCTGCGCGAAGACGTGTCGAGCAGCATAAGCACATCGTGGACTGCCATATCGATAGTCACTCCAACACCATGTGCGGTGTGCAGCCGCGAGAGTGGACTCGTACTCGAGAGTAGAGGTGGGCGATGGCGCGCATCGCTCCCTGGTTATAGTCTGGTGCTCCTCATAGGCGGTGTACTCGGGGTGCCGCGATAACCCGGATAGGTCATCATCTCGGCTAGCACCACGGTGATCCCGAGGCACCAATGGCCGTCGTGTGGCGCACGACCTACCTCGTGGGTTCCATCCGAAAACAAAGGCGTTTCAAAGGAGTCAAATGATAGTGTGAAATTGCTCAAATACAATTCCAAAAACAACTTAGGCTATATCCAACTTTGGGGTGAATGCGGTCACGGGATCCTAGTGATAGTTAGTAAAATCGTTTAACCCGAGTAGAAGAGAGTTCAGAGTCCCGAGTAAAGGTCGAGGAGTAAAAGATCCTAGTACCACCCGATGGCGGCGTGGGCCGTAAGGCACACAGCCAAGTTAGTAAAGTTTTGCAATGTCTAGACTCGACTTGACCAAGGAGTGTGGAAGGGGATTCCTACAGCAATGGCTCGATACCAACTTGTGACGCCCTCGATTCAATCGTACACTAATCATGCACGCAAATGTATGCGATCAAGATCAAGGACTCACGGAAGATATCACAACACAACTCTACAAATAAAATAAGTCATACAAGCATCATAATACAAGCCAGGGGCCTCGAGGGCTCGAATACAAGTGCTCGATCATAGACGAGTCGTGGAAGCAACAATATCTGAGTACGACATAAGTTAAACAAGGTGCCATAAGATGGCTAGCACAAACTGGGATCTGAGATCGAAGAGGAGCAGGCCTCCTGCAGGATCCTCCTAGGTCACTCCCAGTGGTCGCCGCCGGTGGCTGTAGTAGTAGGCGCCTCCAGTAGTAGTAGTCGTGGCGGTGGCGTCTCGATCACAGGCTCCATCGTCGATTGCAGCAATCGAGTAGAGATAGGGGAAAAGGGGAACAAGGCAACCGTGAGTACTCATCCAAAGTACTGCAAGCAAGGAGCTACACTACATATGCATGGATATATGTGTAAGGGCCATATCGATGGACTGAATCGCGAATGCCGAATAAGAGGGGAAAGCTAGTCTTAACGAAGACTAAACCACGGACACTGTCTTGCATGCATGAAGAGGACAACGGAAGTCCTCCAGTAACAACATATAGCAATATTCCTACCCGCAATCCCACACTCATAACCACGAGCGAGAGCGACCACCGGTTATATCGGCACTTGGAAGGGTGTGTTTTATCAAGTATCCGGTTCTAGTTGTCATAAGCTCAAGGTACAACTCCAAGTCGTCCTGTTACCGAAGATCACGGCTATCCGAATAGATTAACTTCCTGCAGGGTGCACCATCTTACCCAAAGACGCTTGATCCCATTTGGCGGACACACTTTCTGGGTCATGCCCGGCGCAGAAGATCAACACGTCGCAGCCCCACCTAGGCACTGTGAGAGGCCAACCGCGCCGGTCTAAACCTAAGCGCCGCAGTGCAGGGGCCCATCGCCTCGAGCACACACTGCGTTATGTGTCTGTGGCGGAAGCGCACCTAGCCCATCAGCGTTCCACCAATCCGGTAGCGCGCCCGTCCGTTGACGTCTGAAGTGCCGGTGATACCACGGCGCCGATACCCATAACTACTCCCGTAGATGGTTAGTGCGTATAAGCTCGTAGCCAACCCGGATCAAATACCAAGACCTCGTTAAGCGTGTTAAGTAACCGCGAGCGCCCGAACAGGCCAGCCCACCTCTCTCTAGGCGGTCTCAACTCGCCTGCCGCTCCGCCACAAAGATCCACTCATGGGTGCTCCATCGGCCGACCGACTTTAGTCTCACATGTATCATGTATAAAGTATATGGTATATACCCGTGATCACCTCCCGAGTGGTCACGGCCCGATAGTATAGCACGGCAGACGGACAAGAAAGTAGGGCCGCAGATGAAAGTACTAGCATCCTATACTAAGCATATAGGATTGCGGTAAGGTAACAATGAAGTTACAAGGACAAAGCTATGCAGCGAGATAGGAGTATCCGAAAACAGAAACATGCTATGCTACTCTAATGCAAGCAGTGTAGATAAGAGTAGGCGATATCTGGTGATCAAGGGGGCTTGCTGGTTGCTCGGGCAAGAGAGAGGGTCGCCAACACCGTAGTCGAAGCCACCGCAGCTGCGTCGGTCTCGTAGTCTACCAAGAGAAGAGGGGAAGAAACAATGAATACACGGTAACGGATGCATAACGATGCATGACATGCCAAGAAGCGATGCTAGGCGTGCCCTAACGTGGTAAGAGGGTCTTGGTTTAGGGGGAAGGCATCAGGGAAGTTATCCGTCTCGGACGTCTGTCGAACGGATGAACCGGAGGAGAAAGTTTGCGGTTCGATAGGTTAGAGGCGTGTGGTGGACGAGCGGATTGCGTATCCGGATTAGCCTCGCTGTTACGAGCAACTTTCATGTTGAAACATTTTAATCCGGATTACGGTTAAAAGATATGATTTATAAAAGATTTTATTAATTTCGGAATTTTAATTAATTATTTAATTAATTTCGAAATTGCATTTATGACATCGACATGATGTCATCTTGGCGTCATCGACCAACAGGGTTGACTAAGTCAACCACGACGTGTGGGTCCCGCATGTCATTCACTAATGGCTAATTAACCTAATCAGATTAATTAACCTTAGTTAATTAAGTTAATTAATAATTAGTGTTAATTAATTCAGAATTAATTAGTTTAATTAATTACCCAATTAATTTAACTAATGATTAGGTTTAACTAATCCGAATTAATTAGATTAATTAATTACTCAATTAATTAATTAATTAATTAATTAATTAATTAATTTAATTCATTTTATTTCATTTTTTATCCTATTTTTATTTAAAACGTTCTTTGTTTTTTTTTTTGGGGTGGGGCCCCATCGTGATGTCCCTATCGGGCATCTTGGTGGTGGTGCGGCGGCCTTGAATGGGCACGAACCCGGGCTGGTCGAGGCGGTGCGATCCAGGCGGATCGAGGCGCTGGGCGAGGCGGAGCCCGAGGCCACGCCCTGGCGGCGTGAGCGACGCCGCTGGTCGGGGAGGCGAACGGGTGGGGGCTCGGGTTGGCCGGGAGCAGGGTTTGTCATGGTGTCGAGGCGCCGAACAGGGGCGAGGGCTCGGGGCGGCGCTAGAGCGCCAGGTGAGGAAGGAGGGGGGGAGAAGGGGAGAGGGCCTGTGGCCGGGCAGGGCGGCCTTGTCCGGCGGATCCAGGAGAGGAAGGAGAGGGGCAAGAATCAGGCGCCTGAGCCGGCCGGGGGCCGGTCAGGGGCCACGTGAGAGAGGAGGGAGCCGAGGGAACCGGAGGCGGGCGTCAGTCTGGGGCTGGCTGGAGCCGGTCACGACGGGGAGAGGGGAAGGAGGAGCCTCACAGGGGGAAGTAGGGTCTCGGCCGGTGGGCTCGGTGAGGGCAGGGGCAGGCCGTCGGGGAGGAGGCCGGGGGCGTGCCCGTGAGGGCGAGGGCCGAGCATGTGGTGGCGGAGGCCATGTGACTCGAGGCGACGGAGGGGAGGAGGAGCCTCGGGCGAGGAGGAGGAGGGAGGCCAGGGCGGCGGGGACCAGCGGGGGGGGCGGCGAGGCGGGGTTGGTCTGTGGGGTGGTTCAGGTCTCGCCCGATCCGATCGGGGGAGGAGAGGCGAGGCGTGGGGGAGTGGGGTGGTGGCTAGGGTTAGCTACCGTGGGGGGGTCTAGTGGGGGCGGGGGCAGTGGGCCGCCAAGGGGAAGGGGATGGGCCAAGGGGGGGGGGCGGCTGGCTGGGCAGGGGGTTATCCCTCCACCGCTTTTCTTTTTCCTTTTCTCTTTTATTATTTTCCTTTTACATTATTGATTTATTTAAAATGCTTTGGCATTTTGTAAATATTAGTGCACCCACCAATATTAGGTTAGGTATTTTAGAAAACCCTAACATTTTAGAACTTATTTTCGAACTCTTTATCGTTTGTTTTAGTTTTAATTTTGATTTTGGGCGGTTCAATTAACGAGAAGTTAATTAACATAACCGGGTGATTCTTGTTGCATAACCATCCGGGCGTTACACCAGCCTCCCACTCGGGGGCTTAGCTGCAGTCCAAGTACTCGCCTAAGTGTTTTAAAATCCTACCAAGTGGTGAGCCAGCCTCCCACTGGGGCTTAGCTGCAGTCCAAGTACTCGCCTAAGTGTTTTAAAATCCTACACCGAGTGGTGAGCCAGCCTCCCACTCGGGGGCTTAGCTGCAGTCCAAGTACTCGCCTAAGTGTTTTAAAATCCTACCGAGTGGTGAGCCAGCCTCCCACTCGGGGGCTTAGCTGCAGTCCAAGTACTCGCCTAAGTGTTTTAAAATCCTACCGAGTGGTGAGCCAGCCTCCCACTCGGGGGCTTAGCTGCAGTCAAGTACTCGCCTAAGTATTTAATACAATGTGCACTTTGCAAGGACGACGAGGCACAGGTCGATTGTTGCCTTCCCCTTCAAAGCTATGACACAAAAATCCTCCTTGGAGGCTTAGCTGCAGTTCAAGACTAGCCTAAGTTTGAAAAATCCTATCAGTGGTGAGCAAACCTCCCACTGGGGCTTAGCTGCAGTCCAAGACTACCTAAGTTTGAAAAATCCTCTTGAGTGGAGAGAAACCTCCCACTCGGAGGCTTAGCTGCAGTCCAGTACTCGCCTAAGTTTGAAAAATCCTACTGAGTGGAGAGCAAACCTCCCACTCGGGGGCTTAGCTGCAGTCCAGTACTCGCCTAAGTGTCGAAAAATCCTACCGAGTGGAGAGCAAACCTCCCACTCGGGGGCTTAGCTGCAGTCCAGTACTCGCCTAAGTGTCGAAAACTCCTACCGAGTGGAGAGCAAACCTCCCACTCTGGGGCTTAGCTGCAGTCCATGACTCGCCTAAGTTTGAAAACATACTGATCCGCAAGGACGACGAGGTGCAGGTCGACTGTTGCCTTCTCCTTCGAAGCTGCGCCACAAGTGCAACGTGCGCTCCATCCCGATCCGTAAGGACGACGAGGTACAGGTTGATTGTTTCTTTCTCCTGCGCCTGCAAGAGCAACAAAGTGTAGATCGACTAGATCCACCTCAGAGCTGCATCTCAAGCATTGAAGCATAATCCGAGTGAAGAGCAAAGTTCACTCGAAGGCAAACAAAAGCATGTTTCGACGATAAGTAAAGTTCAGATAACATCCTAAGGATGCTGAAGTACCCAGGCCTCAAGCCTGTTAAAGTTTATCGGTTACAAAAACCACTCGGCATTCCGAGGCAAATTTAAGGTAGAGCATAAAAGTTTTTTACTCCTCAAGTGGAGGACTGGAAGGAGCCACAAACTGGTCAAGGTCGATCCCATCGGCAATCCGGGTGGCAGCGGCGATGAAAGTTTCCATGAAAGATTGGAAATCATACTTCTTGGTATTGGCAACTCGAGGGCCGCCAGCTTTTCCTCCAGCGCCTCCTTGCGGTGGACACGAACCGAGACGAACAACATCAAGACGGCACTGGCGAAGACTTTTCCATTCTTGCACTCGACTTGGAACCTCATTCGATCGAGTCATTAAGGATTCAAGGTCATTCTGCCGCGTCGGTGCGGCCGAGGGTTGAGTCGATCCACGACACCGCAGCTTTCGGTCGGCGAGATAGTCCACCACACCAAGAATGCGAGACTCCGATCGAACACGTTCATAGCAACCGTCCTTCACGAGAGAGTTGATGGGTTCCAGGCTTGTCTCCACTCATTGGTCTCCTCTTGAAGTTGACAGAATTCTGCAAATCGACTCAAGTTCAAGCTAATGGTTCTATGATGAGTCGATGATGACAAGTCAATCGGATAAGAGGAATTACCTTCAAGCATGAGGAATAGCTTCTTGGCGAGCCCTCGGATAAACCTCCAGATCGTTCCTCCTCCCCTTGATTCGCCAACCTTGTCGATCGAGCAACTTTGTCATTCTTCAATCGACTAACCTCCTTGTTGGCGCGTCGAGAGCAGCCTTGATTTGGTATTCTCCTCTTGAGTTTTCCGGCCGAGACCAGTTTCTCTTCGCGAGCCTTGTTTTCTCCAAAGCATATACATGCCTCTGCAAGGTCGTGGTCTTTCTTCTTGAGCCTCCTCCGGTTTATGCGCAAAATAACAATAAGCCCGAGTTGAGAATGGGTAGAAAGACAAAGACATCGTCAAAGTTCTCACCAGCCATACCTTTTGCTTCGTCTCTCGCCTTTTGCAAGTTCTCTGAGCAAGCTTCAACTCAAGGTTGAGCTGGATCTGTTTGTTCTCAATTCGGTATAGCGGACCACGAGCTCGCAAGATTTCTGCGAAAAGTCAATCGACAAAACATCAAAGACAGGTCACTTCCGAAAGTGTCTAACGAAAAAATCGTAGCATTTCTAAGACTACGATCGAATCAAAACATTCGACGGTAGTCTCGAGACTACACCCATGGGTGCACTCAGCGATGCCCCACTTGGTTTTACTAATCGGTTCGACCAATCGACCGAAAAAAAACCAGTTCCTAAGACTATAGTCGATTGCCAAGTAGTCCACCATAGTCTCGGGACTACACCGATGGGTGCACTAAGCGTGCCCTTGGGTTCCAAAGATCCATTCGACATGGCTGACCGGACCGAGTGAAGAAGTTCAAAATATAAAGACTATAGTCGTGCCCATTGATCCACCATAGTCTCGGGGACTACACCTAGTGGGCGCACTCAGCGTGCACCCACCAATTACAAAATTCAATCGACACACCGCCCGGTGGGTGTCAGAGATCTGAATATGGAAATCCTCGAGAAAGAAGAAATTTCAGGTAGCATATCCTAACAGAACAAGCAGCGACCAACTTACTTGGACATTGCTTTGAAGAGCTGAGCTTGCATCATAAGCCGCCTGGCTGGCCTCCCAGACCACCTTCACTTGCTCCATCATGATCCCTGCTTGGCGTATGGCCTCCTTAGCAGCACTCACTTGGTCTTCCGTGCGTGGTGTGTGGCAAAAGGGAAGGCGGGTCAGCGATCGGCGGCGAAGGCGGGCACTTTCGTCGTGACACAACAAATGCCACGAAGCCAGTGGTGTCGCCTCCCTCGTGAACCAGCGTTTCAGGCAGTGATACAACTTGAGTAGCCTTGCTGGCAGGCACCCTTTTGTCCTTCCTCTTCCTCAGTGGTGTTTCATCACCGTCGTCAGGGAGATCAATGACATGAGGTGGAACTACAGGAAAGATTCAAAGGTAAAAACAGAAATCCAATCGACCATAAAGCAAAACTATAGAGATCGTACCAAGGTTGGAGGTGGCGGCACCTTCCATGTCCCGATCTTCATGCCTAGCTGAGGTCTCGGAGGTGGCAACCACTGCAGTTTTCAGAAATCAGTTGATCGATCAAGCGAGTCGACCAAAAGTACACCCATGATAAGCAGGAAAACACTAGTTACTGCTGATTACCGGAAATGGTGGGAATGACCATCCTCATCTTGGGCGAGCCTTCATCGGCTTTGATGGCGTTGCTCGGGGTTGCTTTGGTGGTTTCTCGATCGGCCTTTGGAGAAGTCGTCCGAGGCGCTTTGTCGACCGACCAATGGTAGCGATATCCTTACCGCGCCGACCGCCGGATCATCGTCGACTTAGACCGCCTTTCCGAGTGGGGAGGATCCACGTCCTCCCCCTCTTCCTCCTCCTCCTCCTCTTCATCAGAGTTGTCGTTCTCCTCGCCCTCCTCACCGTCAGACTCCCATTCCTCCTGGCTTTCGCCTCCGCTTCCTTCTTCTTCTTCAACTTATTCTTGCGCCCCATTGGGCATCGAGTACATCTCAGTGGTGACCTAGAAGACAGCAAAACAAGAAGAAAGTCAGTCGGCCGAGTCGCAGCGGAACAGAGCGAATGCAACAGGATCACAGTCGGAGATAAGTGGTCATACCTGGTCTGGTTTGTAAGATTGGTCGAGTGGTGGGATCCTCCTAGCTCCGCGAGGGTTATCCTTCTTCCACGTGATGGCAGTCATCCACCTCTCCAATGTGGCGTCGTCGACCTCCTCTGGGTGGACCCGGGTGGTGTCTTCGGTGTTGGGGAGCGTTGCGAAAATTAAAAATTTCCTACGGTTTCACCAAGATCCATCTATGAGTTCATCTAAGCAACGAGTCATGGGAGAGATTGCATCTACATACCACTTGTAGATCGCGTGCGGAAGCGTTCACTAGAACGTGGATGATGGAGTCGTACTCGCGTGATCCAAATCACCGATGACCGAGTGCGAGCGGACGGCACCTCCGAGTTCAACACACGCGTGCGGAGCGGATGATGTCTCCTCCTTCTTGATCCAGCAAGGGGAAGGAGAGGTTGAGGAAGATGGCTCCAGCAGCAGCCTGACGGCGTGGTGTTGGTGGAGAAGCAACACTCGGCGGGGCTTCGCCAAGCACGTGTGGAGGAGGAGAGGTGTAGCAGGGGAGAGGGGCGCCAAGATGCAAGCGCGGCTGCCCCTCCCTCCCCTTTATATAGGCCCCCACAGGCGCCGCCCTGGAGATCTGATCTCCCAAGGGGCGCGACCAAGGGGGAGGCTTGCCCCAAGGCAGTGGGCGCCCCCGCTAGGGTTTCCAACCCTAGGCGCAGGGGCCCAAGTGGGGCGCACCAGCCCACCAGGCTGGTTCCTCCCACTTCAGCCCACGGGCCCTCTCGGGATAGGTGGCCCCACCCGGTGGACCCGGGACCCTTCCAGTGGTCCCAGACAATACCTGTAACCCCAAATTCTCCGATGGCGAAATAGCACTTCCTATATATAATTCTTTACCTCCGGACCATTTCGAACTCCTCGTGACGTCAGGGATCTCATCCGGACTCAAGAGCAACATTCGGTTTGCTGCATACTCATATTCATACAACCCTAGCGTCACCGAACCTTAAGTGTGTAGATCCTACGGGTTGGAGACATCTGAACATGACCGAGGCGGCTCTCCGGTCAATAACCAACAGCGGGATCTGGATACCCATGTTGGCTCCCACATACTCTCGATGATCTCATCGGATGAACCACGATGTCCAGGATTCAATTAATCCCATATTCAATTCCATTTGTCAGACGGTATGTTACTTGCACGAGATTTGATCGTCGGTATCCCAATACCTCGTTCAATCTCGTTACCGGCAAGTCACTTTATTAAATCCGTAATGCATGATCTCGTGACCGGACACTTGGTCACTTTGAGCTCATTATGATGATGCACTACCGAGTGGGCCCAGTGATACCTCTACGTAACACGGAGTGACAAATCCATCTCGATCCGTGTCAACCAAATGACACTTTTGGAGATACCGTAGTGCACCTTTATAGTCACCCGATTCGTTGTGACGTTTGGTACACCAAAGCACTCTTACGGTGTCCGGGAGTTACGATCTCATGGTCTAAGGAAGAGATACTTGACATTGGAAAAGCTCTAGCAAAACAAACTACGATCTTGTGCTATGCTTAGGATTGGGTCTTGTCCATCACATCATTCTCCTAATGATGTGATCCGTTATCAATGACATCCAATGTCCATAGTCGAAAACCATGACTATCTATTGATCAACGAGCTAGTCAACTAGAGGCTCACTAGGGACATGTTGTGGTCTATCTATTCACACATGTATTACGATTTCGGATAATACAATTATAGCATGAATAAAGACAATTATCATGAACAAGGAAATATAATAATAATCCTTTTAGTATTGCCTCTAGGGCATATTTCCAACAGTCTCCCACTTGCACTAGAGTCAATAATCTAGTTACATTGTGATGAATCGAACACCCATAGAGTTACGGTGTTGATCATGTTTTGCTTTCATGGAAGAGGTTTAGTCAGCGGATCTGCGACATTCAGATCCGTATGCACTTTGCAAATTTCTATGTCTCCATCTTGAACATTTTCACGGATGGAGTTGAGCGGCAACTTGATGTGCTGGTCTTCTTGTGAAACACAGGCTCCTTGGCAAGTGCAATAGCTCGGTGTTGTCACGAAGAGTTTGATTGGCCCCGACGCATTGGGTATGACTCCTAGGTCGGTGATGAACTCCTTCACCCAAATTGCTTCATGCGCTGCCTCCGAGGCTGCCATGTACTCCGCTTCACATGTAGATCCCGCCACGGCTCTGCTTGCAGCTGCACCAGCTTCTGCTCCACCATTCAACATATACGTATCCGACTTGTGACTTAGAGTCATCGAGATCTGTGCGAAGCTAAGCGTCGGCGTAACCCTTCTGACAGCTCTTCGTCACCTCCATAAGCGAAACATGTCCTTTGTCCTTTTCAAGTACTTGAGGATATTCTTGATCGCTGTCCGGTGTTCCTTGCGGGATTACTTTGGTACCTTCCTATCAAACTTACGGCAAGGTTTACATCAGGTCTGGTACACAGCATGGCATACATAATAGATCCTATGGCGAGGCATAGGGGATGGCGCTCATCTCTTCTTTATCTTTTGCCGTGGTCGGGCATTGAGCCGAGCTCAATCTCACACCTTGCAGTACAGGCAAGAACCCTTTCTTGGACTGATCCATTTTGAATTTCTTCAAAATCTTATCAAGGTATGTGCTTTGTGAAAGACCTATGAGGCGTCTCGATCTATCTCTATAGATCTTGATGCCTAATATATAAGCAGCTTCTCCAAGGTCCTTCATTGAAAAACTTTTATTCAAGTAGGCGTTAATGTTGTCCAAGAGTTCTATATCATTTCCCATCAAAAGTATGTCATCTACATATAATATGAGAAATGCTACAGAGGTCCCACTCACTTTCTTGTAAACGCAGGCTTCTCCATAAGTCTGCATAAACCCAAACGCTTTGATCATCTCATCAAAGCGAATGTTCCAACTCCGAGATGCTTGCACCAGCCCATAAATGGATCGCTGGAGCTCGCATACCTTGTTAACATTCTTAGGATCGACAAAACCATCCGGCTGCATCATATACAGTTCTTCCTTAAGATGACCGTTAAGGAATGCCTTTTGGCGTCCATCGCCATATCTCATAATCATAGTATCGGCAATTGCTAACATGATTGAGACGGACTTAAGCTTCGCTACGGAGAGAAAGTCTCATCGTAGTCAATCCCTTGAACTTGCCGATAACCCTTAGCGACAAGTTGAGCTTTATAAATGGTGACATTACCATCCGCGTCCGTCTTCTTCTTAAAGATCCATTTGTTTTCTATCGCTCGCCGATCATCGGGCAAGTCTGTCAAAGTCCACACTTTGTTTTCATACATGGATCCTATCTCGGATTGCATGGCTTCAAGCCATTTGTTGGAATCCGGGCCCGCCATCTCTTCTTCATAGTTCGAAGGTTCACCGTTTCTAACAACATGATTTCCAAGACAGGTTGCCATACCACTCTGGTGTGGAGCGTGTCCTTGTGGACCTCTGAGTTCAGTAGCAACTTGATCCGAAGTACCTTGATCATCATCATTAATTTCCTCTCCGGTGGGTGTAGGCACCACAGAACATTTTCTGAGCTGCACTACTTTCCGGTTCAAGAGGTAGTACTTCATCGAGTTCTACTTTCCTCCTACTTACTCCTTTCGAGAGAAACTCTTTTCAAGAAAGGATCCGTTCTTGGCAACAAAGATCTTGCCTTCGGATCTAAGGTAGAAGGTATTCCCAATGGTTTCCTTAGGGTATCCTATGAAGGCGCATTTTTCCGACTTGGGTTCGAGCTTTTCGGGTTGAAGTTTCTTGACATAAGCATCGCATCCCCAAACTTTTAGAAACGACGACTTAGGTTTCTTCCCAAACCATAATTCATACGGTGTCGTCTCAGCGGATTTAGGCGATGCCCTATTTAAAGTGAATGTAGCTGTCTCTAGGCGTATCCCCAAAATGATAGCGGTAAATCTGTAAGAGACATCATAGATCGCACCATATCCAATAGAGTGCGATTCTGACGTTCGGACACACCATTACTGTTTGAGGTGTTCGGTAGCGTGAGTTGTGAAACGATTCCACATTTCCTTAAGTGTGTACCAAATTCGTGACTTAAATATTCTCCTCCATGATCTGATCGTAAGAACTTTATTTTTCGGTCACGTTGATTCTCTACCTCATTCTGAAATTCCTTGAACTTTTCAAAGGTCTCAGACTTGTGTTTCATCAAGTAGACATACCCATATCTACTCAAGTCATCAGTGAGAGTGAGAACATAACGATATCCTCCGTGAGCCTCGACCCTCATTGGACCGCACACATCGGTATGTATGATTTCCAATAAGTTGGTTGCTCGCTCCATTGTTCGAGAACGGAGTCTTGGTCATTTGCCCATAAGGCATGGTTAGCATGTGTCAAATGATTCATAATCGAGAGACTCTAAAAGTCCATCGAATGGAGCTTCTTCATGCGCTTGACACCAATGTGACCAAAGGCGGCGATGCCACAAGTATGTGGGACTATCATTATCAACTTTACATCTTTTGGTATTCACACTATGAATATGTGTAATATTACGTTCGAGATTCATTAAGAATAAACCATTGACCATCGGACATGACCATAAAACATATCTCTCATATAAATAGAACAACCATTATTCTCGGATTTAAATGAGTAGCCATCTCGCATTAAACGAGATCCTCATACAATGTTCATGCTCAAACTTGGCACTAAATAACAATTATTGAGGTTTAAAACTAATCCGTAGGTAAATGTAGAGGTAGCGTGCCGGCGGCGATCACATCGACCTTGGAACCATTCCCGACGCGCCGTCACCTCGTCCTTCGCCAGCCTCCGTTTATTCCGCAGCTCCTGCTTGTGAGTTACAAATATGAACAGCGGCACGGTATCAAATACCCAAGAGTTACTACAGTCTTGGTAAGGTACACATCAATTACATGTATATCAAATATACCTTTAGTGTTGTCGGCCTTCTTGTCCGCTAAGTATTTGGGGCAGTTCCGCTTCGATGGCCCTTCCTTTGCAATAAAAGCACTCTGTCTCAGGTTTGGGTCCATTCTTTGACTTCTTCCGGCAACTTGCTTACGGGCGGCAACATCCTTGCCGTCCTTCTTGAAGTTCTTCTTACCCTTGCCCTTTTGAACTTAGTGGTTTTATTGACCATCAACACTTGATGTTCTTTCTTGATTTCAACCTCTGCTGACTTCAGCATTGAGAATACTTCGGAATGGTCTTCACCATCCCCTGCATATTGTAGTTCATCACAAAGCTCTTGTAGCTTGGTGGGGCGATGAAGGATTCTGTCAATGACCGCCTCGTCCGGAGGTTAATGTCCAGGTGGGACAAAGCGGTTGTGCAACCAGGACATTTTGAGTATGTGCTCAGCGACAGAACTGTTTCCCTCCATCTTACAACTATAGAACTTGTCGGAGACTTCATATCTCTCGACCGGGCATGAGCTTGGAAAACCATTTTCAGCTCCTCGAACATATCATATGCTCCGTGTTGCTCAAAACGCTTTTGGAGCCCGGTTCTAAGCTGTAAAGCATGCCGCCTTGAGCGAGGAGTAATCATCAAGACGAGACTGCCAAGCATTCATAATGTCTTGGTTCTCTCGGATGGGTGCATCACCTAGTGGTGCTTCTAGGACATATTGTTTCTTGGCTGCTATGAGGATGATCCTCCGGTTAGGACCCGATCCGAATAGTTGCTGCCATCGTCTTTCAACTTGGTTTTCTCTAGGAGCGCGTTGAAGTTCATGGTGACATGGCGTTGGCCATTTGATCTACAAGACATTTTGCAAAGATTTTAGACTAATGTTCATGATAATTAAGTTCATCTAATCAAATTATTTAATGAACTCCCACTCAGATTTGACATCCCTCTAGTCATCTAAGTGTTACATGATCCGAGTCGACTAGGCCGTGTCCGATCATCACGTGAGACGGACTAGTCATCGTCGGTGAACATCTCCATGTTGATCGTATCTTCCATCGACTCATGTTCGACCTTCGATCTCTTGTGTTCGAGGCCATGTGTGTACATGCTAGGCTCGTCAAGTTAACCCTAAGTGTTTATGCATGTGTAAAATGTCTTACACCGTTGTATGTGAGCGTAAGGATCTATCACACCCGATCATCACGTGGTGCTTGAAACGACGAACTTTAGCAGCGGTGCACAGTTAGAGGAACACTTTCTTGAAATTATTATAAGGGATCATCTTATTTACTACCGTTGTTCTAAGTAAACAAGATGCATAAAACATAATAAACATCACATGCAATTATATAAAGTAGTGACATGATATGGCCAATATCATATAGCTCCTTTGATCTTCATCTTGGGGCTCCATGATCATCTTGTCACCGCATGGCACCATGATCTCCATCATCGTGTCTCCATGAAGTTGCTGCCAACTATTACTTCTACTACTATGGCTAACACGTTTAGCAATAAAGTAAAGTAATTTACATGGCGTTGAATCAATGACTCGCAGGTCATACAATAATTAAGACAACTCCTATGGCTCCTGCGGTTGTCATACTCATCGACATGCAAGTCGTGATTCCTATTACAAGAACATGATCTCATACATCACAATATATCATTCATCATTCATCACAACTTCGGCCATATCACATCACATGACAATTGCTGCAAAAACAAGTTAGGCGTCCTCTAATTGTTGTTGCATCTTTTCGATGGCTGCAATTGGGTTCTAGCAAGAACGTTTTCTTACCTCGAATAACCACAACGTGATTTTGTCAACTTCTATTTACCCTTCATAAGGACCCTTTTCATCTAATCCGCTCCAACTAAAGTAGGAGAGACAGACACCCGCTAGCCACCTTATGCAACTAGTGCATGTCGATCGGTGGAACCATCTCACGTAAGCGTCGTGTAAGGTCGGTCCGGCCGCTTCATCCTACAATACCGCTGAAGCAAGAAAAGACTAGTAGCCGCAAGCAAGTTGACAAGATCTCGCCCACAACAAAATTGTGTTCTACTCGTGCAATAGAGAACTACGCATAGACCTAGCTCATGATGCCCTTTGTTGGGGAGCGTTGCGAGAAAATTAAAAATTTCCTACGGTTTCACCAAGATCCATCTATGAGTTCATCTAAGCAGCGAGTCATGGGAGAGATTGCATCTACATACCACTTGCAGATC